>CM049868.1:6336214-6767611 GCA_027474115.1 Schizopygopsis malacanthus
AGTAAGTCTTTGAGAACGGGTTTCTCAAGCCAGGTGGCGCATTAGACCAGGGGCTCATCTCCTGTTTCCAAAATGCATCACAAACTGCTTGAGAAAGCTGTTCTACTATGATAATTGGTGATGAAAATAAACTATGTTCAATAAGATGTACTTGTGTTTACTAACTGTTTATTCAGTTAAACATGAATTTTGAACTGTAGGCCTACACAACGGTGTAGCTGTAGCCATTTGATGACACAACGGTGATAGGCCTGATCACCGACAACGATGAGACGGCCTACAGAGAGGAGGTGAGTACCCTGACTAAATGGTGTCAGGAGAACCACCTCTCACTCAACATCGACAAGACCAAGGAGCTGGTGGTGGATTACAGGAGACAGAGCAGAGAACACACACCCATCACCATCGACAAGACACCTGTGGAGCGGGTGAGCAGCTTTAAGTTCCTCGGCGTTCACATCACCGAGGATCTCACATGGTCTGCTCACACAGATGCAGTGCTGAAGAAGGCACATCAGCGTCTCTTCTTCCTGAGACGGCTGAGGAAGTTTGGAACGAGCCCCAGAATCCTCAGGTCCTTCTACACCTGCACTGTGGAGAGCATCCTGACCGGCTGTATCACCGCCTGGTATGGAAACAGCACCGCTGGCAACCGCAGGGCTCTGCAAAGGGTCGTGCGAACTGCCCGCCACATTGTTGGAGGTGAGCTTCCCTCCCTCCAGGATATCTACACCAGGCGGTGTACAAGGAAAGCCCGGAGGATTATCAAAGACTCCAGCCACCCGTCCCACAGACTGCTCTCTCTGCTGCCCTCAGGGCGACGTTTCCGCAGCATCCGATCCCGCACTAGCCGACTGAGGGACAGCTTTTTCCCTCAGGCTATCAGGCTAATGAACAGTCACAAATAACTCACCTACATCACACTCCCACTCACACAACATGCCATGCACTGCACTTTAACACAGTTCAACTGGGCTACACGCACACACTGCACTAACACAACCTATCTGCTATCACTGGACACCATACGATGCACATCCACGACACTGCATATGAATAATCTGTTGCACCTTTGCACATCTATCTGCTGCTCAACCAATCTGCTGTTAATTTACAATCTGTTGCACCTCACATTATTACTATGTATAGACCACATTATGTATAGATACTGTACATAATGTAGATGTGCCCATACGGTGTATAATGTGTCGTTGAAAATTGAGTATGTCTTTATAGTACACTAAGCGTACTGAGTGCATGTATGTGTATTTTGCACATTGTCTTCTGTACAGTCTGTAAATATGTACTGTCCATATGTAAATTGCTGTTGTTTTTTTGCACTGTCTGTCCATATGTAAATTGCTGTTGTTTTTTTTTTTTTTTTTGCACTGTCTGGAGCACTGTAAATGCTCCAGTGCAGTTTTTTTGCACTGTCTGTCCATATGTAAATTGTTTGCTGTTTTTTGCACTGTCTGTCCATATGTAAACTGTTTGCTGTTTTTTTGCACTGTCTGTCCATATGTAAATTGTTTGCTGTTTTTTTGCACTGTCTGTCCATATGTAAACTGTTTGCTGTTTTTTTTTTGCACTGTCTGTCCATATGTAAATTGTCTGTTGTTTTTTTTTTGCACTGTCTGTCCATAGGTAAATTGTCTGTTGTTTTTCTGCACTGTCTGGAGCACGCTCATAAGAATTTCACTCACCAAGGCACTTGTGCTGTGGTGATGTGACAATAAAAGTGATTTGATTTGATTTACATAAGAGGTCGTGATGAACTGTTTACAGTTTCCATTGGGAAGCTTCTTAAAAATAAATTTTCCCTGAAGCAAACCCGGCGGCTTCATAGCTGCATCCATGTTAGCACGTCACGTCTGATGTGGTCATTTCACAGTAACGTTAGGCATACACACAGGTTCGAAGCAGAGGGTGACACGGGAGTGAATTCTCAAGTTCACAGGAGACCTAAAGCGCATCCTGTTTGCTTAAAAGCGCAACGTTTCGTTGTTATTCTGAGTGCACACAAATAAACGTAGAGTCTTTACAGATTCAAAAGATGTATTAGGCTACTTTTATCTGTATGACCAAGAATGACGGAGATGTAAGAGCAAGTGAGCGCACCGGAGCCTGTCCTGCGCAAACGCGCTTCCACACAAACACTTCAATAGCGCACATTTCTCTAGGTTAACATCATATTGAGCGGCCATGTAAAGTTGCTACTACATACATCTTTCAGATGAAAAGCCATATTTGAGGTTGATGAATGAGAGGTGAGCGTTTGGATGTCCTGCCCGATTGTATTACCACATAGACCAGCCGTTAACGATCTGTCCATCACGGACTGCGAGCCTCTAGTTTGAAGACTCGTTCTCGCCCCCTACAGTGCAATTCGGCTAGGTATACATCCGCGCTAAAATATCAGGGTGAAAGTCATCATAGCTTGCGTAGTATAGACCCAGCTCCCAACCCAACTTTGAGAATAGATTAACGGCGATATTTTTTTTATCGCCGATAAGAGTCTCACGTTAACGCCGATAACGGCCCACCACTAATATATATATATATAGGTATAAATATATATATATATATATATATATATATATATAATAAACATTACAAATAGAAAATAAGTTACAATGAAAATAGAAAATAATAATATAATATATAATGATCAAAATATACAAATATATACAAATAAAAGCTAAATCAAAATAAATAATTTAATAAAATAAAAACTGTATAAATGTTGCTATGTGGTATCTATGGAGTTTCTTACTGGTCCACTTGTTTCACTTCTTCTGTGTAAATCTGTGTGAGTTTTCTGCACATTTAATCATCCAACAATCACAAGACCAATTCTTTAGGTGGAGGATAAAAATGTGCGTGCTGAAATTTAAAACACAGGGTTTTATTCAAATCACTAACCCTAATTTTTAGCAATTATAATAGTCATGAATAAAAATGAACATCTAATTGCGTTTTCTCATTGTTTCATATATCAGTATTACATCTGAGCAAAAACTGCTTGTTAAACTGAAAAGTGAACCCGAGTTTGAGTCGAAAACTTTTTTAGTAAAAAAAATCCCAATAAATGGCTCTGAGGAAATGTGAGCAAACACTCTTTAAAGGATGTGTCTTGCTAGTTTTGCTCTAATGCAATCTATTAGAAACACCCAACACCTAGGCAAAGCTAATCTGCTAAGAGTAAAAAGACAACAAAAGAGAGACTTATGTGCAACCGGACTGATTAAAAGTTTGGAAAGCGTTTGTTTTAACTCCCTCCGTGTAACTCGTGCCAGAAACCACACACGGCAGAATCCGAACAACTTCCACACGCCACAAACGCTCAGAATGTCACTCATTATCATTCAAAAGAAAACAATTAATGCGTCCGAGCGCCGTCTATTGTTTCCCACGTCAATCAATAAGGTGAGAATTATCTCGTCAGAGATTTGGATGAATGCGCTTCTCTCCTGAAAGCTTGAGTCCTTCTCGTGTTCTCTTCACCAGCGAAGCGTTCCTCTATCTGTGCCCGAGCAGAGGCTGGCCGGCTCGGATAAGGACACATTTACACTGGTTTGGTTGAAAAGCAGCCTATTCTTGAGTGTTTACTTGTTTTTCCAGAATTATAAAGCCTCGTCTGACTCGATTGATTTGGCTCTCATTCCAACTGCTGGATTTAATTGCCATTTTATAAAATAAAACACATAATACCTGCCTTTTGATGTAAATTTAATGTTTCTGCAATGAAAATATGTAGAAGTACAAATCTTGTTTTCTTAAAAAAAGCACCCCAGAAATGAAAAAGTGTGAATATTTTATCTTTAGCTTGTCACTAAAGCAGTACCCTCACAGTTTTTACCCCTACAGGTTGCATATGGTATTATGCATACTAACTCCTTACCCTCAAGAAACCAATATGCATACTGTAGGGGTAAATAAGATCCAAATGTGTACTTTTGAGGGTAATACCCAATGTATTTTTTTGGGCAGTTCCACTAACTCCAAATCCTAGTGATCTGCCTACATATACAGTAAGGCATGTCCTGATTTTGCTGAGTTAGATGTGTTCCTGGGTCAACATATATTGTTACATACATTTTAATCCAAAATTTTAATCTTGACCATTTCCCTACACCTAAACCTAACCTTACCCATGATGAGTAATCCCTAAAATCAGAGGAAATGATAGATGAATGACACTGATGTACAAGCAACAAACACTGATTATAAGCCTAAACTTCACCAAAATTATAAACTTGTTCTTCAAATCTGATTGGTTAAGAACAATGTTGTTCCAGGGTCAACAAAAATGTTGATCCAGGGTCAACAAAAATGTTGATCCAGGAACATGTCGCACTTGGTAAAATCAGTTTCTGCATACAGTAAGGCATCATAGACGAGCAGAGCTGGGTATTGTGGGTAACTGATTACATGTAATCTGGATTACATAATCAGATTACCAAAGAGTAAGTACTTGTAATTTGATTAGATTACATTTTAAAATACTTGTAATCAGACTACTGTTTCTTTATTCCATTATTACATCGTTTTTGCATTATTCATAATTTATTGATTTTCCTTAATAATCTTCCTTTTCATCTTTTAAAATGTCCTTTCTTAAATAGACTCCCGCTTATATAGATTGAGAATGTCTTCCAGTTTTATGGACATTCGCACAAAAACCAGTCTCGTCAGGTGGCTATTACACAGAACATGTATTGGTTGTTATTGTTGTTAATAACGTGATAAACGTATTAGATCAAACTTAATCAAAATGTAATCAAAAAAGTAGTCTGATTACATTACCTAAATGTAAAGGATTACTTTACTAACTACAAAATTGATCGTGTAATTTGGCATCAGTAACGTACTACGATTTAGTCTGTTTAATGTAATCTACCCAGCACTGTAGACAGACAGCAAGGTTTTTGAACAGAGATACATTTACTATATGGCTATGTTCAGAATAACGTTATAGCCTAACATACTACTTGTATTACTTCTGTAGTTAAATAGTGTCTCCTGTGCACAATATGCGCACTAATTTTCAGTATGCATAAAACACTGATAATACTATTTGCCAGAAAGTGCAACATGAGCCAGATAAAACATGAAATACTCACCTTGCATTTAAACTTGGACTAACAACCTGGTAAATGGCATCAACAGCTATATTAAAGTTCCCTACTTTGACAAATGGACTTTATTAAATCACACAGCCCAACATTATGCACAAACTCGCAAACAAAGATGCAAAAATAACTATTTCAGCTTACTCATGTGCAGCGGTGATGAGGTATACACAGACCAGTATTCAGTAAAGACACAATCCAAACACAGCCATTATTTTGTCACAGTGTTATGCGGCCAAGATCTTAATTCGCCTCACGGCCCAAAAATGTTCAAAACCACCCAAGGACATCCGAGCACAGCGTGATGGAGAGAGATACAATCTCCATTCCTCTATGGGATAATAACCTCTATCGTGCACATCGGCTGAAATAAAAGCTGAGACATCAGCAAACCTCATTACCGCGAGACGCGGCTTTATGGATTCATATCGTTTCACTAAGTTTGTTTCTCTGTTAGATTGTGTGCGCCCGTTCCCATTTACCGCCCGAGACTGTTTGTCCATTTTGGTGACCATCCTGACCTCCTGTCTTGTCATACTAATGCGTACAAATGCAAACACTGACCGCCAAAGCAAACCTTGCTCAATATGAATGGCTTTGTAAGGATAACAATCTAATCTCTGAAATGGCCGCGCATTTATTTGGACTGATTTGATTACGTGGGTGGAAAAGAACGGAGACAATTTTTTTTTAGCTACTGAAACACATTGGAAGAATGTGCCTAAGAAAGATGACTTTGCACAATCTCCTTTCGTCCTCATTGAGAAACTCTGCAGCCCGAATGAGCCGAAAGCTGCACGGTTCCATTCAGACTGAACAATAGAGGAACAAACCGCTAACTCTTACAGACAAAACACTTTCCTTCGCCACAAACGTTCCCGCAGAACGTGAGGACCCGGAGGACTGGAGAACACAGGCAAACAAAAGACGCTGATTTGTAAGAGACTTCCCAAATGTGAACCGGCAAACAAGACCACTGCTATCGCAATCTGTTCATGTAAATTACAAAACAAAATGCAGAAAATTCAGCAGGGGTTTTGTGATTGTTAGAGGAGGCCTTATTTGTTATTTCACAGGTGTCTGAGGGTGGAGATTGCTCTGCAGCTGAAGGCCACTATAGTTCACTGCCTGACTCTAAACTATTCAAACTGAAGGAAAACAGCACAAATAATGACAGTTCTCTGCTGGGATCGGTGTAAATCCCGGTGTTTACTGAAATGCAGGTTGGTCTGAGAGCCAAAGGTTTGTTTTAGTTTGTGGAAAACAGTGAGGAGTGACCTTGATGCTAAAACACTTGCTGTCTTATGCTGTCTTCAGGATCTTTTGAGAAGTTGAGATCAGAAATGAGTAATAATGACTAAGCAGTAATATACTACTACTACTAAAATCTAACTAAATAAATAAATAACTGGTCTAAATGACAGCAGTACAAAATGCAAACAAAAAAGTTATATTTATTAAAAAGGAAACTTCCTTCCCTGATAGCACACGTACATCATGGAGACATCTATTAGTCGTCTGCATTTACATCTGGAAGGTGGATTTTTAGAGTGCTTACTTCTCTGCAATACATCTATAGGATGTTTCCTGTTAGATGTCAAATAGACATCTATTAGATGTCTTTAAGATGTTTATGATTTAGAATGTATGTAAAACTGACATCTGCCAGATGTTTGTACACAGCAGATGCTTTCCAGATCAAGTGATCTTTAACTGACATATTGAAGATGTGTGTGTGCTATCTGGGTTAACGCTTTCAGTGGTGAGATTAAAATATTCTAGCGGTCCCCCCAGAGTGAGTTTTTTTTAAGGAGACCATTATTTTAGAATGTTTCCCACTACTGTTTCCATGGTGACGCGTCATGCTTGTCACATGACACACCATGGCCACAATTACACTGTATGACAGATCGATCCATTTTATATTTAATATATTCACAAACTTACTTACCATGTCATGGACAATCTGATATTCCGATTCACAAATGTGTGTAAATGAGTGTGTTTTGTCGTTTAAACAACTTTCTAAATGATCTTGATCTGTAACGTGAGATGGGCGCCGCCATGTTTATTCGCGCAGCAGTTCAGAGAGTCCTGTCAGTCCGATTTACAGCACGTGGCATTTATTAATTTATCACGAAATACATGTAAGTAAGTGGCCGGTGAACTGGGCGAAGAATAGAGTGAATAGCACACGGTATGTCTACAAGATGTCTGTTAAAGATCTCTTGATCTGGAAAGCATCTGCTGTCTATAAACGTCTGACAGACATCTTTCAGATGTCAGTTTTACATACACTCTAAATCATAAACATTAAAGACATATAATAGACGTTTATTTGACATCTAAAAGGAGACGTCCTATAGATGTATTGCAGATGAGCAAACACCCTAAAAAATATGACTTGCAGATGTAAATGCAGACATCAAATAGACATCTCCGAGATGTACGTGTGCTATCAGGGTTCTAAATCCCATATGTGGGACCGTGCTCCCAGGGGCAAGGAAATAAAATCCCATACGTGGGACCGTGCTCCCAGGGGCAAGGAAATAAAATCCCATATGTGGGACCGTGCTCCCAGGGGCAAGGAAATAAAATCCCATACGTGGGACCGTGCTCCCAGGGGCAAGGAAATAAAATCCCATATGTGGGACCGTGCTCCCAGGGGCAAGGAAATAAAATCCCATACGTGCTCCCAGGACCGTGCTCCCAGGGGCAAGGAAATAAAATCCCATACGTGGGACCGTGCTCCCAGGGGCAAGGAAATAAAATCCCATATGTGGGACCGTGCTCCCAGGGGCAAATAAATAAAATCCCATATGTGGGACCGTGCTCCCAGGGGCAAGGAAATAAAAATCCCATATGTGGGACCGTGCTCCCAGGGGCAAGGAAATAAAAATCCCATATGTGGGACCGTGCTCCCAGGGGCAAGGAAATAAAAATCCCATATGTGGGACCGTGCTCCCAGGGGCAAGGAAATAAAATCCCATATGTGGGACCGTGCTCCCAGGGGCAAGGAAATAAAATCCCATATGTGGGACCGTGCTCCCAGGGGCAAGGATAATAAAAATCCCATATGTGGGACCGTGCTCCCAGGGTCAAGGATATAAAAATCCCATATTTGGGACCGTGCTCCCAGGGTCAAGGATATAAAAATCCCATATGTGGGACCGTGCTCCCAGGGTCAAGGATATAAAAATCCCATATGTGGGACCGTGCTCCCAGGGTCGAGGAAATAAAATCCCATGTGTGGGACCGTGCTCCCAGGGGCAAGGATATAAAAATCCCATATGTGGGACCATGCTCCCAGGGGCAAGGATATAAAAATCCCATATGTGGGACCGTGCTCCCAGGGGCAAGGATATAAAAATCCCATGTGTGGGACCATGCTCCCAGGGGCAAGGAAATAAAAATCCCATATGTGGGACCGTACTCCTAGGGGCAAGGAAATAAAATCCCATACATGGGACCGTACTCCTAGGGGCAAGGAAATAAAATCCCATATGTGGGACCGTACTCCCAGGGGCAAGGAAATAAAATCCCATACATGGGACCGTACTCCTAGGGGCAAGGAAATAAAATCCCATACATGGGACCGTACTCCCAGGGGCAAGGAAATAAAATCCCATACATGGGACCGTACTCCCAGGGGCAAGGAAATAAAATCCCATACATGGGACCGTACTCCTAGGGGCAAGGAAATAAAATCCCATACATGGGACCGTACTCCTAGGGGCAAGGAAATAAAATCCCATACATGGGACCGTACTCCCAGGGGCAAGGAAATAAAATCCCATACATGGGACCGTACTCCCAGGGGCAAGGACATAAAATCCTTTACTTGGGACCGTACTCCCAGGGGCAAGGAGATAAAATCCCATACATGGGACCGTACTCCCAGGGGCAAGGAAATAAAATCCCATACATGGGACCGTACTCCCAGGGGCAAGGAAATAAAATCCCATACATGGGACCGTACTCCTAGGGGCAAGGAAATAAAATCCCATATGTGGGACCGTACTCCCAGGGGCAAGGAAATAAAATCCCATATGTGGGACCGTGCTCCTAGGGGCAAGGAAATAAAATCCCATACGTGGGACCGTGCTCCCAGGGGCAAGGAAATAAAATCCCATACGTGGGACCGTGCTCCTAGGGGCAAGGAAATAAAATCCCATATGTGGGACCGTACTCCCAGGGGCAAGGAAATAAAATCCCATACGTGGGACCGTACTCCCAGGGGCAAGGAAATAAAATCCCATACGTGGGACCGTACTCCCAGGGGCAAGGAAATAAAATCCCATACGTGGGACCGTACTCCCAGGGGCAAGGAAATAAAATCCCATACGTGGGACCGTGCTCCCAGGGGCAAGGAAATAAAATCCCATATGTGGGACCTTACTGCTCAAAAGGTTAATATTATATAAGTATATTATGTTGTGCAATGTCGGTGTATGTATTTTTAATGGTTATTTAGAGTGTGGATGCACTGGAGATTTTCACTCTTTTACACAAAAAAAGACAGCAAAAAATGGATGTCCTGCAGTCAAGAAAATTACCAGTCAAGTTTACCATCATTTTATTCATCCCTACAAAAATGCCTGATTTAAAATATGGGTAAAGCACGTATTACGGTACATTGGGCCTTATTTTTACAGACTTTTCACTAACCCAGTGATGCATGACCAGATGCTCTGGTGCCGCTAGCACTGAAGAAACACAAGAGACTTAAATGCTGCCAATTATTAGTTACAGTAAAAAAAAAAAGTTATAACTGAAAGATCAAGATAAGGGAGCGAGATGCTGTTAGTACTGATGCTATCCAATGTGCTACGATTAGTCAAATAGACTCGATGCATTATTGAGGAGTTTAAAATCAACACAGCTATTTTTGAGTAGTACTACCGCTGTGAAGGTCAGCGAGAGATCACAGTGAGCCGACAATAGCGGGATAGCATCGATTCTGACAAATCAATGTTATTGAAACTCAAGCTGTTTTACTGTTAGCTCTCAGCTCTGAGAATATTGCCAGTTTCATAAAAACGAACCGTTGCCACACACACTTTATTATTGGCATGGAGCCACGGAAAGTCATAATTTTCATAATAAAATTGAACACTGACCTTTCTCACCCACACACGCTCATCCGAGCGCCATTATAAGAAGTTTTTTTATTAACCTTCCACTCGCTTTTCTTTCATTATCTTTTCTTGCACCTGCTGAAACCATGTTATCAGACATTAGAATTAAACAATTCTGCAGCCATGAAGATATACACATTTGTATTATTATAAGTGAAAACACATATTGCTAATTGCAGAAATAATTTTCAGAGAGCGGCCATGTTTACCATCTGCGTTCCTCAACGACTTGGCTTTCTCAAAGGGAATCAAACGTGTAATCCTGGCTAGTCCAGTTGGAGATCAGAGGAAAAACCTGAAGACAGAGAGAGGAAGTATCAGAGAACAAGTGGTTTGCTAAAGGCTCGTTATCACTCATTTTCAGAGTGAGGAACTGAAGCAATACGGATCACGTCCTCCAATCCATACGGGTCATCAGACTGCGACAAGTGACAAAGATTGGTGATACTCCCACCACATAAACAAGTTCGCTATTTGGGCCATTCCACCATATTGGGGGCCATTTGTGTCCCCATGACATTATAGGTACAAACATGCATAAAAATTAACTATAAAATAAATTGTATTATTGAGCAAATTGTCCTGCACATTAATTTTGCAAATTTAAAATATATAATTAAAAAGGTTACTAAAGCCTACCTAAAAAATATAGCATTTGCACATATACCCAAGTGTCTAATGCCACGTTTTAACTCTAAATATAATGTTTAAAATCCTTCAGAAAACATTTTTATTTTGCATTTTTGTGTACGTCCATACCCTATCTGTGCTTTAAATACCTTTATTTCAAAATAAATGTATAATATTTTGGATAAAATACTAATTTTATTCGTGTCCCCAGGTTTTCACTCAGTCCTGTTACCTGAACACATCCCCCCTAAAAAACTGGAAAAATTCCACAAGGCACATTTTCAACATAATATTGCAACATCTGGATCTTCTGAAGGCAATGAAACGATCTGAAGCAGGCGGTCTTTTTTTCTTTTCTGTATATTTGATGATATTGGAACGGTGGCTGGGTGCGTAATTATAAATGTCCTGTGACCTAAATTATGTTTTAGATGTTACTGGTTTATTTAAAAAATACAAACATGTGGTGAATCACTATTTGCTGTGTATTCTCATAATAGCATGTACTCCATGTGGCTAGATTATATGTATTTGCTGATTTTATCCTAAAATCTCAATCCTGTTACTTTCAGTCCTGTTACTCATATATCATATACTTATATATAGTAACTGAGTAAAAGTAACAGGAGTGAGTAGTGTCATCAGATTTATTCATGTAAATATTACATCCATATTAATCTAGATAAATTTAATAATGCATCTTTTTCTCAAAGTTTTGGCCTTCTATCCACACGGAGACGATGCTTTTGCCCAAAGAAAACCTATGGTTGTTCCTGCATTTTATATTACATTCCTGCAAGTATGATAGAAAATGTACTTGAAATTTCTGTCCTGTGGCAATTATGTATTTGACTCATATATGGAAAGGCGTTTGTGTGTGAGCTGCACTATAAGAAATCAAAATCCACAGAAATACTCAAAATATATTATTTGTTAAGTTTATTATTGTTAATATCCATTTTACTTTAATATTATTATTTTTTTTGTTATTTATATCTTATCTAATAACCTTTCCTCTACCCCTAAATGAAAACCTCTGCAGACCACTAGATTTAAATAGAAACATGATTTGGCCGTTTTTAGGAGTGAGGTCAGCTCACTTGTCAATGTTCAACACTTTCACTATATGCAGGCAAGTAATACCTCATATGTGTAGTCAAACCTGTATACTAATATAATGGATACTTCTTACTGTTACCCATTTCATTCCTGTTACTAAATAGTTTTTTCTTTAAAAAATAAAGTTAAACCACTTTTTTTATTAAGTTTGGTCCATAATTTATCCCATTGTTTAATAAATTATATCATAAAAAAATATAAGCTTGAGGTTTGAGTCGCCCTTTGAAAAAAAAAAATGGTTTGTGTACTTTAGAAAAATACAAAATTGTTTAGATAATTAGTGATTTTTATGATTAAAATAAGATTTTTTGACCATTAGCCCAACAATTTCTTTAAAATAAACATCTGCCTGAGGAGAAATGAAGGAATTTGTTGACATTTTTAAACATGCTTGTTAAAAGACGTTAGAGTTTTGGTAACAGGACTGAGAAAAATGCATCCATCTTCCAATAAAAATGGTGTAAAAAATTAAATAAAGTTACCGGAAATGGACCAGTAAATATTTTGAATAGTTAAATATGTGTATTACTAGATTCAGTCTTTAAAAAAAAGATTGAAGAGTTTTGGAAGCAAATGGAACCCATTTGGTGAAATGGCCCATTTGTCATTAGTTGAATGAAACTCCTACATCAAATATAAACAATAGTACTAGCGACTGACTTAGCAAATTCCACTAATTAAACTAAGATAACTGACTAGCAAAAGTATGACTTCTTTTGAACGCAAGAAAAGAGTGTAATTGCCAATGCTTAATTAAAGCACAGCACAAAGTATGTTTTCCATCATGAGGTTTGAGGGCGTTTTAAAGTCTGGATTCCTTGCGCACTCTGTTTAACAAAACGGTGGGCTTGAAGGCAATTATTTCAGAGAGACCGAGAGGAACGCGTCTCAGTGGAGCCCTGAAACGCTGATGAAGCAAACCAGTGAGAGAGAACCAATATGAAACACTGGCGGAGGATTAGCCAAAGTTTCTGAGCCTGCAAAAGATTGTTTAAATTAGAGATCGACAGCTTAAGACAGTTTAATGTCAGTTCATGATCAACGCGGCAGAACATCGACTTCAGACCTGCTTCCTGTAGTTAAAAAACACGAGTAAAGTATCTGTACTATAAACAGTGGTATGTGAGATTCAGATTAGTGCATCTCAGATTAGCGCATCGAGAACATGGGATGTCAAAAGTGCAAAGATATATATGCATATATATATTTTTTTTGCATGCTTATGCCAAAGTGAAATAAAACTAGCAAAAAGGGTGGTTTAGCAGTCTTAACAGGTCTCCATGGCCAAACTTTCTTTTTTAGTTGGTCAGCAAACTGGCTTTATAGCCTTATCAACTACTAAGTGCCTAAAACCCCTCTAAAAACCAACAAACTGGACCAAGTCAGGCATATTTAGTAAAAACACTTTAGGCTGGTTTAAGCAGATTTTTTCAGCAAGATATTAAAGAATAAAAAAGCAGAGTACTAAAAAGTATGTACTTCTCCGTCTCCAGGCAGTGAAGTACATACTTTTAATGAGTCAAAGTATAGGGATGCAGCCAGAATCCCAATACTTTGCTTTGCAGTCCTTTACAAGAGCTTTTCCAAATGATGAGTCCATTGGTGTTGAGCAGAAGTTTTGCTTTGAGTTAGTCTACGCAGGGATCCATGGTTCAGAGCGAGTGCTCTTTGGGGAATCATGGACGCACAGCATGTATTGACTGTTCTCTACAGGCAGTCTGGGATTTTAAAAATAGTTTCATGAAAAACACTCTAACTCAATCTTTTAATATGCGACCCTGTCTGACTTCTGAGGTTTGAATTAGGGATTGATATACTCCAAGCATGCAAATGTAGACATACATATATTTGGCGAATGCACTGCAAGCATGTAGACCTGCTGTATACCTATATTAACATGTTTTTTTGTGTTTCTGGTTCGGCATCAAACCTCAGCACTCAAGGGGGCAACAGAGTTCATTCAAGTGTCTGATGTGGAATTATTCAGGTAGCTTTTATAAACAGCACGGTTGAGACATTCAATTTTGAACTGAGAATGTATTTTACAGTCCAACTCAACTGCTGTATTTGAACTGAGGTCACAAAAGGGATGCGGAATTGCAATTCCAATTTGATAGGAAACAAATCAGAGTTAGAAGAAATTAATGTGACTAATTTTAAAGGAAGAAAAGCAAAGTTATTTTTTTTAAAGCCTTGCATTTGTGTGGTCCTTAAAGATAGATAGACAGATAGCATGGATGTGATAGACATAAATAGAGTGGCTAATAGATAGACAGAAAGAATAGACAAACAGTGGTCAACTGATTAATAGCGATTAATCGCATCCAAATTACATTTTTGTTCACATAATATATGCGTGTACTGTGTATATTTATTATGCGTGTTATATATATATATATATATATATATACACACACATATACACACACACACACACTCACCGGCCACTTTATTAGGTACACCTGTTCAAGTGCTTGGTAACACAAATTGCTAATCAGCCAATCACATGGCAGCAACTCAATGCATTTAGGCATCTAGATGTGGTGAAGACGACTTGCTGAAGTTCAAACCGAGCATCAGAACGGGGAAGAAGGTGATTTAAGTGACTTTGAACGTGGAATGGTTGTTGGTGCCAGACGGGCTGGTTTGAGTTTTTCACAAACTGCTTATCTACTGGGATTTTCACGCACAACCATCTCTAGGGTTTACAGAGAATGGTCTGAAAAAGAGAAAGTATCCAGTGATACAGAAAGATATATAAAATGATTGAACGCTAGAACAATAAATAGAGAGAGATAATGACAATGGAATTATAGAAAGATAGATGGACAGATATTCAGAACTTCAGATTGAACAACAATGAAAGATAGATAGATAGATAAACAAATTAAGCAATGCTAATAGATATAATTATTTATAGATTTATCAGCAACTGAACAAGAAATCGTAGCTAGAAGCGTTTATGTTCACATAATAGTTTAAAAGTGTGTTTTGGATCAGAAGCTCTGAGCCTCAATTCTGGCTGTTCAGTACAGAAACATCAAGCACATCCCCAAGCTCTTTCTCTGCCGTCGGTCTTTCTGTCTGCAGATGCAGGTCATTTCTGTACTGAGACTTCGAGCAGATCCAAACGCTGTGATCCGGAGCAGAACGGGGCTGATTTGACATGCAGCACCAGCAGGGCGTCTGGTCTCAACTCGCTCCCCAGAGATGAGGTTTGCTTCTCGACAGTCTGCTAATACAAACCTGCCTGCTGCGGGAACAAGGGAGCGATCCGCACCAGCCATCCTGAATACTAATGTCTTCCACTAATGCCGCCTGTAATGCAATGCATGCCTGAACTGGACGCCTGCCGCTTTAAACCTCCAAGAACGCCATTTTCACGTAGTTGCTGAGCTATCAAAGACCTGTCTGCATTGGCATCGCTCTCTCTCTCTCTCTCTGTGATGAGTCTGTCTTTTCTCAAGGAACAAGGCAAGAGATTCCAGCGAGCAGAGGTGTGACGTGTCTCGAGTTTGATGCTGATCTGTATCTGACGGGCAGGTCAGGTAGTTTTGGAGTCTACCAGCAATTATCGGCCTGTCCAGGTGAGCTGAAGTGCTGAGGAATTAGGCAATGATCTCCGGTGTAATCACACTCGCAAGTCTGTCCACATCAGTGCCCGCTCAACCGCATGCTGAGAGAGACAGAACAGAGGTGAGCAGACAATGTCTGACAGGTTTAGAAGAACTCTATAATCACCAGAAGTATGAAACAAATTTCGCACAGTGGAGTCGATTGGGTCAGTCACAGACTCTTTTACCTGCCTGAATGTTTGTGTAACTCAAAGCAAAGCAACTCACACACTTGGGATTGCTTTAACGTCTCAGTTGTTTCTCCCATTACTTTTAAAAATAAAGATTCCAAAAAAGGGTTTTCATATCAATGCCACAGAAGAACCATTGCTGTTCCCAGACAAATCTTTCAGTAAATAATTCTTCAAAGAGGCATTTTTTCCCTCAAAGAACATTGGTAAAACTTTAGTAAGGGACCGATTCTCACCATTTACTTGTTTATTAGCATGCCTATTATTAACATATTGGCTTTCACTAGTATTTATAAAGCACACATTCTACATCCTTAATCATACCCAATACCTAAACTTAAAAAGTACTTTACTAACTATTAAGAACCAGCAAATTGGCAGTTTATTGAGGCCAACATCATAGTTAATGGTTTGTAAATAGAGATAATTGGACCTTAAAATAAAGTGTGACTAGAACATTAATAATTTAAAGAACTTCATTAGTTCACTAAAAACCCTTTTCCACTATAAAGAACCATTTGTGTAAAGGAAAGAGTTAAATGTTCTTCATGGAGCCATCAATGCCAATAAAGAACCATTATTTTTGAGCATGTAGATGTAAATGGAGAGAAAATTCTGTCATCATTTACTCACCTTCTGTAATGAGAGGGGTCAGTGGCGTTGAGATCCAAATGCAGCTTTATTAATATAAACACAAGAGGAGATCAGACAGGCAAGGTTCAGTAACAATAACGGGTGTAACGTAGACAAGGCAGATCAATCAACAGGGGCAATGCAATGGTCGGGGCAGGCAGCAGATAGAGAGGATATCAAAAGGCAGGCAGCAAACGGTCAGAGTCATAAAAACAGTCCAGGTAATAAACAGAGAAACACACTTGGGGAAACCGCTCGGAAATGTCAGACGGGGCTAAACAGTGAGTGCTAATGAGTGATTGGTGACAGCTGTGTGACTAGTGCAATGGTGGATGGGAAATGCAGTCCATGGGTGATGTGCAGCTGTAGAGTGGTGCAAGAGACAATGTGGTGAGTGGGCGTGAGCTCATGAACCGGATTCGTGACACCTTCACGTTGTTTTAAACTTATATGATGCATTTTTTTCTATCAAATGCAATTTTTAACACTCTTTATGCATCTATTTTCCATGTAACCACATTTCATGCTCCAAAAAAAGACTAGTGTGCTGTATTTATTTACACATCTAAATTAAATCATATAAGCCATCAAATTGTGCAGGGGTGGCGAACGTTGGTCCTGGAGAGCCACAGCCCTGTTTGCTTCAACCCTAATCAAACACACATGAACAATCTAATCAAGGTCGGAAGGGTTACTAGGAAGCTACAGGCAGGTGAGTTTTTATTAGGGTTCTTCAGGACCAGAGTTCGCCACCCCTGGTCTGGTCTAAGGAACCGACTGAAACTTAAATCATTATTGACTCTCCAATCAAAGCATTCAATAGGTGCAGGTTTGACGTCAGTAAAATCAAATGTTGTTGGTCCTCAAAGATCTCATGATCAAACATCAAGATGCCAAAAATATGACAGTTGGTTTAAGAGCTGCATAAACTAGAGTTTCAGAAGAGATCTTGTCTTCCATTGTGCTCAGATTCACAAAGATGACAAACATATAACCAAAGTTATACTGAAAAATACCAAGAGATCAACTGAGATTTGGCTGAGCAACCATTGAGGAATTATATTCTCCTTTGGGAAAATATTACAGTATACTACTAGGGAACAAAAACTTCATACAATCTTAATTGTTCATGCACATGAGTCCAAAATGGGATTTCTGAAGTCTGCTGGTTCTCAGATGTTTCTGCTACTAAAAGAGCCTTGTAAATCTCTTTCAGAGTTTCAGAGGAGATCTCACTAATGTCAAACCGTGCTCAAATTGTCAAGGTAGGTTAGATATGTCTGCAATCATAAGTCAGAAATTCACTGTCTCGTGTTTCTCATAGATTTCAACGAGGCTTGTGCTGAAATGCCCTGTATCTCAGATGTTTCTCCCGAGAAGGAAATG
Organism: Schizopygopsis malacanthus; assembly: GCA_027474115.1. Classification (NCBI taxonomy): domain Eukaryota; kingdom Metazoa; phylum Chordata; class Actinopteri; order Cypriniformes; family Cyprinidae; genus Schizopygopsis; species Schizopygopsis malacanthus. The sequence goes on from CM049868.1 coordinate 6,354,058, forward strand.
CATTAACAAGATCTCAAATGGTGCTCAGGTTAGCCTAAAAACCAAACTCTACAATCAAAACTCAAAGATCTTAATATGAACTCAAACATTTCTCAGAATTGTTTTCTCAAGATCAAAAGATCTGAGATGCTCCTCATTAATGTTCAGTTTGTTTACTGTATGACAACAAGTGATTCAATTCTCAAGTTTTCTGAAGGAAGCTTAGAAGAAATATCTGAGACAACTCCATTAAGCCTCGTGAGTGATGAAAGAGCAACATCTGAGCAGAGGAGAGCGGAGCTTCATGAAACTGAATTTAGAAAGGATCCCTTCAGGGGCCAAACCCACATCCACAAATATCTACTGTACAGAGAGATGCTGAGAAAACACACCTGCGTAAAAGAAGAGCTGCGTCACAGCAGGAGATACATGCATATGCTTTTATATGAACAACACGCTGCTGACTCAAGAGACTGATTGATGGGGTTGCATCCCCCTGAAAAAAAAAAAAAAAAATCACAGCACATCACAACAACACTTCCTGGATGAAAGAAGACAACATCAAATCTGGAAGAACTGCAGCTGGACACACTTGGCCTGAATGTCTGTGGCTTGTCCGGCAAGTGCAAAATCATGAATATCTTTAACTAAATGCATCACTGTTGTGTTGAAACTGAACACCGATATCTCTTTTCAAACAAAATGGTGTGCTGAAGCCGGAGAGATTCCTGATATGAGATCAGCAGATTTAAAGTGACAGTGTGGAGCCTATTTTTCTGGCCAAGAACTGGACTTTCTTCGGGTTGAAGCCTGAGATTTGGCCAGTGGGATTGTCTCTGTAAATAAAAGCATGTTACACTTACCAGAGGAGATCAATTCTGTTTTGGACCACAGTGACATCTGTCCTGTTAGTAGAGAGTCAGTTAACAAGAAAAGAGTGTTCTGGTCTTAAACCAGTCAAAAACTATTTCAAACCTTCTCCGGATATCCTACTATTGGTCCAGTCGGGTTTTGATAACTGATTAGACTAAATGATGTATAAACAACGACCTGACCTCATCATCTTCATTAAGTATTTAGTTCGTCAATAATTGCTTCTTCATGCATTCAGTGGGAAACATTCAGTGTAATTCCTGAAGAAATATCGGCCTCCAGTGGCGGACAACAGAAATGCATCCAGACCATTGCAGGAATGTTATGAAAAAGTGTGAAGAATATCTACCTGAGGAACAAATAATGAATAAACGCTGGTGTTAATAAGAATAAGAACAAGAAAAGATAGAGAAAGATAACCCTTAACATGTTTTCACTCTTAGCCTACTCTAAAATAATTTAAGCGATTGTCCGTTAGTGAAACCGGTGCCTTTCCAACGGAAGACCAAGGGGACTTTAACTGGGAAATAGCTTGGGCATTAAACATTTAACACATTTTAAAGGTTAACTAACGGAAACCATGTAAAACCATCAAAACCTGTAACTTTCACAGAATGTGCAAAAATAATGAGATGTTGCATAAACAGAAATCCACCAAGGGGATCTATGTAAATCAGAAGTTCGTTAGTCTAAAGTAGACCCATCACAAAAAAGTAGGCTACCGTTTAGGAAATGTCTAAATTTAAACGAATAGCAAGCGATATGGTCGGAATCGATTTCAAAATGATTTTTTTCAGCATCCATCAGTTGATGAATTATAAAAAATGAGAGCCAATCAGAATCTATCCTGCTTTAAAGAGCTTAATCATTAATCAGACAATGACACATCTGCAGCGTGTATTTGAGATAAAGGTGTATGGAGCGTTTTCCTTTTTGGTGTGAATGGGCCTCTAATCGGTACAAAAATATATGGGCTCCAACAAATAAGACCTGCTGGTGTCTGATGCTTTTAACTTACCGAAAAGTCTTGCCCCATAGATTTCAACATTGACGCCACAGATAACCTAATGAACTTGTTTTGAATCCAGAACATTCCTGTCATAATTCAAACTGAAAGAGCCAAGATAACATTTTATAAATACTGTAGGTTTGTTCACAAGAAGGAGTTTGTACATGAAGTCCAAAATACTTTTTTTTTTTAATTAACGACACCAGAGAGCTCAGAGAGCGCTAGCATTAGTCTTTTATAAGCGATTTTCTTTTTCAATGAAAGAAAACCCTTCGTCAAATCTATCAGATGCTCATTATATGTAGATAATTCCCAATGTAATTGAATTCACAGCAAACTAAACTTTATTTGAACCGCTATGATGAATATTTGATCAGAACCGCTCTGCTAGCGTAGCAGTGAACACCGGGACGCAGTGCCGTCGACAAGATCAGAAACATTACGGTTTTGAGTAATAAATTGATACCATGTATCAGACAGATGCCACAGACACTGTTTAATTTTTCATGTCTCTGAGCTATATCAGTTTATTTTTCAGAGGCGAAATTTGATTAGATGTCAAGATAGTGTTCGACATGCATGCAAACAGCAAAGCAAACATGTCTTCCCATTGGGAAACACTTAATGACAGAGTAACCATCAACCCCAGAGACGGGACATTAAATCAAAGACTGCACCATCTACTTTAGCGACAGCTTCATCAGTTGAAGAAAAAAATGATGCCGTCTTTGTCTCATCTCAGTTACAATTAAACAACAGCAAAAGGCCAAGCATCTGTCTCCAAGGTTTTTGCTCTTATTTAATGGCAACTTTGATAATTAACATTATTACAAACATAATTTTATAACATACTCTGCCTCTGAAATGACTTTTTCGGCTGATGTTATCAATTCATAATACATAGTTTTTATGCAACGTGAATTGATGGTGAAAAACATAACCCATTCCTGACCTAATTTCTTTTTTTTGCTCCAAATTTTCCTCTCCATCCTAAAATATGTTACATTATCTAAGTAAAAATGCATTGCAAAAACTTTCATGTTGACTTTAACCCCAGCATCCCAGTGGTGAAAGAATACATCTTTACTCTGACGGTACTTTCATTCATTATGAAAGCACATTTTTCACTCAGCCTTCCTTTCTCAGCTCTATTTTAAAACTCGGTTGTGTCATGTGTAATACACAATTTCAAATCTTCTATGAACAAATGGTCTGTAGCTGTAAGATGATTCGCAGTTATTTCAGCAGCCAATGCATGGCTATGTTCAATATATATATATATACAATCCTATGTGACATAAGCAAGTCACATGCCCAACATAAATTTCATATGCTTTTATGTAAAACCAAACATTATGCATTATAAATGCATACAAATATTTCATGCAATATTTAAAATGCAGAAACACTGTATAGTTATAATAAAATGTAGATTCTATATTTAGTCTAAAAATATTTTATACACACATTACACAAGTAACAATGATTTTTAGAGAGAGAGAGAGAGATTTTTTTGTGTTTGCACAGGCAGTGCTAAAAAAAATTGGGCAAAGGGGACTAAAAATAATTATAATAATGACAAACAGTTATCCAGGTTTGTTTATTTTCCATAAAATAATTAGAAAAGTCTAAGCTGATCAGCCATTTCATAGACATAAAATTAAATATTTAATTCATAAATGTACAAGTGCTTTTTTCACACACACCACTGCACAAAAAAAACTACTTGATTCAAACTAAACTGAAATTCTGCGTCACTCCCAAATTAAATTGCCAAATCTAACGTCTTCCTTTAGTGCTGAAATGTTTCTGCTTTCAGGTTTAAAGAGTCTGCAGGGCTGAAATTAAAATGGCACACATTCAAAGGTTTAAGGTAGTGTACTTTCCCACTATCACTTTAGTCAAACCTGCAGCTTGAGTTAAATCGATCGCAGCGGGACTGACTCCAGATCTGATACCAGCCAGGAACCAATACGCTGTGTTTCAGATTTGGCTTGAAACTCAGATTAATCTCCAGCTGCTTCAATCCCACCTTTACCAGTTGGACTCCGCAGACTTCTACCCAACATGGACCTTGTAATGTATATTTTAAGATCATAACCCATTGGTTGAGTTTTTCCCCAGCCTGCCTTCTGATTGGTTGGGCTGATCTAACCTTCACCCTGATTGGTTGCCCATCAGTTGGTCTTAAGTCGTTTGATGGCTGCGTCCTGGTTGAGGTCATCTTGCGCTCTCTTGGCACCTTTGCTCATCTCATCAGGTTGCCGGCTCGTTCCGGACTCTCCGTTAGATGAAGGCTCAACGGTCTTCTTCATCTCTCTCCTTTCTCTCCTCTCCTCCATCTCTTCAATCTCCTCTGCAAACAATGCCTTCAGAGGCCGAATGAGCCGCGGAAGCATCGGGAAATCTCCAAATCGGATCTGTAAGCACAAGAAAATACCATTAAACTTCACATTTGACTCAGTGCGGAATATAAATAATGTCTGAACTTAGAAAGTAAGGTAAGATCGAAAAATAAATAAAGGGAAGGAGTAAAGGAAATACACAAGGAAGGTATTAAGTAAGGTAGGTTGTAAGAATGTAATTAAGGAAGTAAATAACTAAGTAAGAAATGAAGGAAGGAAATAACGGATTAAATTAGGAACATAACTAAGGAAGTATGAAAGGAAGGACAGCAGGAACAAAACATGCAAGTAATTAAGGAAGTAACTATGGAAGGAAGTAAGGAGGAAAATAACTAAGGATGGACAGATGTAAGCAAGGAAGGATAAAAGATGTAAGCAAGGAAGGATATAAGAAGTAACTGAGAAAAGAAGGTTGCAAGGAAGGAAATAACTAAGGATGGAAGTAAGGAGGGACATTTCAAAGGAAAGAAGGATGGAAGTACTGCAGGAAGAAACTAAAGAAGTTAAAAAGGATGGAAGGAAGGATGAAACTAAATAAAGTAGTAAGTAAGCAAGGATTTATATAAGTAATGGAATAAGTAACACAAAAATGACAAGGAAGGAAGGCAAAGGAAGGATGGAAGTAAATAAGGAAATAATTAAAGGAGGAAGTAGGCAAGGAAGGATATAAGTAATGGAGGAAGTAACTGAGAAAAGAAGGATGCAAGGAAGGAAATAACTAAGGATGGAAGTAAGGAGGGAAATTTCAAAGGAAAGAAAGAAGGGTGGAAGTACTGCAGGAAGTAACCAAAGAAGTAAAAAAAAGGATGGAAGCAAATAATGAAATAACTAAGGAAAGAAGTAAGGTGGAAAATAACTAAGGAAAGAAGTAAGGTGGAAAATAACTAAGGAAAGAAGGTAAAATAACTAAGGAAAGAAGTGGAAAATAACTAAGGAAGGAAGTAAGGTGGAAAATAACTAAGGAAAGAAGTAAGGAAAATAACTAAGGAAGAAGTAAGGTGGAAAATAACAGGAAGAAAATAAGTAATGCAGGAAGAAAATAAGCAAGGTGAGAAGCATGTAAGTAAAAAGGAAAATAACTAAAGAAGATAGCAAAAAAGGATGTAAGTAATGAAGGAAGTTACTGGGAAAACACAAGGAAGGAAATAACTAAGGATGGATTTATGGAGGAGTGATAGGAAGGAATAAAGGATGAATGGAAGTAATGTAGGAAGTAAAAAAATAAGGATGTAAATAAGGAGATAAATAAGGATATAAGCAATAGAGAAAAATAAGGTAACACTATTTTAAGGTATCCTTGTTACACATTTTACATGAACTTACTATTATACTAACAAACTGCATAATTAAGCCAAACCCTAATCCTAACCATATACTAAGTACACATAGTTATGTATTATTACTCAGTACTTAAATGTGTAATTAAACTGTAACTACGACACCTTAAAATAAAGTGCAACCGAAAGTAAATAGGAAAATACCTAAGAATGAATTAAGGAAGTGTGGAAGTATGTAAGCAATGAAGAAACTGAGGAAGAAAGTACGAAAGGATGCGTTTTATTTAAGATAGATAGGAAGAATTAGTTGTGAGTTTTCTGTTATTTGACAATATCCTCACCCTCATGTGATCGAAGGAGATCCCAACTTTGCTGTTGAAGTCGTCGCTGAAGAGAGGGATCTTGGCGTACCTCTGACTGAAGTGATTCAACACGATGAACTCAGCGTTCATCTTCATCCCAATGCTGATAGCCTGAGACGTGGTGCTGGAAAGAGTTTCAGATTCAAACACCAATCACTGACAAAATCATGCAACCTCTCTGGAAAAGACTAGTATGCAACCAAACCCTAAACCTGTGGCTGAGCATATTACAGTTTAAGCCTGTTTTCCTCAACCATTTCTCATGTTCAAGGGCGGATGTTGGATGTGTTTTCTACAAAGCCTTCAACACAAACCAGTCAATTTGTGAATTTCAGCTGATAAAGCTAAACCGACCCTTCACCAATCTGGAAGACGCTCTCCAGCCTCTCAGGCAATCAATTCCTCGCTGAAACCCAAATGAATCCCCCACAAAATCTCCAATCGATTTCACTCAGAAGCTCTCAGCGTTATTCAGCACTTAAATTGGAAAGGGCCGCAGTGTGAGACACGGAGCAGTTCATTTATAGACCCGGCGCTCCAGAACTCCAGCAGACGACAAGGAACCCAATCAATGCTCATCTAAGAGGAGAATCCCACAACTTCAAGAGAGACCCGCTTTAAATGAGTCCTCCATCAGGAAGGACTTATTTATCCATCCTATTATCCACTGGGAAAGCTGACCACTTTCATTTCAGAAGATTTTCTTCCTTCTGCCTGCAATTGAGGGCGATTTTTTTTAGCTCAAATCAAAAGATGGTTTCATCTTTTTTGTTTTGTTAGTTCGCAAATGGCCAATACAATCTCTTCACTCAAAACATGAGCTGTCCGATAAGAGCTGTTGATTAACTACTGCATTATTTATGGAGGAGAGCTCATGCTAAAATGCATTAATTGCATAGGATGTTGAAGGAAATTGTGCCACAATGAAAATGCAATAACGTCATTACTTATTTTATATGTGAATTACAGTTCAAAAGTTTCAGAAGAAGTCTCTTCTGCTCACCAAGGCTGCATTAATTTGAACAAGCTGGCAGCCATTTCACCCTGCAGCCCAAGACTGGTCACCCACTGAAGCTAAGCAGGGTTGAGCTGGTCAGTACTGGATGGGAGACCTCCTGAGAAAACTAGGTTTCTGCTGGAAGAGGTGTTAGTGAGACCAGCAGGGGGTGCTCACCCTGTGGTCTGTGTGGGTCCTAACGCCCCAGTACAGTGACAGGGACACTACTGTCAAAAAGCACTGTCCTTCAGATGAGATGTTAAACCGAGGTCCTGACTCTCTGTGGTCATTAAAAATCCCATGTCACTTCTCGTAAAGAGTAGGGGTGTAACCCCGGTGTCCTGGCCAAATTCCCTCCACTGGCCCTTTTCAACTGGTCATGAAAAACTCAATTAAAAGAGATTTGGTGCAAAAGACGACATTCAAAATTAACAAAACGTGCTTCGTTGGGGCTTAAAAGACACTTATTCAGCAATATTATCAATTTGATGGAACTAACACTATCAGAAAAGGACAAAACTTAACGAACAGTTATTGACCTGATTAGAACCAGCATTGAAGCTCAATCATGACACTGTCTTCAGCAGAGCTGCTTAGCACTGAACTGAACTGGTTTCATAAATGATTCATTTTACAGTTATTAAACAATTTGGGTTGCTTCATTTTTGAAGTTTGCATCATTGATTCTGTTGCTTTCCTACGTAATACAGTGAATCTGCTTTGAAACAATCTGTATAGTATACAGCGCTATATAAATAAATGCGATTTGAAAAACACTACTATAAATCTTAATTAAAAACACTTGCTGTGACCCTGCAGAGCTCTAGTGTTCATGTACCTGTGTCTCTTCTCGCACGCGTCTTCTTCCATCCCGTCCTCCAGTGTGGCTTCATGAATCAAAAGTGTTGCATTCTTGCCTGAGAGCAAAGCATGAGATGAATCAAACTCTCCCCACCACACACACACACACACACACGCACAGATAAATTACAGCTGACATGCTGTTCCCCATTTCCCCCCATTGTAAAACACACACAAACATTCACACACCAACACACACTCCATTTTTCTCTCTAGAAATCAATCACGAGAACTGAGATGACAAAGGCCTTTCCTAATGAGACGAGCGGACCGAACCATCTCCGGCGTTCAGGAGGGGAGCTCGGTTCAGGCTCAATACCCCCCCCATCACCACCCGGACTCCCTCAGGAGCCATTAAAGAGGTTTCTGTGACTGGGAGAACAGCGCTGAAGTGATCGATTGCGTTGCTGATAAAGACGGGAAGCAGCATTCAAAGGCAGGCTTCATTCGTATCGATCCGCGAGTCACTCTAGAGATCCAGACACAATTACAGACTCTCTTTCCTGCTGGGCCTTTAATGACCAGCTTCTAATGACAGAATATTTTAAGGCAAAACTCAAAATGGAAATGGATGCCGTTTGGTTTTTCTGAGAATTCAGACTCAGAATCATCCCTAAATATGTAACTATAAATCTTACAGCATGGAAAATATAATTGTGCATCTTAATAAATTAATGAGTGAGAGTTTGTGTTGACATATCCGGTCAAGAATATTTTCTGGCTCACATTTCACCTCTCAAATGCTTTGTCCATTTATCCACACTTGCGCGACAGGAAGTAAATACTGCTCCGGAGCGCTAGTTGAGGCTTGGTGTATCCCATCATGCATCATGTTTTTAAATAAATCGTCAGAGTTTTGCCGAGATCTCACGAGAGGTCACAGAGACCTTTCCAAAGTTAAATATTAACATAATAATTAGATATTACATATCATTTGGTAGAAAAACAAAGTAGAGTAGTGGTGATATTTATTTTTCACTGACCAGATATTTATAAGTTGATTTTAAAACGCAAAGTATTTAAAATAACTATAAAGCTATATAAACAATTGCATTTTTACAACACTATAAGTGTGTCCCATCAGGTGATGAAAAGTTCGACACACACTTCTGGTCTTCATCCTTCATCCGTTTTTATTAATATTATTAATTAGTTATTTTAATTTGTTTTATGTATTTTTGTCAGTTTTTAATATTATATTTCAGATCGAGATTATTTTAGTTTTCAACAATATATTAACATTAAAAAAAATTAATTGTTAGTTTATGTTAACTTAAGATTAATTAATATTAACAGATGCAACTTTTGATTTCAATAGCATATTACTGAATGTTAATAGAATATTATTAAATGCCGAAATTAATACATTTTAAAATATAGATTAATAAATGATTAAGGTATTTAAGTATTTTTAATTCATGATAACTAATGTAGTTAAGTAATGTTAGCTATTTCATTAGTTTTTTTATATTTTGATTATAATGTTATGAATCATCGAGGAAAAAAATATATTAAAAATGATTAACTCAAACGTAAAAGCATCAGTGACACTATCCCTATTTCTAGACACTATCCAACTGTACCCCTTTCATCTACTTCGTACGATATTACATGTATGTACAGTACACGTGTGCAAAAGCATGAGTGGTCAGTGTGTGTTTGTGTTTGTTACCTATATGAACGACAGCATCGCAGGGCATGGTGTCTCCAGAGAACACGAGCTTCCAACCCGTCAGACTGATGCGTCAAACTGCAGGCGAACGCGTTCTTACAGTGACGAACATAAGAGTGAAATGTCAAAAAATAAAAATAGAAGACGTCTGAAACTACACAATCACCAGAAATTCAACTAATAAGGTGGGCAGAGTACTATATTTTTACTGTTTCAAAAAAAAAAAAAACAACAACACGTAGCTTCTTCCGGGACAAATCATTGGGACAACATGCTCATTGCTCATGCACTCAGTGTGTTTGTGGTTGTTACTTATGAACGACAGCATCATTAAGAATAGACAGTCATCAGGCGAACGCGTGAAGGAAACTACACAATCACCAGTCTGCCAGCAGATATTTAAAGATTGATGTACAATATTTTGTTGCTATAAAATTCACCAACATCAGATTATTTTAAAATGTACATTTTTATTGCCATTAAGACCAAAACCCATATACTTTGAGAGTATAAGAGTCCTAGAAGACAATATTCGAATTGCTTCTCTGAGTGAATATAGCAATAGACATTTGATCAATTATTACATTGGTGCATGTTAATAAATGATAAAATATAAATCAAGTGACTTTTTTGTTGCTTTTTGCATTAAACGTTTTACATTCCACATGTTTTGTTGAAATCGTGGTTGATAAAATAAAATGTAACATTTCAGAGCAATAAATATTTATATTCAATAAATATTGAATATAAATATTCAAGATGAATCGCCTTCAATTATGAATGCGATACTGTGTAGCTTGTCAGTGAACTACGGCTCTGTGTATTAAACGCCGCTCCATCTGAAAGCACGTGATGGAGATTTACTACTAATCACAGAACTGACTTATGCACATGATCATCACATTTGATTACTTGCACAGCCCTAATTAGACCTCTCCAATAAACTAATCCATGACCACAAACAGCTATACAGTCCATACAGACCTTGACCAGGTCATTCTTCTTCAGAACGCTCTGAATGAGGGACTTGGTCTTGACTTTGGGGATCTCTGCGCCGTCACACAAAAACTTTGATGGGATAATACTGGAACGAGTAAAAACAAACGCGATAAGTGTCTAGGACGACCTAGTTTACATCATTTACTTTCAATTGTTAAAGGTATCTGCACACTGAGTCCAAAATGTTCACACGTCAAAAAAATAAATATGACCTCGCGTTGTGTCAATCACGTTTGCACACTGCCTGAAAATTTCACTTGTCAAAAAAAATTCAAATCAGGTGCGATTTTCTGCGTTTTCGCACCCCGCGCATGCATTTTGATAGGAAGGGATGGGAAGACGAAAAAGGCATGTGAAAATTTCGGACTAAGTGTGCAATGACCTTAAGAATTCTCCCAAAATGACAGAAAAAAATCAATAATAAAGATAGATTGTTATTTTTCTCTCGTACTTGATCTGGCGGAGGATCTGCTGACAGTGATCGTGATACTGGTTCAACCACGTCATGATCTGGACCGGAGCGATCAGGTACACGGGACTGAACGCTTTACCCAGACTGTTCTGCATCACACAAGACGCCATTAGCAGTCAAATAACCCATACACATAATAAATAAATGATATAACTTATACGCAAATAAATATATGCATACCAGAGCTCGCTCTCGCTCCAATAATAGATGAATCAAACCCTGTGTCAACGACAAAACATACGGCAATCAACAGTCAAGTAACACTCATTCTAGATTATTATTTAATATAACTTATTAAAAATTCATCACACAGCTCTATGATCCAGACGGGTTGATTATGGGTTTCTGTGATTAAGTATTTTAGCATAATGGCACTTAGGATAATGTATTAAACTGGTTTGTTGCAAGTACAATCACCTCATTGCAGATTATCTAGTCAGGTGTTTGTGAATCTCTCACCGTGTGATGATCTGCGTGAAGGTGCGACACAAAGATGGTGGAGAGTCTGGAGAGGATCTCGTCCACGGTATCGCCGTAATGACGGCACAGCTGGCCAAACGTCCCCTCGCCACAGTCCAACAGCAGCGACTGAGATGAGCTGAGGAACAGAGACGTGTTTAGACATGCGTCACGCCATCAAACACAACAGACTGTGATTTGACCAAAGTCAGGAAGCGTTTGTTGCTAATCTAAACCAGACGGACTAAAAGCCCCTCAACCACAGAAAAAAACTCATAATGCATGCACTGATGGATATTGCTTTTGCTTTTAAAAAACAGTAACACACTGCAAAATATGATTTTTCAGCAATGTAAGCAAAAACCAAAAAGACGTTTTAAACAAGAAAATACTGTTTCACTATTTCAGATTCACATTTAATTAAAAATATTACTTTCCATTTTTTGTGATTATTTGTCAAACAAAAACACTGTTTAAAAATCTTGCAGTTTTGCTCTTTAGTTTATTTGAATGTGAACCAGATGATTATTATTAATATCATGGAACAGTAGGTTTTATTACCTGATGTTCACTAAAGTTCCACTGACGTTTCTGATCTTCATCGGTAGAGACGAGCCGGTGCCCAAAAACACAATCTCAGGAAACTTCTCACCTTTACCAAAATACAAGCATGACAAACGTCTGAAATACAGAAGAAAATCAGCCCACACACCTTCTAGGAGTAAGGAATAATTGACGATGGGCCGTTGAATTATCAGAAGAATAATGCACACCCGAGGTGGTGATGCGGCTGCGATGCGAAGGGTCGTGCATTATGTTTCTAATAATTCAACGAGTCAGTTATTCTGCTTATACTACGGCTGCCACACCTCAACACATCGATCAGATGATATATGTCAAGGCATTCGTCCGGTTTTTCTACTTTAATCGCTATTGTGAGTAGGATTATTTCCTCCGCATCTCATCCAACGCCTCCCTTGCTAATTCCAAAACGTCATTTTAGACGGAGGCTTCGGCCGTTGATCGCAGACTAATGCAGTTAATACAGTTAATAACTAAGTTATGAGACAGATTAATGTTACCTCTGTGAGTCAGTGATCGGCAGCAATGAGACTTTAAGTTAATTTTCTTCACAAACAGCGCCATTGTTGTTACCTCGCTTGTGAGAAGTCATGTTGTTTGTAAGTATTTAAACTATGTTACTGATAAAATCGTCAGAGTAGTGCTAATGAGAGTAGTCCTGTGGCTCAGTGGTAGAGCATTGCGTTAGCAGCGCAAAGGTTGTGGGTTCGATTCCCAGGGAACACATACTAATAAAAAAATTATAATAATAGTATAGACTGAATGCACTGTAAGTTGCTTTGGATAAAAGCGTCTGCTAAATGCATAAATGTAAAATGTAATAGGTGTCTGTGAGGGAGAGACCGAGAGCGGGAGAGAGAGAGAGTACGCTATGTGCTTTCCGTTCATAATAAAACATAATTTTGTGGCAAAACAAGGACAAGATCTGTTGATTTTATATTTTGTTTACTGTATTTATTTGTTTGGCCAGTGCCATTGTGGGTTTTGGTTATTTTTCTGTTGTAAGACCTTTGAAATAACAGAAATCATTTGGCGAAGTGATATAGTCATGTAATGCGGTGCCTGGAACTAAGTTCGCCGTGCGTTTCCCTGAAAATAATTGCACACCTCAGAACATTCGTCAGCCAATCAGATTCAAGCATTCAACGGCCCCGTAGTATAAGAGCTTATAGTTATGTTCTAGTTCATATAGACCACCAGTCAGATATCCTTCTTGATGATCATTTTCCACACTTAAGAAACACAAATCCTTGGAGTACTGCACGATCGGAGGCGTCTGATACAGATACAGTAGAAAGTGAGAAGTGCAGAAAGTTTTACTCGGAGGAAATTAAATGTCAGGCTGTAGACGTGTTCTTGTCTTTCTGCTCTTCTAATTCAATTCGTTCATCCCTCCTTCTCTCTCTGATTCGGTAGAAAGCTCACCAGACGAGGAGACGGACGCAGCCGCCTGGAACTTCCTGCATTCCTCAACTTCCTCCAAGAAGTTTGGCACTTCGGCTGCTTCCTTCACGAACTCGTCAGAGTCGCAAGATGGGATGGCATCTCTACACACACACACACACACACACACACACACAAGAAAAGTTCCTCAAATAAGATCAAGTCTGGCATTTCTAAGAACTAGTTTGTTGAAGTTGTAAAAATCAATAAACTCACAATTTTTGCCTTGCTGCACACTATTAGCTTACACAACGAGCTTGTGTATTTCAGGTAAATGAAGGCCACAATAAAACTGTCAATTAAAAGCTACGTTTTTTTCACAGCCTCTGTGACCCGCTGTCGTCTGTTGACCTGAACTGACCTTTGCCACTCCAGTTTGGGCCGAAGCTGAAACTTCATCAGACACTCGGCTCGGACGTTAGGAACGTGGAGAGAAGCTGGGTACTCCTACAACAACACACTGATTACTAAATTATGAATTCATATTTCCTTACAGATTTACAAAAATAGAAGAAGAAACACTATAAATAGTAAATTAAACTAGAACTAAAACCATATAAAATTAAATATTACATTTAAAAAATACATTAAATTAAATCAGAAGAAAATAATATTCAAGTACATTAAGCATAAATATTAAATTACAAACAACATTTTTTAAATAAAATTAGAAAATTTATTAAAATACAAATAAGAAATTAAATCAGAAGAAAATAATATTCAAGTACATTAAGCATAAATAATAAATTACAAACACAACATTTTAAAAATAAAATTTGAAAATGTATTAAAATACAAATAAGAAATTAAATCAGAATAAAAAGAAATACTGACAAATAACTGACAAGTTTCCAAAATCAATGGTTTAAATCTATTATAACTAACCTGTAAAGAAACTACTTAATATTAAATAAAAAAAAAAATTTGGTGATCAATTAAGTAAATAAAAAAAACTAGAAATTATATAAAAGTAGTAATATTAAACAAACTACATGAGAAAAAATAATTGATAAATAAAAATAAAGAAATATTCCCAATGGGCAATGGTTACGATCTACATCAAACTTACCTGCAACAGAGACTACGTATTAATAAATAATACATTATGAAAACAAACATTGCAAAAAAACGAGCAATTATTATTTATTTATTTTATTCTAAATTGAACTGTAAGAGACACTATTTCATATTAAATTAGCATACGATATGAAATTAAATGAGCAAGCATGCATTAGCTCTAAAACCCTTGTGGCATGAGTTTGTGGTGCCGTACTTTGGTCTTGTAGAGCTTGAGCGGAGGGAAGATCTCCGGATGGATGAGGTTGAGCTGCGTCTGGAGCTTGTGACTGCGGGTGTTGTGCGGCGTGAACGTCTGCTCGTTCATCACCAGATGCTCAGTGCTGCTGGGAAACCTGAGACACAACAGATGCGTCAAACACACACACACACACACACGATCAGATCTGTGTGAGATCGCTGTACCTCTCCATCCAGCTCTTGTACTCCTCCGTGTCCAGCACTGACTCAGGTGTCATGTGAACCACGAGAGCCGCCGAATCCTCCGATCCGCCCGTCTGATACCTGCACACGTCACACTATGAGATATATATACAGACAAACCAGGCCTCGTTTCTCTACGGCAGGGGTCGAGCTACCAGTAGATCCTGGCCAGAATAGAGGTAGCTGGCCAAGACTTACTAGACATATCGGCCTGAGGTTATTTTAATTATTTTACATTTATGCATTTAGCAGACGTTTTATCCAAAGAGACTTGTTACAGTACATTCAGTTTATACATTTATTGTCAGTATGTGTGTTCCCTGGGAATTGAACCCACAACCTTTGCGCTGCTAACACAATGCTCTACCACTGAGCCACAGGAACACTTAACTATCATTAAACCCATGTTTGATTATCGTGATTTGAAAAACACAGTAAATGCTGCTCAGTTTAGTAGTTTTGTTTTGTGTGAAAACACGACTGAAGGCAGACTGCTGCGGGAAAGTATATGAAACAATGTATGATTTCATTATTTGTATGAATACCTAATAGATGAATGCCTGACTGTGTTCAGAAAAGTTTCGATGACATTTGCTTTCCATCTTCCCTCCGCATAATGCATAATAATGCAGTGTTTACAGAGGTTACCATGGAAACAGCTCTATTTCTGCTGTTCATAAGCGCCATCTGCAGTCAAACTGTGGATTTACATAAATTAATTCAGTTTGTTTGTCATATTTTTGTTCAGACCAATGCGAAGATCAGAAGAAAAAAAAATTGTAAATCTTAACCGGTCGATGGAAAATATGGTGCAGATAAAATTGAATTTATCATTCTGGCTCATCCTTTTTATAAAAAAAAAGTAATTGCTGAAATGTTGCAGTTTTATTTAAAGTAATGGGAAAAAACTTTATTAGAATATGTCAGTAAATAATATGTTATGAATATTTTTTTGTTAGTTTAAATTCCGGCCATCATTTTCTAGTGATTTTATGCCATCATGTTTTGTTTATGCAAACAAAAAGTGCATAGTGCTGCTAATTTTATTTTGTTGGCTTTTGTCATAAAACTTGGTCAAATGATTTCAGTAATCATTTGACAATTTCAGCCATTAAATATTTTTTTTATAAAAAGGGTGAATGATAAATACAATTTTATCTGCACAATATTTTCCATCGAATTATTTAAGATTGACAAAAAAAATAGGTCTGATTTTCGCATTGGTCTGAACAAAAATATGGCAGACAAACTGAATTAATTTATGTAAATCCACAGTTTGACAGCAGATGGCGCTTATGAACAGCAGAAAGAGAGCTGTTTCCATGGTAACCTCTGTAAACACTGCATGTGTGCATCAGTACTTTTTTTAATATTTCCAGCACATTTTAACAAAGCCGCGTATAACAGTTTGGATTGCTCCGTTGTTTAAGAGATTTAAGGATTGTATAATATGGGCAGCTCATTTTTAAAAAGCAGCTCCCGAATGAAATAATGTTGGAGACCCCTGCTCTAAGGGAAACCTCTGTTGACCTTTGTAAGACGTGATTGGTGCAGAGCGGCTGTATGAAGTCTTCTGATGGACAGTCGACGACTATGAACACAGGTCCGGGATCAGCCGGAGTGCACAGCTCCTCGGGTCGGATCTGAAGCACAGGAAAACAGGAGATCAGCAGCTACTACAGAACAGGCTGTGAAGAACTGAAAAACCAACTCAGTCACCTCTTTTCCTTCATGTGTCACAGCTTTTCCAGCTTTCAGAGCTTCGATTATGGGCCCGATGGCTGCTGTTCCTCTACAAGTGAAGCAGAAGACAGAAGTGATGCTCTAAACCTTGTGTTTGTGTGTTATATTTCACAATCACAGCTGAGCCGATCGGATAGCAGACACTTACACCGGCAGGCCCATCTCTTTAGCTTTCAGTGCCATGAAGTTCCCTTTCTTCGAGTGCAACTGAGGAAACATGAGACAGAAAATATGCTTTTGAGCACCATTTGGTCTTAAAAGGTGAAAAGACTATCAATCATTATATGGCTGGAGAAATGTCTCATTGATGTGTTTTAGATTGGGTCTGCTCACCTTACACACGTAAGCCACCACGAGAGACGAGTCTCTAGTTATCTTGTCTTTGCCTTCTGTGGAGAGAGAGAGAGAAACACAAGAACACATTTCTTCTGCTGCTCTCTTAAAGTGCAAAAAAACCATGGACACGAGACACATGTCTATGAAGCTAACGCTTTAGGAAAATGAGATAAAGGAGTTTGTTAAAAGGTTTGCTGAAATTTAGACATTTTCACTTCAATCAACAAAATATGTAGTTAAAACGCAATAATTTTTAATTTTACTCAATTTGAATCAAACTATCTAAATAAAATGCAATGCAAAATCATAATTTTAATGTTATTATTATTATTGGGCAAAATATAATAGACAAAGTATTTGTTTAAAGACAAGGAGTTTCTTCCCTCAGGCCATCAGGCTCCTAAACTCAGTCTCATAACATCATTACATCCACAGGACTCAATTTAATAAACTGTAATCACATCCATTATTCCCCATCATCCGCATTGCTGCTATGTGTACATACCCGGTACAACCTATTTGCACATTCTCTTGCACATACGTGTTTATTATTAATATTTATTATCCACAGTAACTGTATTGCACATTTTATCTCATTGCACATCTTACTCATTTTATTTTATTAGTTGTTCCCTTTTTCATTCCCACCTATATTTATATATATATTCTCTTGTGTTATGTTTCATTGTTTTATTGCTTATTTTATTTTCAATTTTATTATTATTATAATTATTTTTTTTTTTTGCACTTTCCATTGAGCGGACCTGTCCTGACCTACATTTCACTACTGATTATACCCTGTATGATTGTGTATGTGACAAATAATAAAGAACCTTGAACCTTTAGTTCAATTTTAAAATTCAAATGTTGAAATTGATCATGCAACTATGTAGTTCAAATGTTTGTGAAAATGTAAAGGAAATTACTTTAACCATTTTATCATAATTAAAAGACAAAATATAACATAATATAATGGACAAAATTAAATTCAAATTGATAAAAAAATTATAATAATGCAATTCAAATCCACTTTTTTTTCTTCTTTGGACAATATAATGGAGTAAATTAAAATTTAAAAGAAAAGTGAAATTAGTTAAAATTCATATTTTTAAAACTTATCAACAAAATTATCTTATCATCATTATCATATTGTATTATTTATTATTAATATACTTAAATAAAATATAACTAAATATATTTACATTTCCCTTTTAAATGACACAGTTTGTGATATCAAACCATTTCTTTGGTCGTATAGCTCCAGCAGCTCAAAGCAGTGTGATGTGTGTGTGTTGTCTCGCCTGGACTGGCTGATCTGCTGGTGGTGAGACCCCGACCCTCCTCGAGCTCGTCCGGTCTCCTGAGCGCCCCCTTCTGGCTGCCGTTAGGACTGCTGCTGCGTCCAGAGCCTGTAGAGGTGAGACCCCGACCCTCCTCGAGCTCGTCCGGTCTCCTGAGCGCCCCCTTCTGGCTGCTGTTAGGACTGCTGCTGCGTCCAGAGCCTGTAGAGGTGAGACCCCGACCCTCCTCGAGCTCGTCCGGTCTCCTGAGCGCCCCCTTCTGGCTGCTGTTAGGACTGCTGCTGCGTCCAGAGCCTGTAGAGGTGAGACCCTGACCCTCCTCGAGCTCGTCCGGTCTCCTGAGCGCCCCCTTCTGGCTGCTGTTAGGACTGCTGCTGCGTCCAGAGCCTGTAGAGGTGAGACCCTGACCCTCCTCGAGCTCGTCCGTCTCCTGAGCGCCCCCTTCTGGCTGCTGTTAGGACTGCTGCTGCGTCCAGAGCCTGTAGAGGTGAGACCCTGACCCTCCTCGAGCTCGTCCCGTCTCCTGAGCGCCCCCTTCTGGCTGCTGTTAGGACAGCTGCTGCTTCCAGAGCCTGTAGAGGTGAGACCCCGACCCTCCTCGAGCTCGTCCCGTCTACTGAGCGCCCCCTTCTGGCTGCTGTTAGGACTGCTGCTGCGTCCAGAGCCTGTAGAGGTGAGACCCTGACCCTCCTCGAGCTCGTCCGGTCTCCTGAGCGCCCCCTTCTGGCTGCTGTTAGGACTGCTGCTGCGTCCAGAGCCTGGAGAACGGCTGCCGGCCTTCACCTTACACTCAGCTGGTTTTAAACAGACATAGTTGAGAACGGTGTAAAAACCACACACAGTACATGCTCTGAAAGCTAATACACTCTACATGGTGGGGAACAGTGAAAACACGGTGACACTCACAGAAGAGAGGAACTTGACTGACGGTCATCGTGTCGTCTTTATATTGAGGTTCTGTATACGGTCTGACAGCTGCAGACGGAGGTAAAACAAACAGCAAAGACAGTCAATCTGTGTCATTTTAGTATTATTTATACACTATTAGAGATGGCTTTTGTTTTTATTGTTTCAGTTTTCATTTGAATTTTAGTTTTAGTTTAAGTTTGTTATGAGCTTTTTATTATTTATTAGTTGTTTTTTTGGGGGGGTATGTGCTTTTATTTTTTATTTAAGTTTAATTTAAGTTTATTTTTAAATTAAATGGAGTTAAATTTAAGTTCAATTAAGTTTAGTTGAGCTGTTATATTAAGTTAAGCTGAGTTCAATTGTTAAATTTAAACTAAAATTTAAATTAATTTTAATTGTTTAATTTAATTTGAGTTCAAATTAGTCAAGTTCAGTTAAGTTTAATTTAAATTGAAATTACATATGTTTATGACAAGTTGAGCTGAATTTAAGTAAGTTTAATTTAGCTTATTCAAGTTTAGTTGAGCTCAATTTAAATTGAGTTAATTTTAGCCAAGTTCTGTTACATTTAATTTAAACCAAGTTAAGTTTATTTTAAAGTTGAATTGTTTAATTTAATTTGACTTAATTTTAGTCAAGTTCAGTTCAGTTTAATTTAAACTGAGTTGAAATATGTATATGACAAGTTGAGCTGAGCTGAATTTAATTAAGTTTAATTTAGCTCAATTTAAATTGAGTTAATTTTAGTCAAGTTCAGTTTAATTTAAACTGAGTTGAAATATGTATATGACAAGTTGAGCTGAGCTGAATTTAAGTAAGTTTAATTTATCTTATTTAAGTTTAGTTGAGCTCAATTTAAATTGAGTTAATTTTAGTCATCAGTTCAGTTGAGTTAATTTTAGTCTGAGTTCAAGTTCAGTTTAATTTAAACTGAGTTGTATATGACAATTTGACTGAGCTGAATTTAAGAGCTTGAGCTGAGCTTTTAAGTAAGTTTAATTGATCTTATTTAAGTTTAGTTGAGCTCAATTTAAATTGAGTTAATTTTAGTCATGTTCAGTTAAGATTCATTTAAACTGAGTTGAAATGTGTACATGACAAGTTGGGCTGAGCTGAATTTGAGTAAGTTTAATTTAGCTTATTTAAATTTAGTTTAGCTCAATTTAAATTGAGTTAATTTTAGTCAAGTTCTGTTAAATTTAATTTAAACCAAGTTAAGTTTAATTTAAACTGAATTTAGATGTTTATGACGAGTTGAGCTTGATTTAACTAAGTTTAATTTAGCTTAAATACGTTTATTTGACCTGAGCAAAGTTTTTTTTTTACTTGAGTTAAGATAAGGTTAAGTTTTATTGTTAACTTAAGTTTGCTTAGTTTATATTTTCCATCTGATATATGGTATCTTATTTATTCCAGATTTATTACAATGAACAAAAATGATTTATAAAAGATTCAGTTTTTTGTTTTAACACTGCATGCACTCCACATGAGAGGATAATGGTGGACTTTACCAAGTTTAATGTCTTCCAGCTGCCCTGAAAACACTCGTATGGCTTGTAAATATTTCTCCTAAAACAACAAAACACAAGAAAATTAACAAAACTCCTCAAACTCTTTGATTGTTTTGTAGTGAGAAAGACACACAGATCTGCATGAAATGCACGTGTGTGATGTAGACAGACGTACCAGCTGCGGGGGTCCTGACAGGACACACTGAGGGACTCCAGTGTCTTTGAGGGTCAGGATCATCCCTGCACACACAAAACACAGAACCAACCCGTCACACAGTGAACAGAGCAAACACACGCTGATCATGTGAGGAAACATGGACTGTGAACGGCTGCAACCTTTTCAATCAGCTTCATAAGCAGCCATGAAAGTGGCATCACTTCTACAGAAAAAGTTTAAAATTAGAGATCGACCGATATATGAGATTACCGATATTTGATATGAGCATTTTACCATAATCGGATATCGGTTTTGTAAAAAAAAAAAGTTTTTTTTTGTCACATGCACAATTATACTGAGTATAACCAGCAGTGAAATGTGTTCTCTGTATTTGATCCATCCAAGTGCACACACACCTGAAGCAGTGGACACACACACACACACACACACACACACACACACACACACACCTGGAGCAGTGGACACACACACAGTAGTGAACACACACACACACACACACACACACACACACACCTGGAGCAGTGGACACACACACACACACACACACACACACACACACACACACGCCTGGAGCAGTGGACACACACACACACACACACAGTTTGAGCATAGTTCTGTGTAAATAGATAAACCGCGCCGTCAGCAGTTTTCATAATTTAGAACGACAACATTTTTTTTCATAATTCTGATAAAACATGCCAGTTAAGAAATGCAATAAAATACATGTTTTGTTTGTTATAGCTTATTTCAATATTCCAGAGAATATTATTCAGTGAATTATTCTTCACTCTTTAGTCTATTAAACAGCGTTTAAACCTAAAACTGTAGTTTAAAATGAAGTTTATATGACTTCTGTCCTTTATTTTCTCCATTTGAAAAAATTAGACATTATTTTGCTTATTGTTAATATCAGTGTTGCTGATGATGCTTTTTATAAATAAAATGTTTTTATTGTTGTAATTTGAAGATACAATTTTACATGAAAGAATGTTAATTTTCAACAGTTTTTTGTTGTTGTTAAGATGACTGAAAGGAGGAAAACCAAAGTGAAGAATGGACTTCACTCTGTTATTTATTTACTTTATAACAGCAAATAAATATCGGTTCTGCATATCGGTTATCGGGTACATAAACATACAAATAATTGGTATCGGTTATAAAAAAATCAATATCGGTCGATCACTACTTCAAATGCAACAGAATAAAGTCCCAGTCTGACCTGATAACCCCCCGACCGTCTCCCAGCTCATCCTGCTGAGGAAGATGTTGTCCAAGCGTGCGATTTTTATTCTGCATTCAAACAGGACACACACACTTTACAATCTGCAGTTTCACACAATTCACCAAAAGCTTGTTTTGCTCTGATCTGTATAAGATGTCGAGGAGTAAAACAGTGTTAGTTTCTCTCTTACTTGTGTTCCTGCATCAGTCTCTGTGTCCCTTCACCACAGTTAAACAGATACCTGCTTACGAAAGATGCTTTATTAATAACACGGTAGCATCTCTTTCATAAACACACTTTATATGCTGCTTAGACAGTCAGTGGTTCATGCATATTCAAATAGGACTATGCATGAAATATAGAAATGCATTTATATATTCATTAAACAAATGATTGTAGCAAAGTCAGATAAATGTATGAATCAAAAATGTCATGCCATTTTTATTTGTGATCTGTTATTACTGATCTCTTAACGAGTTCTGTTTTTAAATTAAAGATACAGTAAGTGGTTTTACAAATTAAAAAAATTATAATTCTAGCACTGCTTTTTATAAACACCTTTAAACTCATTCCTCAACTAATGTACTCGTGTTACACAGTTTAGCAGTTTATTATTTTGTAGTATCATTATACATTTTAAATCATATATTGATAAGCTATTTATTTATATAAAAGTATATATACTTTATATTTTAAATAAAGTAAATAATGCCCATTTCTGCTAATAAAGTACTGATTTGTTAAGCACTACATAATGTGATAATGTCTGAACTATTATTAATTGTATACAGCATTACTACTATTATTATTATTGTTCTTACTAATTATTATTATTAAGCATTTAATGTTCTATACGTGTTTGTTTATTAGTAACATTGCATAATCAATTTCCTCATTAATATTTCACCAACAGATTATGTATTTATTTCTTACATGGTCAATGATTCATGTATATTCAAATATGAATAAATAGTTGCTTTCATCTATGTGTGTGTAAATGCTTGTAAATATTTGTTTATATAAACAATCAGCTAAATAGGTCACACACATACTTTTCTACATTTAATCATATATTTATAAATGCATGCAAGGCATATTTCTGTTTATATACAACTGGTTTGTTAAGCACTGCATAATGTAAGTTTCATTACAAATATTTACCTATATTTTACTATAGATTTACCTATATTAATACCATATTTTGTTTCAAAAAGTTGACATGTCATCGATCTCTGCTTCACACACGTTTTCATATGTTTCCATACTTTACTCAACATCAACTACAGCTCATGCATTAATCATGAAGAGAAATATACATCCCAGATGAGCACCTGTTATACTCGGAGAAGACATACAGCGAGGCTCCGTTGTCTCTGCTCCCGGAGCCCAACACCTGCACATAGACGGTGGCCGGCCCGTGCAGCTCGCCCTGCCTGCGGCCCTCCTTCACCTTCACATGGCGCAGGGTGTCTCTTGACAGCTCTGCTCTTCCTGGAGGACTGAGTCTGCATCAGTCTGACGGATCCCTGCAGCACAGGCTCTTTACACACTCCCAGCGCTCCGCGTCCGCGTGCGGAGAGACGCGCCAGCATAACTTACTCAACGCGCAGCGGCTACGAGGAGCGGCTCATCACCGCGACTTCTGCTCGATTAACTCAAATATCTCGACCGATGGCCTGTTAGTTTGTAGAGAACAGCAGTTTGGAGGACTCACGCGTGTGTTGATGCTGGACGCGCTTCCGACGCACGGTGATGACGTTTGACGCACGTAGAAATAGAACTAGCTTGAATGGCGCGTACATATTTATAAACTTATATAATATAACTACATGTTAAAATGGTTGTATGGCTCTAATAAAATGCTAAAATAGGCGTTGCAGCCCTGAAATGTAGTCAGGTTTGATAGTTATTAATATCTTCACCAGTGTGATCATTCAGATGTGAAATCAGGAATCACAAACGAGTTCAAATCGACTCGAAAAGTAACACGTATTTGACAGCGCTGTCATCTAAATCTGTTACTTTTCTCAGCGCTGGTCGGAATGGACCAACCACGGTCGTTCGCGATTGCTGGGACATTATATCTACACGATCGTTTAATGATCACTGCTGTAGCGCTTTTTCAATTGTATTTTACAGATCAGTACGGTTTTTTAATTACGTTTGAACGATTATACTTTAAAGGGCGTAAATGTCTGCAGTATAACGAAGAAACGTCGTGAGATGAACTTGGATGAAGGGGAAATCAGCTTTCTGAGCTGACAGATGCCTTCTGGAGGAGAAAAAAGCTATTGTGTATCAAATAAAAATATCATTTTTAAAATCATTAAATAATGTATTTTTATACAAAATATTGTTAACGAAATTACATATGTTAAACAATCTTTAATTTTATCAAATGAAATTTTATTAATTAAAAATAGTATTCATATTATCATCATTGTTTTTTAATAATACCATGTTTTAATAATTATTTATATTACACACATTACAAATAATACAAAATAAAGATTTGTAATATAAAAAAATCTGATATTATAAAATTGAAGAATTCAATTATAAAACAAAATAAATGCATTATATATTACATTAAAATACATTAGCGTATTTGTGATTCAAAATATTAATGAATTATATATAAAAAATCTGTATTATAAACAAAACAGTAATCATATTAATATATGTACACATATATATATATATATATATATATACACAATTTATGTATATTACATTATAAATATTTAAAAAAGTACTATAAAAATGTGATAAACATAAGATTGAAACAAAATAATTACATTGTTAATTATTCATAGATTATTCACATTAATAGTGAATATCAATATGTAAAAACTTCAATACAGTAAATAAACACTATATCAAATCCTATCAAATATAAAATGATTTGATAATAAGATCAGCTACATTTGACAAATCACCAAACACGGAGTCGTGTCCATATTCCTCAGTTTTATTTATAATATCAGCACATAGTCGTAGTACAGTGAGGATTACAGAAACCCGGCCACCTCTGCATCATCATCATCATTCACCTTAACATACAAAACACGTTTAATATCACATACATGAAGAGGAGGGACGAGACACGAGCAGGCTTCCAGTACGCCGAGGGCTTTCCCAATCAAATATTCCACGAGTGATTTCAGAAGTATAAATACAATTCCAGGCTTCTTTATTATTTCATTATTTCATATCTGTTTAAAATCACTATTCGAGAGATCAGACAGGTGTGTGTGTGTGTGTGTGTGTGTGTGTGTGTGTGTGTGTGAGACAGTAAGAGAGAGAGTGTGAGAGAGAGAGACTTGGGTAGGAGGTATTTTACAGTCGAGCTTGAACTGAACACCGCTCGCTCGCGGTGCTCTCGTGTACGGTTTCCGGTTTTAATACTGCTGTTCTGTGACGAAGCTAAAGTTTAAACCGACGCTAGCGCCTCGCGTCAGTCCACGTACATGGGGGAGCTGGGAGACGCGGGCATCTCATCCAGGATCTTGCAGACGTAGCTGGCCACGTCTACCGTACGCTCCTCGTACATCTGAATGAAGGGATGTTTCTGAGAGAAGAGAGAAGTTTGGGATAATTTCATTTCTTTCACTCAACACACTTCTGCTTCGGTCTTCCAGAGAGTTTCGTATCCTTCATAGGACCTGTGCTTTTATCACATCTGAAGCATTAAAGATGGCTTAAAATGATTTCACATAAGACCAAATATGATGTGAAATAAGCTAAAACAGCTAAAAAGACAAACTGACATCACAGTTATTTGATTGTGTTGTCTCAGCAACGGTCATGTTTCTGTAAGAGCCAGGATTTAAACTTGGATTTTCTAGACCTGGAAAAGTCACTAACATTAATAAAATATAGGTCACTGAATTTTCTTTGATAAATATACATTTGTCTAAATCTGTTAAAATTTTAAATCATTTATTAGGTAGAAATTGCTGTTTGTTTTTGATAATGGTGATAAATATAACTAAATAAATAAATACTGGAAAATTAATTTTGGAATTGTATTATTTTAAAAAGTTGCCGCTCTTTAAAAAAAAACATACAATTTAAAAATATAAAAGAATATTAATTAGATGCTTTTGGATAGTGCACATATACATATGCATTTTTTTGCAGATTTTAAATAATTAGTCCATCAGTGTGACAAATTACATTTAAATGTATATATATATTTTTAAATGTGATCTCTTAAATAATATGACATTAAATAATAATAATAATAATGAATAATAACTATTCTTATTAATAAGAATACGTTTTTGCTGTTATTATTATATTATTCTAATAAAAATAGTTATATTAATAAAACAGCTACAACAACAACAATTAATTTAATTAAACAAAATGCCGTTTAAGAAACTATATACCCATATCCAGGGTTTCTCCACGTTTTGACAAATTAATTTCCTTGGCTTTTTATTTGGAAGAGGATTTGGGAAAGTAATCTTATAAAAGCACCCATTTCTAACATTTCCAATTAAACGTTTTATAGCATAATTTCCAAGCCTGTGATAAGATAAAATGAAAATAACACAATTCCCTGATATGTCCAGGTTTTCTATAACAGTTCAACTTTCATTCATTCAACTTTCAAGTCAAAAGGTGTTGAACGTGGCTTTCAGCAGGAAACAGGAACTCACCAGAAGCTCTTTGTACTTTGGCCTTTTTGACTCGTCCTTTGTAAGGCTGTTAGAAACAAAATAAATACATAAAAGATTGAATTAAAGCCCTTCAGAATCAAGTAAATCATAAGCTCAATCTTGAGCTCTTGCAGTTGCTGTGAATGAGCAGCAGGAGGCGCCGTGTGCATCATGTGATCACACAATGAATCTGAGTTATTACTTCCCGTCTGCTGAGTCAGCCAACTCTGAGAAAGAGGAAACGCTGGAGACCGCGGTCGTGTGTGTGTGTGTGTGTGCATGTGAGTGTGCGTGTGTGACTGTGAATGAGTGTGTGTGCACGTGTGTGCGTGTGTGTGTGTGAGTGAGTGTGTGTGCGTGTGTGACTGTGAATGAGTGTGTGTGCACGCGTTTGAATTTGTATCTCTCGTGTGTGTGTGTGTGTGTGTGTGTGTGTGTGTGTGTGACTGTGTGTGTGCGTGCGTGTGTGTGTGCGTGCGTGCATGTTTATGTGAGTGTGTGTGTCTCACCACAGGTTGACGAAGTTGATGAATTTGGGGGAGAACTATCTCTCGTGTGTGTGTGTGTGTGTGTGTGTGTGTGTGTGTGAGTGAGTGTGTGTGAGTGAGTGAGTGAGTGAGTGAGTGAGTGAGTGAGTGAGTGAGTGAGTGAGTGAGTGAGTGAGTGAGTGAGTGAGTGAGTGAGTGAGAGAGAGAGTGAGAGAGTGAGTGAGTGGGTGAGTGCGTGAGTGAGTGAGTGGGTGAGTGAGTGCGTGGGTGAGTGAGTGAGTGAGTGAGTGAGTGAGAGAGAAGTGAGAGAGTGAGTGAGTGAGTTGCGCGTCTCACCACAGGTTGACGAAGTTGATGAATTTGGGGGAGAACTATCTCTCGTGTGTGTGTGTGAGTGAGTGAGTGAGTGAGTGAGAGAGAGAGTGAGAGAGTGAGTGAGTGCGCGCGCGCGCGTGATGAATTTGGGGGAGAACGCGTGTGTGTGTGAGTGAGTGAGTGAGTGCGCGTCTCACCACAGGTTGACGAAGTTGATGAATTTGAGGGAGAACTATCTCTCGTGTGTGTGTGTGTGTGAGTGAGTGTGTGAGTGAGTGAGTGTCTCACCACAGGTTGACGAAGTTGATGAATTTGGGGGAGAACTGTCTCTCGTGTGTGTGTGTGTGTGTGTGTGAGTGTGTGTGTGTGTGTGTGAGTGAGTGAGTGAGTGAGTGAGTGAGTGAGTGAGTGAGTGAGTGAGTGAGTGAGTGAGTGAGTGAGTGAGTGAGTGAGTGAGTGAGTGAGTGAGTGAGTGAGTGAGTGTGAGTGAGTGAGTGAGTGAGTTGCGTCTCACCACAGGTTGACGAAGTTGATGAATTTGAGGGAGAACTATCTCTCGTGTGTGTGTGTGTGTGTGAGTGTGTGTGTGAGTGTGAGTGAGTGAGTGAGTGAGTGAGTGAGTGTGAGTGTGAGTGAGTGAGTGCGTGAGTGAGTGCGTGTGTGAGTGAGTGTGTGTGTCTCACCACAGGTTGACGAAGTTGATGAATTTGGGGGAGAACTATCTCTCGTGTGTGTGAGTGAGTGAGTGAGTGAGTGAGTGAGTGAGTGAGTGAGTGAGTGAGTGAGTGAGTGAGTGTGTGCGCGTCTCACCACAGGTTGACGAAGTTGATGAATTTGGGGGAGAACTGTCTCTCCTCGGAGCTGCTGAGCTGCGGCGGGTCGCCCTTCACAACCTGTGTCAGCTGATCGAACACACTGTTCCACTTCGGGTAGGGGAACCGTCCCGTGGCCAGCTCATACTGAAACAGCATCGCAGCAGTGTAACAGAAATCACTTTCAGTACCACACACAAACAATCACATGACAGATGATCATCCTCACCAGTGTGATTCCCAAACTCCAGACGTCTGAGCGGACATCGTAACCCTGTCTGGAAGCGCTGGGGTCTATCCTCTCCGGCTGAGGGACACAGTGAACATACAGAAAGACTCCAGACGTGACCGCAAAACTGAATTACTTACAAATAAAGTCATCACATTTTGCAGCTGTTAATTTGGCACAAAGTGTGCATTTATTATTATTATTTAGTGCATTCAAATGATTAATCGCATCCAAAATAAAAGTTTTTGTTTACATCATGTGTGTGTACGGTGTATATTTATGTATAAATAAAACGCATGGATGAATATATTTAAGAATTGTTTTTAAATTATACATAAAATATTTATATGCAAAAAAAAATCAAAATATTGAGAAAATCATCTTTAAAGTTGTGCAAATGAAGTTCTTAGCAATGAATATTATTAATCAAAAATATTTTTATATATTTACAGTAGGAAATTTACAAAATATCTTCAAGGAACATGATCTTTACTTAATATGCTAATGATTTTTGGAATAAAAGAAAAATGGATAATTTTGACCCATGCAATGTATTTTTGGTTATTGCTACAAATATACCCCAGCGACTGAAGACTGGTTTTGTGCTCCAGGGTCATATATACATAATAAATATAC
Organism: Schizopygopsis malacanthus; assembly: GCA_027474115.1. Classification (NCBI taxonomy): domain Eukaryota; kingdom Metazoa; phylum Chordata; class Actinopteri; order Cypriniformes; family Cyprinidae; genus Schizopygopsis; species Schizopygopsis malacanthus. The sequence goes on from CM049868.1 coordinate 6,383,295, forward strand.
ACAGTACACACACATATTATGTCATTTTTTTTTTTTTTGGATGCAATTTACCATGATTAATCATTTGAAAGCATTATTATTATTAGGCAGTGTTGTTGTTTTTATGTTATTAATGAAAATAATAAATATATTTCATTTTTTGGAATCGATTTTTTTGTGGCTGAAACACTGTCAGGAAACATTAAGCAATAATACGGTCTCGCTTGGCTTGATAAAACTAAACACTTTGTTTTAATCGGTTTTACTGAATGTTGAATGACATCAAAGTCAACATTATTTTTTTGCTGCTATTATTTTAGCATGAATCATTAGTGCGTTATTTTAAACAAAAATATATTTCTTATTATTAATTATTCATGTAAAGTCAAGGGATTTATTGTGAAAAGTCATGTGAAAAATATTATTATTAGCTACTGTTGTTAATTGTATTAATAATAATAAAAAAGATTCCCTGTTTTAATCAGAAATATCTCACACTGTTGAGGTTAAACGTTTCATTGTTGAAACTGAATATTTAATGTCTTACATTAGTATGCATTTTTGGCATGAATCAGCATGACACATTCTTCTAAAGACAAAAAAAAATTAAATGTATATTATATCTCAAATAATAATAATAATAATGACATTTTCTTCTGAAACACTAGCAGAGAGAATGTCTTCTCCTGACATATTAAGCCCCGTCCTGCAAATCTTCTAACTCACTCAGAAATGCACATGATTTCTGAGGTTAACTGTGCTGACAGTGCTGTTTCAACCATAGATGTAGAAATGCTGAGATCATGGGTTGATTTCTCCTGAATAGCGAGAGTGCAGCAGAGTGTTTTTCAGCACATCAGACTGTCTGTGTCTGATCCAGCTGCTGTACAGCCACAAACACCACAAAACCAGATGTGCTCCCATCACACAGCAGCAGAGTGTGTGTGTCACAAACAAACAGTCACTGATGCTGACAGACTGATGATGTCATGATGCAGTGAGGAGACTCTGGGGATGATGATGAAGAGATCACGGCTCAGATTAGAGCATGACATCATCATCAGCAGCAGCAGCAGAGGCACTGCAGAGCGGAGCTTCATTCATACACTCCTGCAGTTATATCTCTACAGCGCGCGCACACACACACACACTCTACCTCACACACACACACACACACACACACACACACACACACACACGCTCACACACACACACACACACACACACGCGCGCGCTCACACACACACACACACACGCGCCTTCAGAAAGGAAGACAAGAAATTACTGATTTTTTTTTAAGTTTTCCCCCAATCATTAAGCAAATTATTTATTTATTTATTTATATTAATTAATTTATTTTACATAAAAATAACCCAAAATAGCAGTGGCATTGTATTTTATCTTATTTTATTTTTTCCATCAGCAGCTTATTTTATTTTTTCCATTTATTTTTTGGATTACTCAAACCTGACCATAAAGACATTTATTATGTTACCAAATATTTATATTTTAAATGCTGTTCTTTTGAAATTTCTATTAATCCAAAAATCCTGGAAAAAAAATTAACATCAAAGTTCATATCATATCAATTTCGTATAAAAGTTTCCACAAAAATATGAAGCAGCACAGTTATTTTTAACATGGATAATAATAAGTAATGTTTCTTAAGCAGCAAATCCGAATGATTTGTGAAGGGTCACGTGACGCTGAAGACTGGAGTAATGATGCTGAGAAATCAGCGCTGCATCACAGGGATAAATTACATCTTAAATATTACTGTTTTTACTGTATTTTTGTCAAATAAATGCAGCCTTCTGTCCAAAAACATTTCAAAACCTTACCAGCCTCAGACTTCTGAATGGTAGAGGTAATGAAAATACATAAATGAATAAATCTTACTGCCATATACGGTCTGCAGCCTGCGTCTCTGGTTTTGGCGATGGAGTCGACCAGCTGTCCACTGATGCCGAAATCACACAGCTTAATGTTACCTTTCCTGTCCAGGAGGATATTCGATGGCTTTATGTCTGCAGAGAGAAAGAGCTTCAGTCTGCGTAACGACTTCATTCACATCTAAACCCACTAAACTCATTCATTCTGCTTCTCTTACCTCTGTGAATAATTTTCAAGCTTTCTTTTAAGTGGTTAAGTGCTTTCACAGTCTGAAACGACACCGCATGTTAACGAATGCATCGCTTAATAAATGCCAAAGTGGATTAAATGAATGAAAACTCACAACTAATGTTATTTTCCCTAAAATCTCCTCTGGAATCACTTCGTCTAAAGAGGAATAAACGTATTTGTAGAATTTGTCGAAGGAGATGGACATGAGCTCCATGCATATCCAGCAATCCCCCTGAGAAAGACAAAGACAGAACAAGCGTCTCGAGAGGAACGACTCTCAAAGAAAGCATGAGACGGTAAGCAGACAGACCTCTCTGAAAAGAGCCCCGTAGAACTGGACGATGTAGGGACAGTCGCTGCTCCTCATGACCACATCCAGATCCATCAGCAGCTGCTTCTGTTCTCGCTCGTCTACCGTCGACCGGATCCTCTGTCACCAAACAGAGTCAGCTTAAAGTCTGATCCACATCACAGCTTAAAATTACTATCTGGGGTGTTTCAAAAGAGCACACGTTGTGCATAAAGCGCATCATATTCGTCACGAATGTATTCGGGAGCGGTTTGAAATGAGAGTCAATAGCCATGTTTCTATCCACCTATTTTTATGCACATTTTGGAATATAGCATATATTTTTTATAAAAAAACACGCTGGATGGAAACGCCAAAATGTGCTTAAATTCTTCAAATGCGCATAAAAAAAAATGTATGAGCACAACTGAGTCGGATAAACGTTTTATCTGATAAGAACAAATGTGCATAAATTACGATGGAAACACATTTGCCGAAAAAATTCCTCCATGCGCGTTGAAAAAGTCATGTGACTTTGTGCTATGAGACGGGATAACTGGACGAACCAGCGGAGCGATCTCGTTCACAGCATCTATATCAGGGATCCTTAAATCTGGCCCACTCCTGCAGAGTTTAGCTCTAACCCTAATCAAACACACCTGAGCATGCTAATCAGCGTCTTCAGGATCATTAGACAATCACAGGTGAGTTTGATCAGGGTTGGAGCTAAACTCTGGCCCTCCAGGGAAAGATTTGAGGAAGCCTGATCTAGATGGTCGTTCTGAAATACCTGACGAATGTCTGTCGTCAAAGTATTTCTGTAATATTGTCTTACAAGACCGTGTTCTCAAACAGCAGCATCCGCCTCCGAAAGCAGTGACTGCATTTGTGTTTCGTCTGCTCGCTCTGAGGCACAAGATATTTATCATATCAAAGTTATTATTTAGTGGCAGTTTATCAAGAAGTGATGATTTTGTTCTCTTTGACTCGTTGGATGGAAACAATGCTTTATTCGCAAATGTCTCATGCGATATTCCAGTTTTGGGCACAAGTTAAATTCGCATCCTTGTGTGGAAACACAGCTTGTGTAAACGCAGGGAAATGCACGTTTAATAAAATAAGGACAAGGTCAAATATATTGTGAACGTGTCTACTGGGGTGATATTGTACAAGTAACTGTGACTAGGAATTAAGAATGTATTATACTTTGTAAATAAAAATAAAATTTGGAGAAAAACTAGGAAAATATGAAATATATAATTTACAATGAATAATTAGTATACGAAAGAAATAGAAATACTTGAAACAACTGTAGTAATTGATCAAATGTGTCCTTTTCGGTTATTATTTTAGTTCCTATTCTTAAAGGTCTTATGATATTTTGTATCTGGAGTAACTGCTTTGTTTATCTTGTTTAATCTTATCAGTTAATGTAGTATTCTAAGAGACGTATTATGAAAATAAAGCATCGGTAAAAGTAAGACTTCAGCCTACACCTTTTTTGGTTAATATTAAATTATGTATAAGTATTATGTAATTGTGTACGACGATTGTAATAATAATAAAAGCTTGATGATATTGTGACCAAGAACTGTCAATTTAGAGAAATCGAATTCAAAAATATATATATATTTTTTTTTAAATACAAAAACTATTTATTTTTAAATAGACTTTTTATTATTTTTTCAATTGATGATACCACAACAAAAGTCAAAAGTCATTCAAATAATGGACAGAAGTTTTTATAAATGTTTGTCAAAACAGATTCTGTATATATATATATTTTATTTTAATTTGGGGTCTAATATCCAGCCAACTAGTGGTGGTGGTTGAGGAGAGACCCCTCCACGTGATTGTCAAGCACTTTGGGTGTACAGCAATACACAATAAAGCACTTTATAGAAATGCATCATTCATTCATTCTTACAACTAAAACTACTAGAATTACTAAATATTTGATAGACATAACTTTGTGGAAAGCAAATAATACACGCTGTGCTAAAGGACATCCTGTTCATGTGGTACTGTATGCATCAAACTAAATATTATTTAAGGATCTAAAACCCTTGACCCTCATATAATTAACCAAATCCACTTAGTTTGCCCTTATTTTACTTGGAGGAGCACAAACAACTCTCATTTCTAGTCTATCCTGACTCTTTGAAAAGCTTATATATATATATATATATATATATATATTAGGGGTGGGCATAGATTAATTTTTTTAATCTAGATTAATTTTGAAATGAATCTAGATTAATCTAGATTAAAATGGCTCATTTGAATTCTGCCGAAGGCATTCAGAATATGTGTGCTACCCAAATAATGGCTAAAAGTAAGTCTTTGAGAACGGGTTTCTCAAGCCAGGTGGTGCATTAGACCAGGGGCTCATCTCCTGTTTCCAAAATGCATCACAAACTGCTTGAGAAAGCTGTTCTACTATGATAATTGGTGATGAAAATAAACTATGTTCAATAAGATGTACTTGTGTTTACTAACTGTTTATTCAGTTAAACATGAATTTTGAACTGTAGGGATACACAAGAGGTCGTGATGAACTGTTTACAGTTTCCATTGGGAAGCTTCTTAAAAATAAATTTTCCCTGAAGCAAACCCGGCGGCTTCATAGCTGCATCCATGTTAGCACGTCACGTCTGATGTTAGCACGTCACGTCTGATGTGGTAATTTCACAGTAACGTTAGGCATACACACAGGTTCGAAGCAGAGGGTGACAGGAGTGAATTCTCAAGTTCACATGAGACCTAAAGCGCATCCTGTTTGCTTAAAAGCGCAACGTTTCGTTGTTATTCTGAGTGCACACAAATAAACGTAGAGTCTTTACAGATTCGAAAGATGTATTAGGCTACTTTTATCTGTATGACCAAAAATGACGGAGATTTTAAGAGCAAGTGAGCGCACCGGAGCCTGTCCTGCAGCAAACGCTCTTCCACACAAACACTTCAATAGCGCACATTTCTCTAGGTTAACGTCATATTGAGCGGCCATGTAAAGTTGCTACTACATACATCTTTCAGATGAAAAGCCATATTTGAGGTTGATGAATGATAGGTGAGCGTTTGGATGTCCTGTCCGATTGTATTACCACATAGACCAGCCGTTAACAATCTATCCATCACGGACTGCGAGCCTCTAGTCGAAGACTCGTTCTCGCCCCCTACAGTCAATTCGGCTAGGTATACATCCGCGCTAAAATATCAGGGTGAAAGTCATCATAGTGCGTAGTATAGACCCAGCTCCCAACCCAACTTTGAGAATAGATTAACGGCGATATTTTTTTTATCGCCGATAAGAGTCTCACGTTAACGAGCACGTTAACGCCGATAACGGCCCACCACTAATATATATATATATATATATATATATAAATCACACACACACACACACACACACACACACACACACGTTTTAACTTTCAAAGACAAGCTAAGGTGTAACAGAAACCGATCAGTAACGTATGACATGCGTCTTACTTTGACAGCCATGATTTGTCCACTGGGTTTGTGCGCCATCTTGTTGACGGAGCCGTACGCTCCTCTGCCGATCTCGCCGAGATCCATCAGGTCTTCAGCTGTGAAGTCCCAGTGCTGCTCCGGAGAGATCTTCAGCTTCCCAGACGACTCGATACTGTGTGTCCGCAGCCGCTCTCTGAAAGCACACACAGATGCACGTGAAGACGGTCATGGCGGAGGATGGAAAGACAAAACTGAAGTCCACAGAAGACAGTTCTGAGTTAAAGGCCAAAACTCACAGGTTGTTGATTTGGGCTGCAAACAAATTATTATTTTTTAAATCCATTAATCTGACATTTATTTAATCCAATGACTGATACCTTTGGATTGGAAAAAACAACAACATCATGTAACTCCATTTCACTGGAGAAAGCAATGTTATGAATAGAGGACTTGTATTTTATCTGGAAACAAGGGTTTTAAGTTAAAAACAGTTTAATGGGAGTAATCCACACCACTCGAGCCAATCAATTAACGTCGTGTGAGGACAAAAGCTATGTGTTTGCAAGATACAAATCCATCATTAAGTCATTCTGACTTCAAACCGTTGCTTCCAACTAATATTTGAGTCTATAATCCATAATATTAATTTCTGAAGTGGAAAGAGGCGTCTCTTCTGAATCAGGAGAGAAATCAGCACAGATCAAGCACTGTTTATAAGCAAAAACGGCTCTAAACAACTATGTGGGTGGATTTTGATGTGCGAGACAACGGGAGATGGACTTCATCCCGAGCGGTTTATGGATTATAGACTGGTATTTTAGCTGGAAGCAACAGTCTGAAGTTAAATTGATTTATTTCTTACAAACACACAGCTGCTTTTCTCTTCAGACATTAACTGGTGGACTGGAGTGGTGTGGATTATTGTGATGTTATTATCAGCTGTTTGGACTCTTATTCTGACGGCACCCATTCACTGCAAGTGATGTAATGCTACATTTCTCCAAATCTAAACTCATTAACATCTTGGATGGACTGATGGCGAGTAAAATGTTCATTTTTGGGTGAAATGGCCATCAGATAGCCTGTACTCACATGTGTGGGTTCTGGAAAGGAAGTCCGGCAGTGTTCAGAGTGATTCTGGAAGTAGGTTTGATTGGAGGATTGGCAAAATTTAACTTCAGGGCTTTACGTTTACCTGACAGAGGAGGAAGAGACCTTCAAGTTAAACAACACAGTCAGGAAACAGCATTTTCACACACAAACCAACACACTCAAGATAGCATGAAGATAAAGTTGCAGGTGTATTTTATTCAGGTTGCCGTAGGATGAGATCTCTAACTAAGCCATGGAAGATGTGGGAGGGACATGTGAAGAGGTCAAAGTTCACTAGAGACATGCACATCTGAGCACCAGGAGAGGAACCCAAGAGCCAGATTTCCCAAAGCCATCAGAACATGCCGAAGGTGTAAAACATCTTCATTAGAAAACATATAGAGGGTGACGACGGCTTTAGCAAATCTGGCAGCAGAGGACAGTGACTGCAGTCCGACATGCTCGAACCCTGCGTTTAACATCACCAAATCATCTTCCCCCATCTACATCCACTCAAGACAACGGATCTGATCACATCCGGACACAAAACAGACGATCTGAAACGAAAACTAAAAACAGACTTACCTTCCTCACACACAGAACCTAACACAACCCAAACACAAAGTGATGCATGAATCTGTAATCTGCAAACTGTGCGGTGCATATAGACCGCGAGCGCTGCGATTTTTTCTTTAAGCACTAAATATAGCCACCACAAAAATTAAGCCAATGCACCATGACAGAAACAGTGACTGATTTGTAACAAAAACTGTATTTTTATTAGACTTTATTTGAACTCTATATGCTGTTCAGAGCATCTTGATATTTCACCTTAATACATTTTACATCATTTTGCTCTAGAATAATTTTTATTTACAGTGAAAATGCATCAAAACACATTATTAAAGAAATGAAACGTCACTGTTTTGGTCACGGTTTCTTTCCACCAAAATTATTTAATCAGAAACATAAAAAAAAAAACACAGAAACCACAAATAATATTACTAATATAGTGTTTTTGTTCTGTTTATTAAAATAAAAATAATGTAAAACCAAATACAACACTGACTGTATCTGGTTTTATAAGGAATAATATTAATCAGACTGCTGAATTAATGAAAATGAATATGAGGGTAAAATATATAAATGTGGGTAATCTGGCTCATTAATTATCATTCAATAACACTTGTTTGCTCTTATTTCAGTATTTAATTTCTATATTTTGGTCTGTAACCCTAATCAGATTTGAAATATAATTAGTTTGCCATTTTTTTATAATAATTCACAAGGCAGTGTTGTGACTATTTCTGCTCTTCTCATAATAAACAGACGCACACTTCACCTCAATCCACAATTTTCAGGAATTATGGGAGGGACTTTACTTTACAGAGATATCAGTGTTTTCTAAAACTATAATTCAATGCTTGTGTCTCCATATAACTGCAAACTAAAGACATGCGAATAAGTGAAAATTATACAACAAAAGAGAAATTAAAACAATGTTAACATAACACTTAAGCTCAAAAAAGCCCTTCAGATTCATGAAAGTAGCTGGAAAACGAGGGTAAGCACTAAGCAGCACATCTCTGGGACGTTAAGGACTATTTTCCCTGCACCACAAGAATGTGAGGATCCGAATACCAGAGGAACGACTACATTTCTGAAATCGCACAGCATGTGCGTCCATGTCCCAACAAGCTTGTGTTTGTTCGAGATGCTCATGCCAAAAACATCCCAGCAGTGCTTCAACACTAAACAAATGCAAACCGAAGAAACAGGGAAGACAGCTACAACACCCAAGACAATGCTCACTGCACCGGTTAGTAGAAAGCCTCAGTAAACAACCACCAGAGCTTCCATTACTGAACCAAGGATCAATGTAGAAAGCACATGCGTGATCATTAAAGAGGTCTTGAGCAAGTACAGGCTGATTTGGATTAAATAAACTAAATCAAAAGAAAGTCAGGACCAATCGACTGTCCAGGAGTCAATCGCTTTACTCCAAAGTCAATGCAAGCTCAAAGTCTTAGACTTGTGCCGATTTCTCTCTAACATCCTCTTTATTTAGTTGCTTGACACAGATATAGGAACATTTGAGTTACCGCATAGAAATACTGACTAATATGTGTTCTTTGACGGCTTAAATTACAATATCTAGAGAGAAGTGCTGATATAGACAAAACAACCAGACGACAAACTGCACAAAAGTGCTGAATTCAAAGAAATACTTGATCTGAACAATATTTAGATTTGTTCATGTTTTTAAAAAAAGTCTCTTTTGCTCAAAGTAAAAGATGACAACATATTCATTATTATCGTTATTATTATTCAATAACATAGTTGTATATTATAATTAAATATATTCATTAATTTACATTGATTATTTTAATATAATTCAATATATTATCCATAATTATTATTAAATATTACATTAAACGTAGCTTATTTGCTGTTGTTGACTATGAACAAACTAAAACAAGTATATTAAATAATACATAATTAAATTATTTCATTAGCTTTCATCATTTATCAAGTACATTTTAATTAGTAATGATGCTTTACTATAATAAGATAATATGCTTTATTTTCAATTTTTTTCTTGTATTTCTTAGTTTTTTCTTAATCCAACACAGTAAGACATTAGTGTAGTGCAATCAATATTTAATGAAAAAAAGTCAGTATAAATTAAAAACAGTAACAAATGCTATCATGATGTATAAAAATGCAAATAAATAAATAACATTAATTCATTATTTGCAGTTTTTGTCATCATGACAGATGTCATCAATGTCATAATTTATCAATTATCATTATAATTAATTAAGACAAAGAGATCGCATTACTATTTTGCTTCATTCTCTACAGGCAAAACATTATTTCTATTCTTAAAACGGTCTTCATATTTTTAATTTGGGGTTAAACGAAATGATCCTCTTCTTGGCAGATAATAAGTGGATGTAGGGCTCGAGGACAGACCACCCTCCAGCTCTAGCATGCAGAACGATCTGTCCTAAACCGGCACAAGTCCAGCAGAAACCCATTAGTGTCGGGCAGAGGACAGGCTCCCCGAAACCAGCGGACAGACACGCTACAGAAGGGGTGGCTTACTTTGGTGAAGTCCAGACAGGTTTATCTGAAACCCTGGGGGTGAGAAGAACAACGGTTTGATCTGGAAAAACACCAAATCCAATGCTACTTCTGTCATCATCTGCTCTTCATAGCAATGGAAAACCACCTGACAGCATCTGAAGCTCGCTCAAACCAAACCTTTGTGCCGGGATGTGCATCAGTGAACCGGTAATCATGGGAAATGTGTGTACATGCAGAGGAGGTTCACACACAACCAGCAGAAGGTAAAAAAACAAAGGAAAACACCAGACTAAGAGAGAAATGAAGGAGAGAAGATCAAAATGAAACAGTTCAGAGAGAAGATAAACAGCAGTTGTTTCTGGGGAAAACAATGTCACAGGGTCTCACCGTGGTCCGGCATCAGGGAGGATTGTGGGTAAGAAGAGACGAGAGATAAAGGGAGAGAAATATCATGAGGGGAAATATTGAGCATCATTGCTTAAATACATAGAATTAAAAGAATCCGTCCAGCTGGAGTTTGGGAACTTCAGGCTGCAAAAATAAAGTCTATGTTGGAAAAAGATTCATGTTAGGTTATTTCAGGAGAAATGCACTGGAAAAAAAAGGAAATCTAAAACAATTATGACTCAGAAATTGCTAGCAAACTTATTACACATTCAAATTAAACATAATATTTTGAAGTAGAAAGACAGAAATAGAATTTTCTCGTAAACATACTCCACTAATCGTATTCACACCTTAGAAAAATAGCTTAATAAGAAAGTTGTGCAACACAAAGCCATAATGAAGAACAGGTTTATCTGAAAACAAGAACGCAGAGATTAACTTCATAAATCATGTGATGAGAATTCATAAGAGTTTCCTCTTCCTGTGTAAATGTGAGGCCAATGAATAAAGCGTCCCAGCCTAAGCGCTCTCAGGAAATACAGGAATGATGGTGTGATGGAGGAGATTTTGGAGGAGCACAGTAAAATGAGAGTAATCTGAAGGTTCTCTACTTTGAGCTTCGACTGAGGAGTTAGCGCTAAAATCAATCTTACGGTATTCTTTACAGCTGCCCTATAAAGAGACTGAAACCAACCCAGAACAGTGTAGAAATGAATTACATAGACACTAGTTCTACACAAAAACTAATCAGTAAACATGCACCAAGAAGGGAATCTATAACAAAACGTCAAATTCATATTTCAAATTCATATTTCACCTCAAAATCAGGAAAAAACATGCATAAAGACAAAAGTTGTAATTCTATTGTAATTTCCATTACTGTTTTTTTATTTAATCACCTTAAAATATAAGCATAGTTCAATTATTTTGTGACAGTTTAATTTTATCATGTATTAAACATAATAAAAGTCTCTTGTAGTTCTTATTACTGTACAGTAATTGTATTAGTAATAAATAAATTACACTATTGTGAATGTATTAATTAACAATGAAAGTATATGTAATCATCATTTAAATACTTGTTTATATTAGGACAATTACATTTTTGCAATGTAATAAGATGCTTCATTTTCTAAAGACAAAACACAATTTCCTTATATTGTTTTTATATAATTTATACAATGTTCATGTCCAAACCGTTTAATGTAAAGTCAGTAACTACCTGAGTCTCTCTGAAACCTCCTGCATGAGCTGATGTCTGAAAATCAAAATGAACTGCATCAGTTTGGACAGAATACGCCGTTTAGAGGTTGAGCTAGCGATTGTCAGAGCAAAACTAACCCATAACAGATTACAGGCTATGGCCACATCTTCAATATCAACACAAACACAACAACTATTGTAATGATATTGGTGATGACTTTATGCTGAACACAACTCAGTGATGTCCTTGTTCAAACCTGCAACCTTTCAGTTACCAGCCCATGTCTTTAACCACTACACCACACCATGTCTAAAATAAACCACCGAACGGGTCACATTCCAAGCTAAAATTAGTAGTAACTCATTAGAGCTCTCTGTTTCTCTCATAGATCCACATTTGATGTTAAATGCAGCACAATATCACATTAACACGGGCTAATGTCCTAAACTAACCCACGTTCTACATTAAATGCAAAGATATGGTAGATAATGATCTAAATGACTCATGGTTCAATCATGAATATGTCATGCGTCAGCAGCTGGGAGTCATAAAATTAGCCAAATTACAATCATAAAGTATTTAAAACGTAATTAAAAAAATAAGGAATAAACAATCAGTTTAAATAGTAAATTAGGCCTATATATATGAAATAATGTAACTTAATAGAAAATAAATAATACAATTAAAAAAAATTCACAGTATATAAATTGGGTTGTTACACAAGAAACTATATAACAAGAGAATTATCATATTTTGGGGCCCGTGGCGTTTAAAAGATTGAGAACCGCTGGTTTATGATAGATAAGCTGTCCGTGATCTTACCATTTAACGGTGTCATTTTCTTTATGAAATCAGTTATTCTTATTTGTGTGCTCCATAAATAATCCAAATAATATCTTAATATTTCCATTTATTTTGAAACGACTCTTTAATTCCCCCAAAACACTCGCATTTCTCTGAAGTTCATTTTAGCATCGTATCGTTAACGTAGCCAGTTAGCATTCAGCTAAAGATGTCAACAAACTCCAATGACAGTCAGTAAACGAACAATGATATTAAACGAACCAATATAATGCTAACAGTAACATGGGCATATAAAATGTTAATTTATCCGTAGGTTACGTAGTAAACAGTGTATTTATAACGTGGAGAAAATGACATATTCACGGGCCTGTCAGTGTTTTTGACTAAAGCAGTTAGCCGTGCGGCTAACAGGACGCTAAAATCAGAATTAAAACATCTAATATAAAACAACCACAAAGAGGTTACATACAATTCAGAGCTTGTAAATGCAAACTGAAGTCGATATCTTAGCTAAAGCTACACGGCTAGTACTGCAGCGTGACTGGGTCTCGTCTGATGCGAGTGAACTGTCGTGTATCTCAGTGTAGGGTGGGTGGATGAGCGGGTTCGGCTGGGTTCTGACCTTGCATGCTGCTCATGGTGCTGATGTTCTGGCTCTGGGTCGGGTGGTGCTGCGCGCTGGAGGCTGATGGGGTACTGCTAGGGCTGGACGTCGCCATTTGAGTTTAACTTCCAGCAGCCAGCGCTAGGCTGCAATGCAGAGACAGACAGCAGAGAAACCTTCAGTAGACTACTGCACAGTACAGCTCTCTCTCTCTCTCTCTCTCTCTCTCTCTCTCTCGTGTGTTTCTCTCTCTCTCTCTCTCTCTCTCTCTCTCTCTCTCTCTCTCTGTGCGTGTGTTTCTCTCTCTCTCTCTCTCTCTCTCTTTCTGTGCTGTGTCTCTCTCTCTCTCTCTCTCTCTCTCTCTCTCAATTCAATTCAAAATTGCTTTATTAGGCATGACTGTAAATTATACAATATTGCCAAAGCTTAGTATACATGTACAAAAATATAAAATAATAATAATATATATAATTAAATGAACATCGCATTAATAGAATGGAATATTATAACATCTTAGAAGTATTAAACTTGTAACAAATTAGAACGTGTGAACGTTTGATACCACAGTCTTTAACGTACATAGAAACATACATATATACATACATACTAAGGATCACTGTGGTGGACAAAAGGGTAACACACATGCAGGTCAGGTCAGAACACAATACACATTCACCTGCTGTTTCTTCTCAGGCTGTGACACACGCACAGACACACACACACGCACACACGCACGCACGCACGCACACACACACACACACACACACACACACACACTCGCTGCACACACACACACACACAGACATCTCTCAGGCTGTGACACACGCGCGCACACACACACACACACACGCACAGACACACACACACACACACACACACACACACACACACACACACACACTCACTCGCTGTCTCTCAGGCTGTGACACACACAGAGACACACACACACACACACACACACACACACTCACTCACTCGCTGTCTCTCAGGCTGTGACACACACACACACACACACACACACACACACACACACACACACACACACACACGCACACACGCACACACACACACACACACACACACTCACTCGCTGTCTCTCAGGCTGTGACACACGCACACAGAGACGCACACACACACACACACACACACACACACACACACACACACACTCACCTACTGTCTCTCAGCCTGTGGCACATCCACACGTATCTCGCAGCAAGTGCTGCTGTCTGTCCCTCTCCTAATGGTATCTTTATTTGTTCTGTATCACTAATGGCTGTAAAGTTCTTTATGAAGTTGGCGAGTTTGTTGAAGTAGAGGTTTCTTATGGATCTGTATTTATGACAGTGAAGGAGAAGTATTTATGTATTTATGACATTTGTAGAGGTTTGATTGTGTTTGATGGAAGTCCAGCCAGAAGAGCATTGCAGTAGTCCAGTCTAGAAATGACAAGGGCCTGGACAAGAAGTTGTGCAGCATGCTCTGTCAGAAAGGGCCTGATCTTTCTGATGTTGTGTAGTGCAAACCTGCACAAAACCCGGAAAAAACTTAGTTTCACTCTTGGTGAAAAATCCAAAAGTGAAAATATAGCTGCAAAATTCATAGCTTCGTGCCATCACCCGAGGGACAACCACAATACAGAAACAATAGACACTCTCACAGGCCAAAACTAAATATTGTTACACACGTATCATATGTGACCCTCTCTGTGAAAACCCAGCTTATTTGTGTGTGATTTACTGTTTTCTACATAAAATCATCCTTCATATGGTAAAGAACATTCTGTGAAAATGTAACCTTCATATCTTTAATATTGACTGAGCAAGGCCATGTCAAAGATTGAAATTATAGTGAAATTAATCCAACTTTGATGCTTGTTATCTCATAATTAGATGTTGAGACTTTAGCCTGGATTTCACAGAGAGGGTCACATATATAATATATGAATACACGTGTAGCCTATGTAACATGTAACTAATATGGAAATGTCATATTCAGATACATATAGGGGAAAAACATACAGAAGTCGTGTAGCAACTACTGGATAAATACTGTAACAGTTTTTAGTTTAGCATAGAATAGAACAGAATATAATAGAATAGAATAGTGAGAATGAAAACAGAGAGCAAACAATAAAACAAAAAATATTTTACCTGCATAGAAATTCATTCAAAATTTTTGAATGAAATGAAATCTACTTCCTCAGATTATTGATTTAGATTCAGAAGTGTGAGTATTGTTCTCTCTGAATCAATGATATGATCTGATTTGTATTATGATAATCAACTTATATTAGGTTGAGTCAAGTGTATTTATTAAATCCTGATTGATTGATTTAATAGTTGTTTGCGTTGTTAATCCAAATGGTTGAATGAAGTCAATAGTGTCGTGAACTTCACTTCCCACAATGCCTAGCTTTAACCGCGGATCGTCATATCCGGAAAACCGTACAGTTATAAAGTCCAGTGTCTCTCGTCTCAGAGAAATGTTGATAAACGTATTAAACGCACTAGAGTCACAATGACGAGCAAGATGAGTGTGTCGTTGTCTCAGATCATCTGGAGAGTTTGTAATGTATTCATGTCAGTGTTTTTCTCGCTGGCCACTTACGTGCAGGTAAATGTTACTCTCAGGTGTATTTGCACACACTGAATGAGCGATGATCTTCAGCTGAAAGACACAAGATAAGTGAAATGATCAGGGATAAGTAACTTAACACATTAACCGCAGATTTGCTTCTCTTCAGATAAATGATCCGGATGCTGCTTTGTGGATGGTAAGACTTAACGTTACTTTCACCTCAAATGAGACACATTTAAACGTTTATATGCTGCTTATATTATTTCGTGTTCGTTTCTGCAGCTTTGTTATGCTATTCCAGCTGGATTGTGTTTGTTGCTTTGCTGTCGACCACAAATAACAGGTAAGAAAATGAAGTTCTTCATGAATCACAATGAGACGCGATGCTGCCATCTAGTGTATGCTTCAAAACATAACACATTATCATGAAAATACAACAATACTTGCTCTTTTCTATTTTGGTATTTTCTGATATATAATATATATATATATATATATATACACATGAATGAATGATGCATTTATATAGCACTTTATTGTGTATTGCTGTACACCCAAAGCACTTTCAATTCATTCATTCATATATATGATATATTTATTTACTTCATAAAACACAATGATATTCAATATTTACCACATAAAGCACAGTGTTTTTCATTAAAAGACAATGCAAATAGACTATATGTACAAATGTAAGTGTGTAAAAACAGTATATTCAGAAGACACAAATACTTGACTATGAGTCTGCATGCTTTCTTCACATAAAATCTCACTACTTGACTGTCATGGGCGGTTCTAGGGTGAGTGGATATCCGGGGCTTAGCCCAGAGACATCCATACCTGTCAGAATACACTTTAAATAAAATATATTTAAAAGACACATTGGCTAAGAAGCTTTATTTTTTTTTAAAGCTGCAAATCTTTCTAAAAATATTCATTACTAAAATAAAATGGTCACAATGAGTTAAACTGTAATCTATACTCATTCTCAACCGTTATATGATCAATATGATCCAAAATGCAAATCCCATAATTTAAAAACGAATAATAAATACAATATCATGATTAAAAACCTATATGTGTTTTTTTCACAGTGACACAGCTCAGTAACAAATAATGTATTTTGACGGATGGCGAGACTGTTACAGCGATAAGTTATATAACGTTAGTAAGTTACAGATACCTGAAGCAGCGGATTCTTGCCGTTTAAGTGCTGGCTGGGGGTGTTTTACTTCCTTTTTTGGAAGAATTTTGAAATGTCCATTTTTATTTTCAAATAAATTCATATAGTAAAATACCACACACCAATTAACCGCCTGGCTCCCCAAGATCTGATCTCATTGGCTGGATTGTATTGATCCTATAACTTCTTATCGTCGGTTGGCCAGTTTACATGTCAGTCAAAATGGCTACGAGCCTCAGTGGGCGATCCTTATCGGGAGTGAATGAATGACAACGTAAAGTTGACACTGTTATATGTGCAGAGAACAAATCTGCGGTTGAAATAAATATTTTATTGCGCATGAAAACTCAGTGATAGTGCTTACGAGGCATGGTAATAAAAACATTAGGGGCTTTACTGAAAACATTCGGGGCTTCAGCCCCCTTAGCCCACCCCTAGCGCCGCCCCTGTTGACTGTCATACGAGATTATGGCAGATTTTAGAGTTATAAATGAATTTGTCGTAACCTTTCAGAGTCATTATTATGGAGGAGAATGGCTGATCTGCATGTGCTTGTAGCTTCAACGTTTGGAGTCATTTTGGGCTGGAAACTTCATAAAGAGGGAGTTACAGATATTTTCCAACAAGAGGAAGGACGGTAAAGAACAATTCAGAGGAGGTTTAACCACGATTCAATTGCATTCGCTTTATTTCATTTGTTTGATAATCGTTGCTCTTAGGGAGTTTTCCGGACTCATGCTCACGGTTTTCTGGCTCCTGTTGTGTCGACATTCAGGAAGGTAACACATTTATAAATGCTGTTCTGAAGGCTGTGACTGAATGTTTTTCAGCTGTATCATGAGAGTTGTTGACTGTGTTGTGTCCTGTAGGAGTTCTGTGGGCTCTGTCAGGATCTGCACTGCTGTGGGAATCACTGTGTTTCCCTTCATCACATGGATCTATTACTACATGAACACAGAGCTGAGGAAACACTGGCCTGAACACTGCACGACTGCTCTCTGATCAGACACGACGCTCTAGATCAGCACAACATACAGATCAACTGAACTTCACTAAAGTGCACTGATGATATGACAGTCATGAAAAATATTGAATCATTCAAAACATTGTAAACTCTAGTGCTATACAAACATGATAATGCTATTTGTCTTTGTTCTCTCAATCTCCTGAATTTATCTGAAAATAAATAACCGCAGGCCTATAAGTGTCATAATACCTTTTGTAATGTAAAAAAAAAATAATAAAAATCTGCCATCCGAAGGTTTAAATATTCAGTCTCAGTGTTCATTTATACTGTTGAACTTGGCTTACAGCTGAAATGAGTTTTTAAATATCAACATGACATATATTCAAAATACAAATGTTTTGTCACAGTAACACATGCCCATTTTCAAAAACAGTGCAACACTTTTACATTAAAATAGCCAAATAATGTCATTACACCAAATTTGATCAATGCTAATGAGATTTTGATCAATCTGTGTGATTATTTATTTGTAGGTAGGTCTACTTTTGTATAATTTCGGCTGCAGCCCTCGTTTCTGTGTGGAGCGAGTGTCACTAGACTAGTACTCAGGCTCTCTCTGGTGGTACGCAGATGAAACACTAAATTAAATATAAATTAATGTTAAAACACAGTACATTTTAATTGAATCTTTATTTGAATATAGTATTTTTTACATTTAGGTACAGTACAGGTTTTATTTAGCTTTTAGGTACAACACATTTTAATTTAATCATTAAGTTTTTGTATTTACCTGTAAGTAAGCACAGTGCAGTGTTAATGTTCAGACGGTGTATTTGTAATGTTAAAGAGGCTGACAACAATAAATGTATTCTCCCACATAAGAGGCTGGTCTACAGGGGACAGATTTGGCATTCAGCAGACATTTTACTCATTCCTAAATTTTGATCATTCATATGTGCTTCTTATTTCATTTACTTTATATTCTAATGATAATAAATATTATTCCGTAAATGACCAGGCAAGTTTAATGTATGATAATGGCCTGACGGTGAGCCTGAAGTGATGGTCCGATATCTGAAAATCTGATATGTGGGCTTTTGCTGACAGTTTGGTCCCCCCGCTTCTCAAAAATGTCTCCCTGAAGATGATCAAAGACTTTGAATGACCTAAAGGCTTTTGCCAAAATGACTGGGCAGGGCAACAATACCACCTGTAAGAATTTGGGGCCTCATGGACAACTATTACAAAAGACTGCACACTGCCATTGATGCTAAAGGGGGCAATACACAGTATAAGAACTAATTCTGATGATACATGGGGTAACTTTTTTGAGCAATGTTGCTCGGGCACTTTCACAGAATGGGTAACAAATTTCAATTTGACAGATTGGTTGTAGAAGCATTTCATTTTATGATTAAATGAGATCATAATGTTTCAGTCCTATGAGAGATTCAGCACGGGACACATGTATGATCTGTCATACTAGCATAAATCATGTAGATCTGTTTAATGTTTCTGAATGTTATGATTTATGTCGTTTACAGCCAGGTTTCACAGACTATGCCACAATGGACCATAGTTTAATTAGGAGATTTAACACATTTTTATAAATGTGCCTTATACTGGTGTGCATCTTGATACAAAACAAAGGCACTGACATGTTTTAAGATCAGAGCAAATGTTACATTTTAGTCTATGACTAGGATTAAGCCTTGTCTCTGAAACTGGGGGTAAAATTATTTTAAATATAAGTTTTAATCAACTTTCTGTTGATAAATCACTCACACAAAGATTAAGTAATGTCTAAACATTTGAGCATTCAGAATCAAATGAATCATACCTGTATAGACATTACTAATATATGAAGCCGTCCAGAGCAACAAGAGAGGCCTAATACAAATAATAAAATAATTATCTTTAAATCAAATGTGTAGTACTAATTGTAAACATATAATCGAATTAATAATATTTATAATCAGCTCATTTGCACTGTTTAAATGCCAATTAGATTTAAATGCCCCCACAGATCTGTAATGCCGATTCCCAAAGGCTTTCTCATTCTTGTGATAATTTGATACGTGCGATCACATTTAGACCGGCACTGAGGCAGACACTGTTACAGTATATATCACAATATGTTCAATGTTTTCAAAAATGTAATGTTTATTTTTTTTTCTGACATTTAAATACAGGCACTAGCACACATGTGTAGCCTAAAAAATACACACACGGATTGTTACTTCTAGCCTTTTGGGAAATTGACTTTTACAGATCAACCAAAATCAGTGTAAGAATATCTGGAAAGTGACGATAAATGTGTTAATGTTTAGCATTGAATGTTAGCCAAGGGACATAGTTTAGCCACTCTGTGCATCTGTACATTTTCTCTTTCATTCCTCACTTTTAGCTGCCATTGTTGCATCTCTCGTTTCTGACTCAAATAAATGCAATAGAACAAAGATACAACGTACATTGCAATGCTTTTCATGAATCAAATGTAAAATAACATCGCATAGTATGCACAAATGTATGTACCAGGTGCGCGTGGTTAGGATTCAGGTGAGTGTGATCGTGCTGGCTGAGTGTTGGGACCTGACGAGGCTAATGGTTCTCTGACAGTACCCCCTCCTCCATGGGCGGCTCCTTACGCCTGGTGGAGCTGAACGTGTGCCGAGTCCCAGACCCTCTCACTCTCTCTGAACCGGAAGTCCACGGCAGGGGCGGATTTGGTGAATTGGGGGCCCCAGGCAAATATAGGAATGGGGCCCTAAACATTTGCACTCATTTACCTTGAGGTTCCTTCGTTGTAGACCACGAAATAGCAATTGATGTACTGTTGAGATAGAAGTACAAAATAAATACAAAATGATTAACCCCACAATTGAACTGAATATTTATTGGGTGGATTTGTCGCATTGGTCTGAATAAAAACAGTCTGCCAGTAGGAGGTGCTTTTGGAATGTCAGAAATATAGCGGTTTCCCCAGAAGCTCATAAATTATACTGTAATGAAGATGATAGATACGGGAAGAAGGAGGAGGGAACCGGCGAACATTTAAAACATTTTAATAATAAAATAAACAAACACAAATGAACATTTTTATCTGTTCTAAATGTACCTTAAATTAATCGCTCCGTTCCCACTGTTCAAGTTTGTAATACTCTAGAGGTTCATTCATATGTAAACATGGTCATGGACAAATATGGATGCTTTTAACTACAATATATGTTTATTAACTTGAATAACCTCAACTTAATAACACATGAAACCTTATAGTTAACAGAGCATGGAAAAGTAGACATGTTTCATAGGTCATAGATGTTTTGCAAAGAACATGTTAATGTCTATTAGACACATGAAACAAAGAACATAAGAAATACCAGGTTCCCATCACTTCTCTTTCTTTGCACTGAGCAATTTACTGACACAAGCCTGGTTTACATTTTCGCATGGACAGGTCAGCTCACTTCTTCTGAACATGCAAAATATACATTTATTATTTATTATAACATTTGTTTGCCTCTCTGTGCCACATACTGTAATAGCCTATTTTGATGCAGCTAAATTCTCAATAAAACCGTTTTTATTTATATATTTTATTATTTCTGTTGTCAGACAACGGGATGAATATGAAATAACGACTGAAACAAGACAAGGTCAAGGTTTCTTTATTTGTCACATAATAGTTATACAGGGTATAATTAGAAGTGAAATGTAATCGAATCAGGTCCGCTCAGTGGACAGTGCAAAATAATAAGAATACAAATTATATAAAGTAACATAACACAAGGGCATACATATGGTAAGAAAAGGAGAAATAGCGTGAAATGCTATACCCATTAAGACTAGGCTACATAACCAGCTCTCTCTTCCAATATGTTAATCTGCACAAAAATCCTGATTTATAATCGAGCCGTCGTCTGATAAAATCAAATAGGCTTACACATAAGATAAAGGACAATCAGCTGTGTTGTGATTTCGGCTATACTTGCATGTAAAATTAGAGAAAATATATATCTGTGTTTTAACTGAAATTGCATCTCCTTTCAGCTGCTAATGTAAAAAGGTGTGCGTGTGCTGAACAGAGCAGACGCAGAGAGAGAGAGAGAGGTGTGTGCGCACGCTGAACAGAGCAGACGCAGAGAGAGAGAGAGAGAGAGAGAGAGAGAGGAGAGGGAGGGAGAGAGAGAGAGAGAGAGATGTGTGCGCACGCTGAACAGAGCAGACGCAGAGAGAGAGAGAGAGGTGTGTGCGCACGCTGAACAGAGCAGACGCAGAGAGAGAGAGAGAGAGTGTGTGCGCACGCTGAACAGAGCAGACGCAGAGAGAGAGAGAGAGGTGTGTGCGCACGCTGAACAGAGCAGACGCAGAGAGAGAGAGAGAGATGTGTGCGCACGCTGAACAGAGCAGATGCAGAGAGAGAGAGAGAGAGAGAGAGAGATGTGTGCGCACGCTGAGACAGAGCAGACGCAGAGAGAGAGAGAGAGAGAGAGAGAGAGATGTGTGCGCACGCTGAACAGAGCAGACGCAGAGAGAGAGAGAGAGATGTGTGTGCACGCTGAACAGAGCAGACACAGAGAGAGAGAGAGAGAGAGAGTGCAGAGAGAGAGAGAGAGAGAGAGAGAGAGAGAGAGAGAGAGAGAGGAGAGGGAGAGAGAGAGAGAGAGATGTGTGCGCACGCTGAACAGAGCAAGCAGAGAGAGAGAGAGAGAGAGAGAGGGATGGGGCTGGCGGGTTGCATGACGGCGGCGAGAGAGAGAGAGAGATGCCGGCTTCCTCGTCCCGGGAGAGAGAGAGAGAGAGAGAGAGAGGTTTCGGCACCAGTGCAGAGAGAGAGAGAGAGATGTGTGCGCAACGCGGTTCGAGGGAGAGAGAGAGAGAGAGAGAGAGAGAGAGAGAGGTCAGGGAAGGAAGGACGAGGAAGTCAGGGGTAATATTTTAATTTGACGAGCCACAAAAACTTTCAACTCGGGTGTTTAATAACACAAATGAAAAGCGGCAGCCCCTTTTGGGGGCACGGACGACTGCCGCAATGGTAAAGTCCGCCCCTGATTATGTGGAAAAGAAAACACAAACTAAAATTCCAGGCCTGGTCCTCTCTCCTTCCACTGTTGTCACTCCTCCTTTTATTCAACGGAGGCTCTTCAAAAGAATTTCGAAACTCCTCCGTGGGACTCGATAACAAATTTTATTTTAGACATGAAATATCGGTGAGTGGCGCACAAATATTTAAATCTGGTGTCTTCACTTTTAGTTCTGCGGGCTTCATTATCATTTACTGGAGATTTACCAATCCCTCATATTTAAATAAATACCCAAAGGCCTATTTAAAAAAAAAAAAACATCACATTTAGCACAAGAGCTCCGTTTGTGAAAAAAAAACCATTGTTTTAAATTATTATAAAAAAAAACACGGATCTCGGCCCATTGTTTAAAATTATTATAAAAAAAACACATCACATTTAGCCCCACTCGTTTGTGAAAAAAACACAAAATTATTATAAAAAAAAAACACATCACATTTAGAAGAAACTAAAAACAACAACAACATACAAAAACTCAACCAAGTTATTTGTAACAAAATGTTACCAAACCTTCTGCTTTACAATGTAGTTTTCAGTCTCAGATTGTTGTTTTTTTACAGAGGAACTCTCAGCCAGAATAAAATGTTTACGAGTCGGTTTCTGATATCTTTGTCTGTGAAACAGCAGTATTAGGTGCAGACAGATTCTCCAGTTCATGATTCTCTGATGCGCTCTGTGTTCAAAACAAGACATTGTTGTTTGGCAATTACACATCTGACCTCCATCCTAAGAGCAAACCTTATACTGCTGAACAGCTGAAATATCATATGTAATTATTACATTACCCCGAGATGCCTTCATTGAGTTGAGTTCCGTTGATTGTGTGCAAAGCTGCATTAGAAAAAGAGAATTACAGATTTAACATTGATACATAAACAGTTGCATGTACTGTATAAACACACACAGATATGCATTATGTTTTAATACAAATATGAACTTACCCAGTTGTAACAATCTTCCCTATGAGACAGGAGACATTAGAGAGACTGAGTTGTTAATAATGTTTATAATTGGTTCAGCAAAATCAGAATGATTGTATAAAAGGCCAAACTTAGATGATTCTAACCCCCCACCCCCCACTGGACACTTTTTATTTGTCACTTCGATGTTTGTCTCACTTTTTCCAGCATTGAACCTTCACTTCAATAACTGCTTGTCAAGTCACCTTTATTTATATAGCGCTTTTAACAATACAGTTTGTGTCAAAGCACTTAACAGTGTCAAATTGGAGGATAGAGTCTCAGTAATGTATAATGATAAGATTAAACACTCAATTTTCAGTTAAAGGCATTTCATTATTGAATTCAGAGATGTCATTGTCTAGCTCAGTTTGTATCTGTTACAAATTAGCATTATAGATACTGGCAAACAAATCTACCATATTAGGAATACTAATAATATCCTCTTATTCACAAACTAATAATATGTCTATTTTGAACAGCTTCACTGGCTTTTGGCCACTTTCAACCAAATTTCCCCCCCCCCCCCCCCCCCCCCCCAAAAAAAAACACACATTTAAAAAAACAAACAACAATAAAAAAAACCTGTCTTTCGAAACTGTTTGCCCGGTAACAGGAGTACACAAAGCAGCGCAGCACCGGACTTTGAAATGTGTAGCGCTCATGTTTATTTAATAAAATCATAGCCTTTTGAAGCTTATTCTTCACATTAAGCTGTATCGCAATTCTGGTCTGTATCCAAATTTAAGAAATTGAAATCATAATTAAGACTTGCTTGTACAATTTAATACTTTTTATGACCTTAAATTTGATACATGTAACTGTAAGACTTTTTAAAGGACCCGCGGGAACCTTGTAATAAAGACCAATAAAAAAACAACAACTGGATTTTAAAAGATACTTACAGCAAGCATGCATTTGTAAAACCATCCAATACAAAGCAAAAGCACATTCAGAAGGGAAGACAATGACTCTCAGATCCTTCATGACACGCTCCCCGTTTCCTAAGAATCAAAATGAACGTTTGTGAAATCAAAATCAAATCATTTTCTGCAAGGTTTTTGTGTAAAAATGGTGTGATGCTCCACACACACACGCACACGCGCACGCGCACGCTCACGCGCACGCGCACACGCACACACACACACACACACACACACACACACACGCACACACACACACACGTTGGTTTTTATGGTTTACGGGGACTCTCCATAGGCGTAATGGTTTTTATACTGTACAAGCTGTATGTGCATTGCCCTACACCTACCCTACACCTAAACTTACCCTCACAGGAGACGGTGCATTTCATTTTCCCCCCAAAAAACAATCTGTATGATTTATAAGCATTTTGATCATGGGGACACTGCAAATGTCCTCATAATCACCTTCTCCTTGTATACCTATTATATACAAATTTGTGTCCTCAAAACCACATAAACATGCAACACACACACACACACACATATATATAATTATTATTATATATATAATAATATACAAACACATTTACAGACAAACATACAGTTATTAGCAGAAATTAGAGATCCACTCACGTGCTTTCAGGATCAGTTCTGCAGTCAGTGTAACAGAGCTCAACAAAACAAGAGCAACTGCTCCAAACATGTACATGATTTCATTCCAGAGATGCACTATAACAGATGCACAAAACAAACAAACAATCACATAGTTACATTAATTAAGCAGATCTATTTTTTAGGCAAAAATATCAAACCGACTTTATGCCAAAGAGCATAAATACAATAAAGCTTATGGTAAATCATGAAAATAAAATAATAATAATAATTAGGATAAATATTAGGATATAGCAGCGAGTAATTACATGCATTTGATCCATGTTGAGTCTCAGTCTGTTGTCCTCGTCTCGGAGTTAAACGTTCTACCTCTGTTAAAACAAAACACAAACTACACAGATTACATTTTCAGGGTGAAGTTAGCTTTAGTTTTGTAAACTGGTTGTTTACTCCCACTTCAATATTCACAAATATGACAGCTAGATTATTTATGTGACTTTGTACAGTTTAGCAAGCACTAAGTCTAAAGTGTATATCTATGTATTAATTAACTAATAATATAACTATTTATGCATTTTAATTGCAAACAGCACAGACATACCACATCATTTCAGCTTTGTGTATGCTCTTTTATAATTACAGTATTGGGTAATAAAAGACTTAGCAAACATAAGTCATTGATGGATAATACCTTCCACAAAGACCACCGTATCATCTTCAGAACTTCTAGAAATAAAATGACACAGATCCATCCCAAGTACTCTGCCAAATAAAATCAAGCAATTTTAATCAGTTCAACATCTTACAAAAACACAATTGTGTGTATTCTAAAGATATGTACATTAATCACTCTCCCAGGTCAAGACCATAATAATAAACAGAGTAAGGATAACAATAACTGTCCTGAAATAAAATACTAATTTGAGCTTTCCCACAACAAATCTTATTTTTCTTTACAACTCATATATGCTTTTTTAACAATGTGTTTCTAAATGGAAAATGAACGATAAAGACAGCATACCTTTCTCTCTTCCCAATATGGTTAGAATAAAATAAATCAATAGGATGATTTCAAGGAGTGTTATTGTTATTATCCACAATAATGTTATCCATCTATGTCGGAGAACTATGAATATAAACAAAGCCATCAACATTCATTAAATTTCACGTCACATGCTAAAATTGATTTCAGATCTGATACAAATCAATTCAGAGTCAGCATGAAATCAAAATTGATCCAATTAATATTCTTAAGGTGTGTTTTGGTCTTATTGTGCTCAGTTTATTCTGCATTTCTTCATGTTTTTTTTTTTTGTACCTCACAATCTTAAATTAAATCAAAATACATTGTCATAACTACCTCTTCCTATGACTGACTTGATGTCTAAGATACAACATGACATGCAGCAGTTCAGCCAAAAGCATCTATGACTTCATTCTGGTTAACACCGCTCACTTTTCAGAATATAATCACAACCGGATGAAATTAAGTCAATCCAATTATTATTATTATTATTCACAGATTCCCAAAATACATCACAGTGGTATTAAAATGGACAGCAACTTCTGTTTCTACCAACTTAAATACATATTATAAAGTTTGTATTAATCTGTGCTTTTATATTACACCTACACAAAAATAAGAATTTATTTCCTGTCACTTTGAATTTTGCATCTTTAACAATGTATAGAATCAAATAAGAGAATAGTTCATACTTATATCCAAACAAATCACCAGAATCTCTTACCTATAATCAAGATGAGACACGACAGAAAAAAAAAATAAGCACAACAAACCACTTTTTGCAGCTCATAAAATATGAAGGGATCAAAGCATAGAGAAGGAAGTTAGATGAGAAGATCCAGAGAAAAATAGACTACACTTAAAATCCTCGTCTTGTTTTTAGGGAGAGAGAAGAAAGGCAATGATAGTATCATTCCTAATACAGTGCCCTGTGGGATAACTTTCTCTGATTAATTAAGATAAAGGTCAGCTTGATGTTACATATGTAGCAGAGGATAAAAAGAACAGAAAATAACTATTTTTGTGTTTTATCAATTCAGAAATACTTTTTATTAAAAATTAAAAATAAAAATAACTGATACGCCTTAAAATCAATTAAAATCAGAAACCAAACACAGTGTCAAAAGAAGGTCACAAGATATCATTCTTTTTTAAATTGATGATGTCCTGTGCAAAAATCTGTGCTTATATACTTAGTACATCTTTCACAATGTAAATCAAATCATACTGATGTCTTACCTATACTCAAGATAAACACGACAGCACAAGACAGCCAAAGCATGACAATACACGCAGTGTTTGTTTATAAAAAGAACAAAAATAGATAAAAATGAAATGTCAATGTTGCTTGAATTAAATGTAAAGATTAGATGAACCCGAGGCGTTACTAACTTTAATCTGTACCTAGGACAGTGGAGGTCACCTCATGTACATTAGGATATTTGAGGAAAGATAAAGAAACAGTATACAAATATGGAATAAAGTATTATCAATTAAAGAATGCTATATTTTTGTAATGAAGAATATTTCAAACATGTGATACTTAATTTTGACACCCATATG
The DNA here is from genome assembly GCA_027474115.1 of Schizopygopsis malacanthus. Lineage (NCBI taxonomy): Eukaryota > Metazoa > Chordata > Actinopteri > Cypriniformes > Cyprinidae > Schizopygopsis > Schizopygopsis malacanthus. The sequence goes on from CM049868.1 coordinate 6,411,237, forward strand.
TTCTGTTATAAAGCAGCATGCAGAAAATATTTCTACTATCTGACAGACATCACTGAAATAGGTATCTGAGAAATCACACTTGTAATCAGTAAAAAAGAAGAATGTAATCCTGGGATACTAGTCATAGACTAGTAGTATTTTAGTCATAGAGAAATCAGGGTTGCTGAATTCAGGTTTCATGTTTACTGGATTTTGGAGAGAGGGGTTAGATTTAATGGACATATTCCAGACAAGTGCATTGTTTCCTTTCACCGAAGTTAGCAAAACAAATTATATTACATAAAGCAGCAGTTATGTTTACATTCACCGATTTTATGTGAATTTTGGAATAATCACAAAAAAAGAGGGAAAAAAACATTAAAAAAAAACATTGGTTAGAAACACCAAGATATGCATAAATTCTAAACATTTTGTAGCATAATAAAAGTGATTTGGTATCATCAACACCTCCTATAACTGTCTCAGTCTATTAATTCCCAAACATCAGGGCCCGTATTCATGAAAAATCTCAGTGCTAAGAGTTGCTCCTTGATACAATATTCAAATAAAATTTGTATAAATATGTGTGTTTCCTCTTAAAATTAAAGAAAATATCCTAGAAAAGAGAAAAGTAATTCAGAAAGCATCTTAACCCTTAAAAGAGGTCTTAAGGACCAAAAGTGTTAGGAGTACTTTTAAGAGGCTTAAGAGTTTCTTTAGCAGTGAAGAAAATGAACGAAACACGAAGAGGAAGAAAATGATGACAGTCAGTTAATAAGACACTAAACATTAGATCGTGCAAGGATCATGTTTGTGACCGATCTTATTAGAGACACACTAACATCTCCGACACCGCGCAAAAATGAACGTAATCACTAAATTAACATATTTGGCAACTGGAAAAATGCAACTATGCAGCAGTGATATTTGGGTCTGTTACAGCACTTATTAAGTCACTGTTCATTTCCTATAAAATACGTTATGACAGCATGGTAAATAAAAAAAAAGAAAGAATATATAATGTGAGAGAGAGAGTGAGAGTGAGAGTGAGAGTGAGAGAGAGAACATTATCTGTATATTTCAAAGTGAAGGCTTATAATAGACCCTACTCTTTAAAGCGCTCTTCCTTCTTGGACAAACAACCAATCACAGTCTTCAAAAACTGGAGTCATAGCCAGCAACGGGGTTAGGCCCGTCTCCTCACTAAGATACAAGTGTTTGTCTTTTCCTCGCTCAGAGTTGCTCTCAGATTGGTCCTGAATCACTTTTAAGCTAAGACTCCTAAGTAGACTTTTAAAGCTAAATTAGGATCTCTGAGAGGATTCTTACAATCTTTAGGAATACTGGGCCAGGCATCCAAACACAAGATAACATGACAGCGTTTGTCATTGAGTTGCATCTGCGCACTGAGGCACAAGTAATTTGTGCAGGAAAAGCCACAGGCTTCCCCGGTCGCAGCAACCTTAATTATTATTATCGATATATTGAACCAGGATCCATGTAAGAGATGATTTTATTTTCTTGAACACATGGAATGGAAACATTGCTTTATTTGCGATTGTTTTATGCGGTAAAGTTGTGCATAAGTTTTGATGGACTGTTAATGTCAGAATGTTGTGTGAAATGTGCCTTTACTTACCTGAATAAACAACGAGTGTAAAAACAGCAAGTTCTCTGGTTATATTGAAAAACTTGATCCTTGTTTTAAGGTTGTCTGTTGACAGAAAGGGTTGAATACATCAAATTAATATTTTGTTAAGCTCCAATGCACTGTCATAGCATTGGCATATCTTTCTACAGAGAATAGCATTTTCTTATTCCCAACATGAAAAAATGAAACATGGTTGTGCATCACCCTGCAGATGCCAAATCCCAATAAAACTATGTGTATTTTCAATACCCATCAACATACTCATACTTCACAGTTTCCAACAGAATATTTCTATTAACAAGATTCGTGGCATTACTATCATCACATATCAGTTCTATTGCTTATACTCAGCATTTAGATTGTATTAAGCTTTCGGAAGGACAAAGTGTATTATTTCACTAAATATGCTACAATTTCCCTGACACATTCAACATTGTCGTCAAGAATATAATTAGAAGATAATCTGAGGCTGAGTTTGTGATTGGTCATGAAAAAATGTCATGCTTCAGGAATTGGCACTTTAATGTTTTTAACTGCAATAGACGTAATGACTAACAATATCGTTGTCATGAAACAGGTCCATGGACTTTCATTCGCTCGCCACCAGAGGTCACTCTTACATTAAATCGACTCTCATACCACACAGACTATCGTATTACCCTGGACTGCATTTCCCATCATTCATTGCACTAAGTACACACAGCTGTCTCAATCACACGCTCACACCTGAGAATTATCACACATCACACACCCTACTTACACCATGGACATAGGGTGAATCCCATTTCTCTGTCTTACCCCTTCCCCTGAGTTTTGCGCGTTCACGTGAGAGTAAGGGCTGTCCCAATTCTGGTTTTGATCGAGGGGTAGGGGTAAGTGGAAGGGGTAGATACCCCTTAAAACCAAGCATTTTCACGAGCTTACTTGAAACCAAGGGGTACCCAGAACTCACTGCGGCCAGATCATCCAGAGAGTCCCATAAAGTATTTTCGGCTTAAATAATTTATTAAAAATTACGACAGTCTTGTTTTGTGCTCTACACAGTCCTGTAACTTACATATATATTTTCAACCATGCTCTTAATTGAAACGTTTTTAAAAAACAATATTTTTCCACGCTAACGTTACATTGCTGATTTACACAACAGTCCCGCATTTCTCTGAATAGAGAAAACATCACTAAAACCCACGCAATCGACAAACACACACTTTTAGACGGAGAGTTTGTGATCAACACGTGTCTCCTCTGGTGACGTAGCAGCCAGCTAGCGACGATGTATGATGACGTAACCGTAACCAAGTGATGTCTCATTTCATAGGGGTATGTTTTCACCCCTAGCGCTTACCACTTGGTTTCGAGGGACAAGGGCTAGGGGTAAGACGAAGGGGAAGGGGTAAGACAGAGAAATGGGATTCACCCTTACTCTTCCGAGTATTGTTTAGCACTCTCCTAGTGTTAGTTACTTTGCCAAGCCATTCCGTGTGCATTTTCTGTTTGGCCTTCTGTATTGTTCTGCATTTATCACTCTCCAAGTGTTAGCTGCTTCACAGAGCCTTTCCTAGTTTCCGTTTCTAGTTTTGGTTTAAGTCTAGTCTTTTTGTGTTGCCTTGTTGTCTGGTTCCTGATCTTCTGCTTTGTATCTTGGCTTAACCTTTTGCCTGCTGATTCGGACTCTGTTCGCACCTCGCCTGAATTACTGCTCACGTTATCGGATTAACTCCCTGTCAAGCCCTCTGGATATTGTTCGTCGATCGAAGACCACGCCTGTTGACCCGAGTACTCCTCTGTCTCGTCCAATATACCTGTTTGCCATGGTTTGAACCAGGCCTGTTATGACCATGCCTCTGTCTAATAAAGCTTTGCAAATGGATCTGCACACCTCTCATCTTGTCGGCCCCGTTACAACTGTAGTGCAACGTGTTAATATGTTGCTACAAAATGCATTTACTGAACTCCTTAAAAAAATAAATAAAAATACTTTCAATCCTAACATACCTTGAATATACTTTAAATAACGCATAGCCCAAATCAACATAACAGGCCTCAGAATATAAAGAGCACAGCAAGTGATGGTCTCATTCAGGGATCCTGGAACAGAGGATTTAATGACAAAAACTGTGTTATGTGACCATTACAGAATATATACACACAAAACATATTCATATTATTTTACTTATTAATATTATTATACTTCTTATTTTATTTTACTATTTATACTCACCTTCAGTAAAGCCCCAAAGCATGAAGGCCAAGAACATACAGATGTTGGGACAAAAGACCAGAGAAAGCTGGAGATTCCAGATTGTGTTGCTGGTGGCTGGAGAGAAGATGCAGAATAATTAACAAAACACTTACTTTGAGACATACAGAGTTAAATCACAAGAAATAACAACAGTTCACTCACAAACAGTGTTATTTGATCTGCAGTAGACCAGAGAGAAGAGCAGAAGTACAGCTCCAGAGCCAGCGGCAAAACAGAAAAACAACACAGCTATGCGCCGAGAAGAGAAACCTGTTGAACAAAAATCAAGGATAACATTTTCATCTACGCTGAATCAACTTGGTAGATTTAATCAGTGATTCTTGTATAATTAGGAGGTTTGCAATCAAGGCAATTCATTCTTTAAATAGCAGTTATTTGCACCTTACACTGTGAGGTAGATACTATTTTAAACAAGTAGTTTAATCCTGTTCACACCAAGTGCAAATAACCACAGATGCTATTTTCAAACAATGTCAACAGAACAATATTCAAATGAGTTGAATGGTGGGAGGAGTTAACAAAAATAGCCCTTGCCAACAAGAATGTCTATTTAAATTTGGCACAAATAGACTTTGTTTAACTTTTTTGCTATGTTCATGGACTCACCCAGTTGCTCCAGTACCACGGTTGCATTGGCTGAGAGTCCTCCAGCAAACACTAGACACATGTAAACTCCTTTATCCTCAGATCTGACACTCTTCAGTCTGAGAGAGAAGTTTAGTTTGGGGATTTCAGCAGTGAAGAACTCGACTCTGTCTCTGTATTGCTCATCTGATGAACCTGAAAAAGTCTCGTTGTTTTGGAAGAGCAGAACCAGAATATCTCCATCTCCATCTGTTCTTATCCATGAAACCTCGTCAATGTGTTCAAGTGAGATATGAGAGTCTACAGAGCAGTTCAGAGTGACCTCCTCGCCATCATATGCAGACACGGACCGAGCTGATCCTGATACTAGAAAACGCTCTGAAAGAATAAAAAAATGGTTTAAATTCCGTCACATTAAATACATAATTTTAGCAGAATTCAAGTGACTCACCATGTTTTATTTGAACCACAGTCTCTCCAGAATCCTGCTGACTGTAAACTTTGCACGTGTATCCTCCCTCATCTTCAGCTGTCAGGTTGTCCAGACGGAGGGAGAAGTTTCCATGTTGAATCTGATCAGTAAAGAAATGAGCTCTATCACGATAACCCTCATGCTGGGTATCTGCTCGACTCTCGCCATCCAGAAACAGTTGAACCACAGTCTCTGAGTCTGTTCTTCCCCATTCCACCTGCAGATCCTTCACTAGTATGAGTTCATCAACATAACAGGGCAAAACCACTGAAGACCCCAGAGGAGCCACCACGGGACCAGAGGGACCGTGCACAGTGAACCCTATCAAGAAACAGACACATTGATTAATGTGTTAAAAAAATCGCGTGTAAACAAAAATGATAATACTTACCATCAGCGACCATCATAATAAGTACTGACATTAAAATACAGGAAATAATGTCCATCATGCATTACAATTAGACAAAGCAATTATATCAGAAATGATCATGAAAACGAGAGCCTCTTCGACGAGGGTTAAGCAAGGACACTTTCGCTTTACTGCATTACGCGCGCGTGAGGGCGTAAGATGAACCGTGCTGGAAATACGCTTAAAATAGCACCACGGCGAAAATGGACGTCCTTATGTGCTAATATTATTTATTTCTACTGTTGGTGTTGTGACTGATCACAATTTATACGCATAATTAACTTGTTAGAGCATAACATTTAAAACATCTGTAATACATTTTGTTTTTGATGTTGTTTCTTGTTTAGTTTAGAATTAACTTTAGACTATTAAAGTTTAGCATTGCGTATTACTAAAATAGCAGACGCTTTTATTTTAAGTTACACATGGGATTGCTCTTACAATACGAGCTATTCATAATCTCTTCGCCGACATTAATTAAATGTTTTTTTTTTTTTTTTAAGGCGAAATAATACACATAATTATGAGTCCGTTTGAACTTTTAGTTGGTTTGTTTGTTTGTTTTAAATAAGAATGAATAAATATGAGAAAAAAAAATCTACAATAAACACGTTCACAGCCTACAGGAAATTCACTGACTGACTGACTTTTTAGTGTAAATAACTATTACTTAGACACTGAGCAAGAACAGTTCTATAGCTACTTTAAATGTAAAATGAAATGCATTAACAATGTTTTAATGAAAACATAAATGTAGTGTTATTATTTTACTCAGGCAATATTTTAGGACGCGTTCTTCAGCTGAGGTCCTTTCACGGTCGCGTCAGAGTGAGTTTAAGCGCTGATCTGAGATCTGTGTTTGTATTACTACTCTAATAGTGGATATAATAGTTTGGTCACCAAGCTCATCTTAGACAAACCTGTTATACATCCTAAAGACGGCAGCCTCCGTCAGACATTTACTGAAACCTTGGACACCGAGGTACATTTTACTAGTTTTCTGTGATTATTTTGAGCAGGCATGTTCGACATTAGGTCTAGATCGCATCAGCTTTGCTGTATAATTTATCTCTGATTCTACGCAAACCGAATCATGTGTTTAAGTGTGTTATATCCACGCTTGTTCAGTTCTCTGTGTAACCTGCATACTGTCTGTTACTCTGCCTCTGTTCTCAGTCTGTGTTTGGTGAGATGGAGTCGGTACAATCCATACTATCTGGGTCCCGATCCCAGTAAAGATGCTCGAGTCCCTGAATCAGAGCTCAGTCCTGAAGAGAAAGAGCTGCAGGACCTGAAAACAGTGAGACCGATAAAAGCAGCGCTGTCGAGCGACACCAGCTCTCCTTTCAACGACCCTCTGATCAGGTAAAGACAACACGAGCCCAGACAACGGTAGTGTAGCTCAGGGGTGCCCAAACTCATCCTGCAGAGTTTAGCTCCAACCCCAATCAAACACACCTGAAGCAGCTAATCAAGCTCTCACTGGGCGTACTAGACCCTTCCCAGCAGGTGTGTTGAGGCAAGTTGGAGCTAAAGTCTGCAGGACCGAGTTTGGGCACCCCTGGTATAGCTCTATGACCTGAAGAGAAGCACAGTGTGGAGTCCTAAAGCCACATTCAAACTAATTTAACTAATGTACATTACCCCACTGTATATGGACCTTTCACAGCACGGTGTATCTGTCTCCAACAGCAAGTTCATCAACATGATGATGCAAGATGGCAACAAAATCCTTGCTAGAGGAATCATGACACAGGTCTTTATTAAATCCCATTATATACACACTAGTGGAATAATACAATGTTTTAATGTTTGTTTTCTTCAAACAAGTCTTTTCTGCTCATCAACGTTGCATTTATTTGACCAAACATGCAGTAAAAACCTTTATTATAACCATTTAAGATAACCTTTGCTTAAATGCATTTTAAAATACTAATGTATTTCGTATGAGAGTAAAGCTGTATATTCAGCATCATTACTCCAGTCTTCAGTGTCACATGATCTTCAGAGATCATATTAAAACGCTCATGAAACATGTCTTAATATCGATGTTGAAAACAGTTGTTCTGCGTCATATTTGTGTGGAAACTGATACGTTAAAGTTTGGGGTAAGTCAGAATTTTTAAAACAAAACTGTTTTGAAGACACAAAACTTGACTGTCAGTCTGCATGCATTTTTCACATACAACATCCCACTACATGACTGTCATACGAGATTATGATAGAGTTATAAATGAATTTGTCGTAACCTTTCAGAGTCATTATTATGGAGGAGAATGGCTGATCTGCATGTGCTTGTAGCTTCAACGTTTGGAGTCATTCTGGGCTGGAAACTTCATAAAGAGGGAATTACAGACATTTTCCAACAAGAGGAAGGACGGTAAAGAACAATTCAGAGGAGGTTTAACCACGATTCAATTGCATTTGGGGAATAAAACCGCTTTATTTCATTTGTTTGCTTAATCGTTGCTCTTAGGGAGTTTTCCGGACTCATGCTCACGGTTTTCTGGCTCCTGTTGTGTCGACATTCAGAAAGGTAACACATTTATAAATGGTGTTCTGAAGGCTGTGACTGAATGTTTTTCAGCTGTATCATGAGAGTTGTTGACTGTGTTGTGTCCTGTAGGAGTTCTGTGGGCTCTGTCAGGATCTGCACTGCTGTGGGAGTCACTGTGTTTCCCTTCATCACATGGATCTATTACTACATGAACACAGAGCTGAGGAAACACTGGCCTGAACACTGCACGACTGCTCTCTGATCAGACACGACGCTCTAGATCAGCACAACATACAGATCAACTGAACTTCACTAACGTGTACTGATGATATGACACAGTCATGAAAAAACATTTAATCATTCAAAACATTGTAAACTCTAGTGCTATACAAACATGATAATGCTATTTGTCTTTGTTCTCTCAATCTCCTGAATTTATCTGAAAATAAATAACTGTAGGCCTATAAGTGTCATAATGCCTTTTGTAATGTAAAAAAAATAATACAAATCTGCCATCTGAAGGTTTAAATATTCAGTCTCAGTGTTCATTTATACTGTTGAACTTGGCTTACAGCTGAAATGAGTTTTTAAATATCAAATCAACATGACATATATACACAATAAAAATGTTTTGTCACAATAACACATACCCATTTTCAAAAACGGTGCAAAACTTGTACATTAAAATAGCTAAATAATGTCATTACACCAAATTGTATCAATACTTATGAGATTTTGATCAATCAGTGTGATTATTTATTTGTAGGTGGGTCTACTCATTTTGTATAATTTCCGCTGCAGCCCTCGCTTCTGTGTTTCCCAAAGTGTGGAGCGAGTGTCTTTAGACTAGTACTCAGGCTCCCTCTAGTGGTACGCAGATGAAACACTAAATTAAATATAAATTAATATTAAAACAGTACATTTTAATTTAATCTTAATTTGAATATAGTTTGTTTTACATTTAAGTACAGTACAGGTTTTATTTAACTTTTAGGTACAACACATTTTAATTTAATCATTAAGTTGAGTTTTTTTATTTACCTGTAAGTAAGCACAGTGCAGTGTTAATGTTCAGACGGTGTATTTGTAATGTTAAAGAGGCTGACAACAATAAATGTATTCTCCCACATAAGAGGCTGGTCTACAGGGGACAGATGTAGCATTCTGCAGACATTTTACTCATTCCTAAATTTTGATCATTCATATGTGCTTCTTATTTCACTTACTTTGTATCCTAATAATAATAAATATTTTTCCGTAAATGACCAGGCAAGTTTAAAGTATGATAATGGCCCTACGGTGAGCCTGAAGTGATGGTCCGATATCTGAAAATCTGATATGTGGGCTTTTGCTGACAGTTTGGTCCCCCCTTTTAAAAATGTCTCCCTGAAGACGACCAAAGACTTTGAATGACCTAAAGGCTTTTGCCAAAATGACTGGGCATGGCAACAATACCACCTGTAAGAATTTGGGGCCTCGTAGACAACTATTACAAAAGACTGCACACTGCCATTGATGCTAAAGGGGGCAATACACAGTATAAGAACTAATTCTGATGATACATGGGGTAACTTTTTTGAGCAATGTTGCTCGGGCACTTTCACAGAATGGGTAACAAATTTCAATTTGACAGATTGGTTGTAGAAGCATTTCATTTTATGATTAAATGAGATCATAATGATTCAGTCCTATGAGAGATTCAGCACGGGACACATGTATGATCTGTCATACTAGCATAAATCATGTAGATCTGTTTAATTTTTCTGAATGTTATGATTTATGTCGTTTACAGCCAGGTTTCACAGACTATGCCACAATGGACCATAGTTTAATTAGGAGATTTAACACATTTTTATAAATGTGCCTTATACTGGTGTGCATCTTGATACAAAACAAAGGCACCGACATGTTTTAAGATCAGAGCAAATGTCTTTCAGTTGAAACAGCTCAGATTTACATTTTAGTCTATGACTAGGATTAAGCCTTGTCTCTGAAACTGGGGGTAAAATAATTTAACATGTAAGTTTTAATCAACTTTCTGTTGATAAATCCCTCACACAAAGATTAAGTAATGTCTAAACATTTGAGCATTCAGAATCAAATGAATCATACATGTATAGTTACTAATATATGAAGCCGTCCAGAGCAGCGAGAGGCCTAATACAAATAATAAAATAATTATCTTTGAATCAAATGTGTAGTACTAATTGTAAATTAATCTAATATAATCTAATTAATAATATTCGTAATCAGCTCATTTGCACTGTTTAAATGCCAATTAGATTTAAATGCCCCCACAGATCTGTAATGCCGATTCGGCTCTCTCATTCTTTTGATAATTTGATACGTGCGATCACATTTAGACCGGCACTGAGGCAGACACTGTTATATATCACAACTGTTCAATGTTTTCAAAAATGTAATGTTTATTTTATTTTTCTGACATTTAAATACAGGCACTAGCACACATGTGTGGCCTATAAAATACATACACGTATTGTTACTTCTAGCCTTTTGGGAAATTGACTTTTACAGATCAACCAAATCAGTGGGAGAATATGTGGAACGCGACGATAAATGTGTTAATGATTAGCATTGAATGTTAGCCAAGGGAAATAGTTTAGCCAATCTGTGTATCTGTAAATTTTCTCTTTCATTCCTCACTTTTAGCTGCCATTGTTGCATCTCTCGTTTCTGACACAAATAAATGCAATAAAACAAAGATACAATGTATATTGCAATGCTTTTCATGAATCAAATGTAAAATAACATCGCATAAATATAGTCAGAAATATAGCGGTTTCCCCAGAAACGGCTGTTAATAAAGCAGCTCTCAGCTCATAAATTATACTTTATCAGGTAACATGAAAATGCCATCCAGACTTTTATGAATACAATCGGTTCCCTATCAGTCAGTCACGTTCGACATAACGTCAGAGTTACTGACTAATGGGATCTCGCCGGAGAGCCCAATCACCTTCGAGTGTTAACAAAACAAGCCAATGGCGATTGGCGTGCGTGTGTCTCCACGCGCACCCAGCCCCGCGGTGCGGGTATAAAGGGAGAGCGCGTGCAAACGCACAACAGCTTTTCGCTTCGGAGCCGAGCCATTGCAAGTTTCCAGAGTGTCTGCAAGACAAGACTCACAAGCGTTGGTGTTACGGCGCGTCAGCGGAGGTCGCTGTCCAGTGCTGCTTTGCAGTTTGCGGTCACGCTGCTACCTCCCCTCGGCGCTTCAGCGCTCCTAAAAGAGATAATTTCAAAGAAAGGAGCAATCTAAATGAGCTCCACGAGCGACGGGCGTCTTTTTAAAGATCTTCCCACTCGTGCGTTTCTGGATGTGGTCGTTTCCTGACTTCATCTGATGGTCACGATCGCTGCCCCTCGTGCTTGGGCTTTAGGCACGCTGAGGCAGCGCTCGTGGATGAGTCATGTTCTCACTGCGGGAACATGACCATGGCGATGTTGCGCTCCAGATACCTCCTCGCTAGACGGAGGCGTTTCGTTACAACCTGCCCCGGCGGTCCGCTGCTGTCTCCACCCCACCGCCGGCTGCAGCCCCTCCGTCTGCTCGTCACCGAGGGCGCCCTCCTGCTTCCTCCTCCTCTGCTCCAGCTCGGCCACAACAGCAGCCTGCACTACGGCCGCAGCGTGGAGCTGGCCGCAGGAGACCGGCGCATTCCGCCTCCGCCCCTGCCAAGCCCGTGAAGCGCCAGGGCAGGCAGCGTCCCTGAGACGGGCGACCCGGAGCCTTTGGATCCTGCTCTTCAGGAGATGGTGACCGCACCACTCCTTCCCCCGGAGGAGGGCCGGGTGGAGAATCTTTTGTTTCCTTTTTGTTCTGTTCCGCCACTGACCCCCGGGTGGTACCCAAAACTTCAATAAAAGAGCAGTTTCCTTTCCCTCCGGGTCCCAAGACGGCGAGGATGGCAGTGTACGAGACCTCGTCTCTACACTCCCGTCCCCCTCTCTCTTCGCCAGTGGGCAGCAGGGTCCGGTCCGAGGACGCGACGCCTTCTCCCGCATCCCCTGCCCAACTATGGAGCCAGGTCAGTGTCACACCACACACTCAGACCCCACTTTGAGACGCACTGCCTTTCGGGTCGGGCCCCTGTGCTCCATTTCGCTGCCCCACCGTGGGTATGTCAGTAACTCCCCTGGTCCCGCTTGTACGGTCCCTGGGGGCCTGGCTAGAGCTCCCCGGGCCATCTCGCTGGCTCCTGAGGACTATCGACCTGAAGGACGCCTACTTCCATGTCTCGATCCTCCCTCGACACAGACCGTTTCTCCGCTTTGCGTTCGAGGGGCGAGCATACCAGTACAAGGCCCTTCCCTTCGGGCTATCCCTGTCGCCTCGTGTCTTCACCAAGGTTGTAGAAGCAGCCCTTGTACCGTTAAGGGAAGCAGGCATTCGTATCCTCAACTACCTCGACGACTGGCTCATCCTGGCCCAGTCTCGAGCAGTGTTGTGCGAACACAGGGATATGGTGCTCAGTCACCTCAGCCGGTTGGGACTTCAGGTCAACCGGGAAAAGAGCAAACTCTCCCCTACGCAGAGGATCTCTTTTCTCGGCATGGAGTTGGACTCGGTCAACCTCACAGCACGTCTCTCAGAGGAGCATGCTCAGTCAATGCTGAGATGCCTGGAGTCTCTCCAGCGCAAGAGGGCGGTTCCACTGAAACATTTTCAGAGGCTCCTGGGGCATGTGGCATCCTCAGCCGCTATCACGCCGCTCGGATTGCTTCATATGAGACCGCTTCAGCGTTGGCTTCACGACCGAGTCCCGAGATGGGCATGGCACCACGGTACATACCGGGTCTCACTCACCCCGTCCTGCCGTCGCACCTTCAGCCCATGGTCGGACCTTGCTTTTCTTCGGGCAGGAGTTCCCCTAGAGAAAGTGTCCAGGCATGTTGTTGTTTCAACAGACGCCTTTGCCACGGGCTGGGGGGCCATGTGCAACAGGCACGCAGCCGCAGGGCTCTGGACAGGGCCCCAGCTGCAGTGGCATATCAATTGCCTCGAGTTGCTGGCAGTATGGCTTGCTCTGCGCCGCTTCAGAACGCTGCTACACGAGAAGCATATACTGGTCCGCTCGGACAACACTGCGACCATTGCCTACATCAACCACCAGGGCGGTCTACGCTCCCGTCGCATGTCGCAACTCGCCCGCCATCTCCTCCTTTGGAGTCAGAAGCATCTGAGGTCGCTTCGCACCGTTCATGTCCCAGGCGAGCTCAATCGTGCAGCCGACGAGCTCTCACGTCAGCACGCCCTTCCGGGAGAATGGCGACTCCACCCCGAGGTACTCTGGCTGATTTGGAGACGCTTCGGGGACGCTCAGGTAGACCTGTTTGCCTCCCCGGACACGTCTCACTGCCAGTTGTTTTTCTCCCTGTCCGAGGGGACCCTCGGTACAGATGCACTGGCATGCAGCTGGCCTCGGGGCTTACGCAAATATGCGTTTCCCCCAGTGAGCCTTCTCGCACAGACCCTGTGCAAGGTCAGGGAGGACGAGGAGCAAGTCCTCCTGGTGGCGCCTTACTGGCCCAATCGGACGTGGTTCCCAGAACTGATGCTCCTCGCGACAGCCCCTCCTTGGCAAATTCCTCTGAGGAGGGATCTACTTTCTCAGAGAGGGGGCACCCTCTGGCACCCGCGCCCAGACTTGTGGAATCACCACGTATGGTCCTTGGACGGGACGCGGAGGTTCTAAGTGGGCCACCTCCAGCGGTAGTAAACACTATCACTTCTGCCAGGGCCCTGTCTACGAGACAAGCTTACAGGCTGAAGTGGAACCTGATCGTCAATTAGTGTTCTCCCCGCCGGGAGGACCACCGTAGATGCCCGATCGCAGTCGTGCTTTCTTTCCTGCAGGATGGGTTGGAGCGAAGGCTGTCTCCCTCCACCCTCAAAGTGTATGTCGCCGCTATTGCCGCACATCACGATGCAGTAGACGGTAAGTCTCTGGGGAAACACGACCTGGTCATCAGGTTCCTCAGAGGGGCAAGGAGGCTAAATCCTCCGCGCCCTCACCTGGTACCCTCTAGGGATCTCCCCTCGGTCCTGTCGGCTTTGAGGGGGGCCCCCTTTGAGCCTCTGCAGTCAGTAGAGCTTAAGTTTCTGTCTCTGAAGACAGTGCTCCTCTCGGCATTGGCCACAGTTAAGAGGGTAGGGGACCTGCAAGCATTTTCGGTCGACGATTCGTGCCTAGAATTCGGGCCGGCTGACTCTCACGTTGAGACCCCGGCCTGGATATGTGCCCAAAGTTCCCACCATGCCCTTCACGGACCAGGTGGTGAACTTGCAAGCGCTGCCCCGGGAGGAGGCAGACCCAGCCATTGCTCTGCTCTGTCCCGTTCGTGCCTTGCGCATCTATGTGGACCGCACGCAGAGCTTCAGGACCTCAGACCAGCTCTTTGTCTGCTTCGGAGGACAGCAGAAGGGAAGAGCTGTCTCCAAACAAAGACTCACCCACTGGATAGTGGACGCTATAATCTTGGCCTATCAGGCCCGGCGCTTACCGTGCCCCCTTGGTGTGAGAGCAGACGCTACGAGAGGCGTTGCTTCCTCTTGGGCTTTGGCGCGAGGCGCCTCAATAGCAGACATTTGTAAAGCTGCCGGCTGGGCGACACCGAATACGTTTGCGAGGTTTTACAATCTCCGTATAGAGCCAGTGTCCTCCCGTGTACTTGTCTCGGATGGCCAGTAACACTGGAACCCGCTCGGTGTCAATCACGCTTGCTGCGCCATTCCCCTCTACGGATCGGATACGTGCGCCTTGTTGCTTCTCAGTTCAGTTCCCCACGGCGAACCCTGTTGAAGTTCCTCCCGCACCCTCGGCAGTCAGGTGTGGCGGAGCACCAGACACCAGGTCCAGTACTCGTACGTTGCCCAAGGTCAACCCTTGTGCTGGGCTAGGTGACCGTGTGTAGTGATTCCCCTTTGGTGATCCCACATGTGTATTCTTCCACGGTGCGTCTCCCCCCCATGTTGAGCCCGTGTCTTCCCTGGCAGAACCCTCTGCCTCTCTTCTGTGTAGCTATCTCACCCCAGGCGAGCTGGGTCTACCTCAGAGACTCCCGTATGTAGTACTGCCCTTGGCCAGTCCATATGTGTAATCTCCACATGATACCTCCTTATGCGGGATGTGGCTCCGTAGCGTTCCCCCTACTTGGGGTACGCTTTCCCAGTGTTATTCTACCCACTGAGCGGAACAGCAGTGCGGTCATCTCTGCCTAAACCCTGTCCTATCATCCATCCCAACTGGTGTGGGGGGACTTGCCGGCTTCTGCAGAGCACTGGAGGGGATCAGCAATAGTGGCGTTTTCCAAGGGATCCCATTAGTCAGTCACTCTGACGTTACGTCTCCGTTCCCTCCTTCAGGGAACGGGGGTTACGCAAGTAACCGAGACGTTCCCTATCAGTCAGTCACGTTCGACGTAACGTCAGAGTGACTGACTAATGGGATCCCGTCGCCATAGTTGCTGTACCACCGATGTACGGCCGGGGCACACAGTCTCGGCTCCTCAGCGAAAAACTGTTGTGCGTTTGCACGCGCTCTCCCTTTATACCCGCACCGCGGGGCGGGGTGCGTGTGGCGAAACACGCACGCCAACCGCCATTGGCTTGTTTTGTTAACACTCGAAGGTGATTGGGCTCTCCGGCGAGATCCCATTAGTCAGTCACTCTGACGTTACGTCTCCGTTCCCTCCTTCAGGGAACGGGGGTTACGCAAGTAACCGAGACATTTCCTTCAGAGGTTCATTCATATGAAAACTTGAATTAGGGAGAATGAGAACATTTTGAAAAATATAGCCTATATTGACGAGGAAAGTCCACTGACGAGTTACCAGTGTAACCCTAGGTTTAATTTTAGTCATTTTAACTTAGGGCTGTCAATCGATTAAAATATTTAATCGCATGATTGTCATGAGTTAACTCGTGAATAATCACAACTTAATCACAAATTGTTATCCTCTTTTAAATACTCTAATCAACATGGGCATGGACAAATACGGATGCTTTATACAATATATGTTTATTATTAATGAAACCATAGTTAACAGAGCATGAAAAGTAGACATGTTTCATAGGTCATAGATCTTTTTTCAAAGAACGTGTTAATGTCTATTAGACATGAAAAAAAGAACAAAGAAACACCAGGTTCCCATTACTTCTCTTTATTTGTACTGAGCAATTTACTGACACAAGCCTGTTTACATTTTCACAGAACAGGGCAGCTCTTCTGAACATGCAAAATCTACATTTATTATTTATTATTACATTTGTTTGCCTCTCTGTGCCACATACTGTAATAGCCTATTTTGATGCAGCTAAATTCTCAATAAAACTGTTTTTATTTATATATTTTATTCTTTCTGTTGTCAGACAACAGATCCTGATTTATACTCGTGCCGTCTTCTGATAAAATCAAATATGCTACACATAAGATAAAGACAATAGCTGTGCTGTGATTTCGGCTATACTTGCATGTAAAATTAGAGAAGCAATATATCTGAGTTTTAACTGAAAACGCAGCTCCTTTCAGCCGCTAATGTAAAGAGGTGCGTGTGCAAGCTGAACAGAGCAGATGCAGAAAGAGAGAGAGGTGTGTGTGCGCACGCTGAACAGAGCAGACGCAGAGAGAGAGAGAGAGAGAGAGAGAGAGATAGGTGTGTGCGCACGCTGAACAGAGCAGATGCAGAGAGAGAGAGAGAGATATGTGTGTGCACGCTGAACAGAGCAGATGCAGAGAGAGAGAGAGAGAGAGCTGTGTGCGCACGCTGAACAGAGCAGACGCAGAGAGAGAGAGAGATGTGTGCGCACGCTGAACAGAGCAGACGCAGAGAGAGAGAGAGAGAGAGAGAGAGAGAGAGATGTGTGCACGCTGAACAGAGCAGATGCAGAGAGAGAGAGAGCGATGTGTGTGCACGCGGGCTGAACAGAGCAGACGCAGAGCGAGAGAGAGAGAGAGGTGTGCGCACGCTGGGAAAGAGAGACCCAGGCAGTCAGCATCTTCAGATGCATAATATTTAAATTTGCTACAAGCAGGATACACAAGAAGCACGTTCAACTGGGACACGCAGATGGTTGTCATGGAAATAAAAGTTTGCGTGTCCCCGCTTAATGCGTATCTCGCATCTGAAAAGCATTTTAGGGGGCCCTTGGCTTTTGGGGGCCCAAGGCAATCGCCTGCCTTTGCCTAATGGTAAAGTCCGCCCCTGATTATGTGGAAAAGAAAAGTCAAAAAATGCTTATAATAGCTGGATCTGGCAAGAAAAGGCTGTGCCCGCGTCCTCATCTCTCAACGAGGCTGAAGAGACTCGATTACTTCGTCAGCATCTGATCATTTTTATAAAACGGAGGCTAAAATTCTTGCAAAAGAATTTCAAAAGAAACATGTATAATTCAGTCTAAACTGAATTATACATGTCATGCAGACATTCATATGAGGAGTTTAACTGCAAATTAGTCATTCAGATAACACATTTTATTTTTGAACATGACATATTTACGGAGGTCCGGACCTCGGTGACCTCATAGCTGGGTACGAGCCTGTTTACAAATATTTAAATCTGGCACAGATCCGTTTAACTTCACGGTTAGCTGAAACAGAAAATCTGCAGGCTTCCTACTACTAATGCAATAGACTCCGACATTTACAAAACACATGTTCAGCTCCTTCATATTTACATAAATATCCAAAGATGAATAAACTCATATTTCAAAAAAAAAAAAAACATCACATTTAGAGCACAAGAGCTGTACCTCAATCCGTTTGTGAAAAACAACAACAACATTGTTTTAAATTATTATAAAAAAACGCATCACATTTAGAGCACAAGAGCTGTACCTCAACCTGTTTGTGAAAAAAACAACATTTTTTTTAAATTATTATAAAAAAAACATCACATTTAGAGCACAAGAGCTGTACCTCAATCTGTTTGTGAAAAAAACAACATTGTTTTAAATTATTCGAAGAAACTAATAAAAAAAACTTACTACAGCCACAAAAATACAGCACAGTTTACTTTTGAAATAAATCCACAACCAATGTTAAATTATCAAAGTTATTTGTAAGAGAATGTTACCAAACCTTCTGCTTTACAATGTAGTTTTCAGTCTCAGTTTGTTGGTTTTTACAGAGGAACTCCTCTTTTGCAGACAGAGCAGCCAGAATAAAATGTTTACGAGTTGGTTTCTGATATCTTTGTCTGTGAAACAGCTGTATTAGGTGCAGACAGATTCTCCAGTTCATGATTCTCTGATGTGTTCTGTGTTCAAAACAAGACATTGTTGTTTGGCAATTACACATCTGACCTCCATCCAAGAGCAAACCTTATACTGCTGAAGAGCTGACATATCATATGAAATTATTACATTACCCCGAGATGCCTTCTTTGAGTTGAGTTCCTTTGATTGTGTGCAAAGCCACATTAGAAAAAGAGAATTACAGATTTAACATTGATACATAAACAGCTGCATGTACTGTATAAACACACACAGATAAGCATTATGTTTTAATACAAATCTGAACTTACCCAGTTGTAACAATGTTCCCTAGGGGACAGGAGACATTAGAGAGACTGAGTTGTTAATAATGTTTAAAAGGCCAAACTTAGATGATTCTACCCCCCCCACCCCCCACTGGACACTTTTAATTTGTCACTTCGATGTTTGTCTCACTTTTACCAGCACTGAGCCTTCACTTCAATAACTGTTTGTCAAGTCAAGTCACCTTTATTTATATAGCGCTTTTAACAATACACATTGTGTCAAAGCACTTAACAGTATCAAATTGGAGGATAGAATGTCAGTAATGTATAACTAGATAAAAAAGTTTGTGAACAAACTTTAAGTTGGCTTGCGAAAGCCGGACCAGAAAGTATTAAAAAGTTTGGAAAGGTTAAAAAGTTTAAGTTTTAATAGTTTTAAAAGTTTTAAAAGTTTAAGTTTTAAAAGTTTAAGTTTTAAAAGTAGCAAATAAGTTAGGCTAGCATGATTAGCATGTTGCTAGCACGTTGATAACATGTTGTTAGCATGTTGATAGCATGTTGCTAGCATGTTTTTAGCATGATTAGCATGTAGTTAGCATGTTGCTAGCATGATTTTAGCATTATTAGCATGATGCTAGCATGTTGATAACATGTTGCTAACATGATTTTAGCATGATTAGCATGTTGCTAGCATGTTGCTAGCATGATTAGCATGTTGCTAGCATGTTGTTAGCATTATTTTAGCATTATTAGCGTGTTGCTAGCGTGTTTTACATGTTTGCTAGGATTTTGTTAGCATGATTAGCATGTTTGCTAGCATGTTGCTAGCGTGATTAGCATGTTGCTAGCATGTTGATAGCGTGATTAGCATGTTGCTAGCATTTTGCTACCATGATTAGCATGTTGTTAACATGTTGCTAGCATGATTAGCATATTGTTAGCATGATTTTAGCATTATTAGCATGTTGCTAGCATATTGCTAGCGTGATTAACATGTTGCTAGCATGATTTTAGCATTATTAGCATGTTGCTAGCATGATTTTAACATGATTAGCATGTTGCTAGCATGTTGCTAGTGTGATTAGCATTTTGGTAGCATGTTTCTAGCATGATTAGCATGTTGCTAGCATGATTATCATGTTTGCTAGCATGTTGCTAGCTTGATTAACATGTTGCTAGCATGATTTTAGCATGATTAGCATGTTGCTAGCATGTTGCTAGCATGATTTTAGAATGATTAGCATGTTGTTAGCATGTTGCTAGCATGATTAGCATGTTGATATCATGATTTTAGCATTATTAGCATGTTGCTAGCATTTTGCTAACATGATTAGCATGTCGGTAGCATGTCGCTAGCATGATTAGCATGTTGTTAGCATGACGTTAGCATGATTAGCATGTTGCTAACGTGTTGCTGGCATGATTTTAGCATGATTAGCATGTTGCTAGCATGTTGATAGCATGATTAACATGTGTCTAGCATGTTGCTAGCATGATTAGCATGTCGCTAGCATGATTAGCATGTTGGTAGCATGTTGCTACTATGATTAGCATGTTGCTAACATGTTGCTAGCCTGATTTTAGCATGATTAGCATGTTGCTAGCATTATTCGCATGTTGCTAGCATGATTTTAGCACGATTAGCATGTTGCTAGCATGTTGCTAGTGTGATTTTAGCATGATTGTCATGTTGCTAGCATGATTTTAGCATGTTGCTACCATGTTTTCAGCATGATTAGCATGTTGTTAGCATGTTGCTAGCATAATTAACATGTTGCTAGCATGATTTTAGCATGATTAGCATGTTTTTAGCATGATTTTAGCATGATTAGCATGTTGCCAGCATGATTAGCAAGTGACTAGCATGTTGCTAGCATAGATAGATAGATAGATAGATAGATAGATGGATGGATGGATGGATGGACGGACGGACGGACGGATAGATTTATAGATGATAGATAGATAGATGGATAGATATATAGAGTCAGTCGATAGATAGATAGATAGATAGATAGATAGATAGATAGATAGATAGATAGATAGATAGATAGATAGATAGATAGATAGATAGATAGATAGATAGATAGATAGATAGATAGATAGATAGATGGAGTCAGTAGATAGAAAGAGTCAATAGATCATTTCCTATGTAAAAAGTTTCAACCTATTTCATGGGCCGTCCCCTCACCATGTAAGTCTATGGGACAATTTTGGGGGGCTCTTGCGCCCCAGGGGTAAAACGTATACCCCACTGCGGGGTATGTTCTCGCTCAGCTTGATAGCCTCTTCAAATGTTGTGATTCACAAGTTTCTACGAAATTCTCGCTCTGCGCTACAACCCGTCGAAGTTTGCCGCCATGCACTGTCGATGCGTTTTTTTTGCGCGATTTTTCACTAATTGTACGATTAGCATAAACCCGATCGCTTAGAAAAGATATAGCAACTCGAGTCAGAATAGTTCGGAGATATGTTGCGAGTTTCGAGTTTGTAGAGTTAAAGCTCTAGGAGGAGTAGCAGTCAGAAATTTAGTCTCAGAAGAATAATAATAAGTATAAGTTTAAATAGGATATCAGTAAGTTGGCTTTCCCAAGCCAACTTAATGATAAGATTAAATACTCAATTTTCAGTTAAAGGCATTTCATTATTGAATTCAGAGATGTCATTGTCTAGCTCAGTTTGTATCTGTTACAAGTCAGCATTATAGATACTGACAAACAAATCTACCATATTAGGAATACTAATAATATCCTCTTATTCACAAACTAATAATATGTATATTTTGAACAGCTTCACTCTGGCTTTTTGCCACTTTCAACCAAATTCCCCCCCCCCCCCCAAAAAATACAATAAAAAAAAACACATTTAAAAAAACAAACAACAATAAAAAACCTGTCTTTCGAAACAGTTTGCCCGGTAACGGGAGTACACAAAGCAGCGCAGCACTGGACTTTGAAATGTGTAGCGCTCTTGTTTATTTAATAAAATCATAGCCTTTTGAAGTTTATTCTTCACATTAAGCTGTATCACAATTCTGGTCTGTATCCAAATTTAAGATCTCTTGAAATCATAATTAAGACTTGCTTGTACAATTTAAACTTTTTATGACCTTAAATTTGATACATGTAACTGTAAGACTTTTTAAAGGACCCACGAGAACCCTGTAATAAAGACCAATAAAAAAAAAACTGGATTTTAAAAGATACTTACAGTAAGCATGCATTTGTAAACCCATCCAATACAAAGCAAAAGCACATTCAGAAGAGAAGACAATGACTCTCAGATCCTTCATGACACGCTCCCCGTTTCCTAAGAATCAAAATGAACGTTTGTGAAATCAAAATCAAATCATTTCCTGCAAGGTTTTTGTGTAAAAATGGTGTGATGCTCCACACACACACACACACACACACACACACACACACACACACACACACACACACACACACACACACACACACACACACACAATTATATATAATTATTATTATATATAAATAATAATATAGAAACACATTTACAGACAAACATACAGTTATTTGCTGAAATTAGAGCTCCACTCACGTGCTTTCAGGATCAGTTCTGCAGTCAGTGTAACAGAGCTCAACAAAACAAGAACAACTGCTCCAAACATGTACATGATTTCATTCCAGAGATGCACTATAACAGATGCACAAAACAAACAAACAATCACATAGTTACATTAATTACGCAGATCTCTTTTCCAGGCAAAACTATCAAATCGCTTTATGCCAAAGAGCATAAATACAATAAAGCTTATTGTGAAAAGAAAATAATAATAACAATAATAAAGATAAAAATTAGGATATAGTAGCGAGTAATTACATGCATTTGATACATGTTGAGTTGTCTCAGTCTGTTGTCCTCGTCTCGGAGTTAAACGTTCTACCTCTGTTAAAACAAAACACAAACTACACAGATTACATTTTCAGTTTTGAAACATTTGAAGTTAACTTTAGTTTTGTAAATTGGTTGTTAACTCCCACTTCAATATTCACAAATATGACAGCTAGATTATTTATGTGACTTTGTGCAGTTTAGCAAGAGCTAAGTCTAAAGTGTATATCCATGCATTAATTAACCGATAATATCACTATTTATGCATTTTAATTGCAAACAGCACAGACATACCACATCATTTCAGCTTCGTGTATGCTCTTTTATAATTACAGTTTTGGGTAATAAAAAACTTAGCAAGCATAAGTCATTGATGGATAATACCTTCCACAAAGATCACCGTTATCTTCAGAACTTCTAGAGAAATAATGACACAGATCCATCCCAAGTACTCTGTCAAATAAAATCAAGCAATTTTAATCAGTTCAACATCTTACAAAAACACAATTGTGTGTATTCTAAAGATATGTACATTAATCACTCTCCCGGGTCAAGAACATAATAATAAACAGAGTAATGATAACAATAACTGTCCTGAAATAAAACACAATTTTGAGCTTTCCCACAACAAATCTTATTTTTCTTTACAACTCATATATGCTTTTTTAACAATGTGTTTCTATATGGAAAATGAACGATAAAGACAGCATACCTTTCTCTCTTTCCAATATGGTTAGAAGAACATAAATCAATAGGATGATATCCAGGAGTGTTATTGTTATTATCCACGATAATGTTACCCATCTATGTCGGAGAACTATGAATATAAACAAAGCCATCAACATTCATTAAATTTCACGTCACAATACTAAAATTGATTTCATATCTGATACGAATCAATTCAGAGTCAGCATGAAATCAAAATTGATCCAATTAATATTCTTAAGGATTATTTTGGTCTTATTGTGCTCAGGTTATTCTGCATTTCTTCATGTTTTTTTTTTTTACCTCACAATCTTAAACGGAAATAAAATGTCATAACTACCTCTTCTTATGACTGACTTGATGTCTAAGAGACAACATGATATGCTGGGAAAGCATCTATGCCTTCATTCTGGTAAACACCGCTCACTTTTCAGAATACAATCACAACCAGATGAAATGAAGTCCCATCCAATTATTATTATTATTATTCACAGTAGTTTCACTCAGAAATACATCACAGTTTGGTAGTAAAATGGACAACAACTTCTGTTTCATACCAACTTAAATAAATATTATAAAGTTTGTATTAAATCCTCACAAATGTATGCATGGAGGAACATTATGGGATTTACTCTTTCACACCTATACAAATACAAAAATAAGAATTTATTTCAGCATGTACTTACATTTGAATTTTGCTTGCAGAAGAGGTAAAAATGGTATAAATTTAGACAGTAGTGACTGAACAACTCCCACAGTGATAAATTCTAGAATAAGAGAATAATTCATTAATCCATTATATCCAAACAAATCACCAGTAAATAATGTCATTAAAACACATCATATGATTTGCTCAGAAGTTCTTAAACTGTTAAAATCACTGAAATGAGAGTCCAGAGTGTTCTTTGTGGAATATGTAATGACTTAATTCTGTTTTACATTCATGTTAAAATTGAATGTATTCTACAAATTCTACATCAAGGTGAAACTGGCTCAAATATAATTACATACGTATATAAATATATATATAAATTTTTTGTACACTTATTTTTTAACACAGAAAAAATAAATAAGCAAGTGACATTTTTACAAACTACTTTTTGCATATCAGTTTCATAATATATGAAGGGATCAGTATTTAGGTGTTACCTAGAGAAGGAAATCCAAATGAGAAGAGCAACTGGTACAGTTGAAAAACAAACATCCAACAAATACAACCTAAAATCCACGTCTTGTTTTTAAAACCTAATAAAAGGAGAGAAAAGAAAGGCAAATGTGAATGGAAAAATGTATTTCCAGATTCCTAATACAGTGTATCACAGTGTGGGATAACTATGGTCTGCTGATTAATCAAGATAAAGGTCTCAGTCTTGATGATGTGACATGATGCTCCTGTAGCAGAGGATGGAAACAGTGAAGAACAGAAAATACTCCAGATTTATTTTCCCTTTTGCTTTCATTTATTTTTGTGTTTTATCAATTCGGTAACACATACTTTTTATTAAATAACTTTTTTTCTAGAATGAATAGTACTTTGCAACTCTAATAACTCAAATTGGGGTTAAAAATTATTGTTTTTAACTTAAGATATCAACTAAAAATCAAACATACCAAACACAGTTAAGTCTAAAAGGAAACGGTCTGCACCTTCTGTATGTATTTGATTATCATTTTTTGTAATTGTAGAATTAAAAAATGTAAATGAACAAAAGCATTGGTAATACGTTTATCAACCTAATAAATCTGTGCTTATATACTTAGCCTGTCAGTCACTCGTCTTTAACAATGTATAGAATCAAATCACTGAATCTCTTACCTTTACTTAAGATGAGACATTTTAATTGCAAACAGCAAAGACATACCACATCATTTCAGCTTCATGTATGCTCTTTTATAATTACAGTTTTGGGTAATAAAAAACTTAGCAAGCATAAGTCATTGATGGATAATACCTTCCACAAAGATCACTATCATCTTCAGAACTTCTAGAGAAATAATGACACAGGTCCATCCCAAGTTCTCTGTCAAATAAAATCAAACAATCAGTTCAACATCTTACAAAAACACAATTGTGTGTATTCTAAAGATATGTACATTAATCACTCTCCCAGGTCAAGAACATAATAATAAACAGAGTAATGATAAAAATAACTGTCCTGAAATAAAAGACAAATTTGAGCTTTCCCACAACAAATCTTATTTTTCTTTACAACTCATATATGCTTTTTTAACAATGTGTTTCTATATGAAAATAAAGACAGCATACCTTTCGCTCTTTCCAATATGGTTAGAAGAAGATAAATCAATAGGATGATTTCAAGGAGTGTTATTGTTATTATCCACGATAATGTTATCCATCTATGTCGGAGAACTATGAATATAAACAAAGCCATTAACATTTATTAAATTTCACGTCACGTGCTAAAATTGGTTTCAGATCTGATACAAATCAACTCAGAGTCAGCATGAAATCAAAATTGATCCAATTAATATTCTTAAGGTGTGTTTTGGTCTTATTGTGCTCAGTTTATTCTGCATTTCTTCATGTTTTTTTTTTTACCTCGCAATCTTAAATGAAAATACATTGTCATAACTACCTCTTCCTATGACTGACTTGATGTCTAAGAGACAACATGACATGCAGCAGTTAAGCCAAAAGCAGCTATGCCTTCATTCTGGTTAACATGTATTTCAAGATTCCCAATACAGTGGTCTGCTGATTAATCTGTGCTTTTATACTTAGCATGTCACTCATCTTTAACGATGTATAGAATCAAATCACACTGAATCTCTTACCTCTACTCAAGATGAGACACGACAGCACAACAGCTCCAAAGCATATTCCAGAGACTACACGAGGCAAAATGAAAGTATCATGTGCACTCTTTCTCCAGCCATATGTAAAAATAACTATAGAAATAGATAAAAATGAAATGTCACACAAGATAGATGATGTCCTGTGCAAAAATAATACATATGTAAATATGTGATAAACTGAGCAGTGTGTGTGTCAAACAATGTTGCTTGAATTACTTGAGGCCTTACTAACTTTAATCTGTACCTAGGCAAATGCAAAATAAAAGTGATTTGGTATCATCAACACCTCCTATAACGGTCTCACTCTATTGCATTCCCAAACATCTGGGCCTGTATTCATGAAAAATCTTAGTGCTAAGAGTTGCTACTAGTAACAATATTAAAATAAAATTCTTATAAATATGTGTGTTTCCTCTTAAAATTAAAGAAAAGATCCTAGAAAAGAGAAAAGTAATTCAGAAAGCATCTTAACCCTTAAAAGAGGTCTTAAGGACCACATTTGTTAGGAGTACGGATGAGGACTTTTAAGAGGCTTAAGAGTTTCTTTAGCAGCGGAGAAAATGAATGAAACATGAAGAGGAAGAAAATGATGACAGTCAGTTAATAAGACGCCACACATTAGATCGTGCAAGGATCATGTTTGTGACTGATCTTATTAAAGACATGCTAACATCTCCGACACCGCGAAGAAATGGATGTAATCACTAAATTAACATATTTGGCAACTGGAAAAATGCAACTATGCAGCAGTGATATTTGGGTTCCCTAGATGCAGCAACCTTAATTATTATTATCGATATATTGCACCAGGTTCCAAGGAAGAGATGATTTTATTTTCTTGAACACATGGAATGGAAACATTGCTTTATTTGTGATTGTTTTATGCGGTAATGTTGTGCATGAGTTTTGAAGGAAACATAGCTACTGTTAATGTCAGAATGTTGTGTGAAATGTGCCTTTACTTACCTGAATAAACAACAACTGTAAAAACACCAAATTCTCTGATAATATTGAAAAACTTGATCCATGTTTTAAGGTTGTCTGTTGACAGAAAGGGTTGAATACATCAAATTAATATTGTGTTAAGCTCCAAAGCACTGCCATAGCATTGGCAATGCATTGGTATATCTTTCTACAGAAAATAGCATTTTCTTATTCCCAACATAAAAAAAAATGAAACATGGTTATGCATCACCCTGCAGATGCCAAATCCCAATAAAACTATGTGTATTTTAAATACCCATCAACATACTCATACTTCAATTTCCAACAGAATATTTCTATGAACAAGATTCATGGCATTACTATCATCACATATCTGTTCTATTGCTTGTACTCAGCATTTATATAGTATTAAGCTTTGGGAAGGACAAAGTGTATTATTTCACTAAATATGCTACAATTTCCCTGACACATTCAATATTGTCGTCAAGAATATAATTAGGAGATAATCTGAGGCTGAGTTTGTGGTTTGTCATGAAAAAATGTCATGCTTCAGGAATTGGCACTTTAATGTATTTAACTGCAATAGAAGTAATGACTAACAATATTGTTGTCATGAAACAGGTCCATGGACTTTCATTCGCTCGCCACCAGAGGTCACTCTTACATTAAATCAACTCTCATACCACACAGACTATCACATTACCCTGGACTGCATTTCCCATCATTCATTGCACTAAGTACACACAGCTGTCTCAATCACACGCTCACACCTGAGAATTATCACACATCACACACCCTACTTACACCATGGACTTCCTCTTCCTCTCTGCTGAGTATTGTTTAGCACTCTCCTAGTGTTAGCTACTTTACCAGGCCACTCCGTGTGTTTTCTGTTTGGTCTTCTGTATTGTTCTGCATTTATCACTCTCCAAGTGTTAGCTGCTTTACAGAGCCTTTCCTAGTTTCCGTTTAAGTCTTTTTGTGTTGCCTTGTTCCTGATCTTCTGCCTTGTATCTTGGATTAACCTTTTGCCTGCTGATTCGGACTCTGTTCGCACCTCGCCTGAATTATTGCTCACGTTATCGGATTAACTCCCTGTCAAGCCCTCTGGATATTGTTCGCCGATCGAAGACCACGCCTGTTGACCTGAGTACTCCTCTGTCTAGTCCTCAATATACCTGTTTGAACCAGGCCTGTTATGACCATGCCTCTGTCTAATAAAGCTTTGCAAATGGATCCGCACGCCTCTCGTCTTGTCGGCCCCATTACAATTGTAGTGCAACCTGTTAATATGGTGCTACAAAATGCATTTACTGAACGTCTTAAAAAAACTAAAACACCTTTAAATCCTAACATACCTTGAAGATACTTTAAATAAGGCATAGCCCGAATCAACATAACAGGCCTCAGAATGTAAAGAGCACAGCAAGTGATGGTCTCATTCAGGGATCCTGGAACAGAAGATTTAATGACAAAAACTGTGTTATGTGACCATTACAGAATATATACACACACAAAACATTATTAAGATTATATTCATGTTATTTTACTTATTAATATTATTATATTTCTTATTATATTTTACTATTTATACTCACCTTCAGTAAAGCCCCAAAGCATGAAGGCCAAGAACATACAGATGTTGGGACAAAAGACCAGAGAAAGCTGGAGAATCCAGATTGTGTTGCTGGTGGCTGGAGAGAAGATGCCGAATAATCACAGTTAAATTAACAAAACACTTACTTTGAGACATACAGAGTTAAATCACAAGAAATAACAACAGTTCACTCACAAACAGTGTTATTTAATCTGCAGTAGACCAGAGAGAAGAGCAGAAGCACAGCTCCAGAGCCAGCGGCAAAACAGAAAAACAACACCGCTATGTGCCAAGAAGAGAAACCTGTGGAACAAAAATCAAGTATAACATTTGCATCTACGCTGAATCAACTTGGTAGATTTAATCAGTGATTCTTATATAATTAGGAGGTTTGCAATCAAGCCAATTTATTCTTTAAATAACCTCCTACAACCATTTTGGTAGTTATTTGCACCTGACACTGTGTGGTAGATATTATTTACAACAAGTGAAAATAATGACAGACGCTATTTTCAAACTATGTCAACAGAACAATATTCAAATGAGTTTGAACGGTGGGTGGAGTTAACAAAAATAGCCCTCCAACAAGGATGTCTATTTAAATTTGGCACAAATAGACATTTTTGCTATGTTCATGGACTCACCCAGTTGCTCCAGTACCACGGTTGCATTGGCTGAGAGTCCTCCAGCAAACACTTGGCACATGTAAACTCCTTTATCCTCAGTTCTGACACTCTTCAGTCTGAGAGAGAAGTTTAGTTTGGGGATTTCAGCAGTGAAGAACTCAACTCTGCCTCTGTATTGCTCATCTGCTGAACCTGAAAAAGTCTCATTGTTTTGGAAGAGCAGAACCGGAATATCTCCATCTGTTCTTATCCATGAAACCTCTTCAATGTGTTCAAGTGGGATATGAGAGTCTACAGAGCAGTTCAGAGTGACATCCTCACCATCATTTGCAGACACGGACCGATCTGATCCTGATACTAGAAAACGCTCTGAAAGAATAAAAAAAAATTAAATTCCGTCACATAAAATCCATATTTTCTGCAGAATTCAGGCGCTCTCTCTCGCTCACCATGTTTTATTTGAACCACAGTCTCTCCAGAATCCTGCTGACTGTAAACTGTACATCTGTATCCTCCCTCATCTTCAGCTGTCAGGTTGTCCAGACGGAGGGAGAAGTTTCCATGTTGAATCTGATCAGTAAAGAAATGAGCTCTATCACGATAACCCTCATGCTGGGTATCTGCTCGACTCTCGCCATCCAGAAAGAGTTGAACCACAGTCTCTGAGTCTGTTCTTCCCCATTCCACCTGCAGATCCTTCATTAGTATGAGTTCATCAACATAACAGGGCAAAACCACTGAAGACCCCAGAGGAGCCACCACGGGACCAGAGGGACCGTGCACAGTGAACCCTATCAAGAAACAGACACATTGATTAATGTGATAAAATAATCGCGTGTAAACAAAAATGATGATACTTACCATCAGCGACCATCATAATAAGTACTGACATTAAAATACAAGCAAGAATGTCCATCATGAATTACAATTAGACAAAGCAATTATATCAGAAATGATCATGAAAACGAGAGCTTTTTCGACGAAGGTTACGTGAGGACACGTCTAAAGAAACACTTTCACTTTCGCTTTACTGCATTCTGCGCGCGTGAGGGCGTGAGATGAACTGCGCTGGAAATACCCTTAAAATAGCGTCACCGCGAAAATGGACGTCCTTATGTGCTAATATTATTTATAGCCTAGTGTTGGTGTTAAGACTTATCACAATTTATACGCATAATTAACTTGTTAGAGCATAACATTTTAAACATCTGTAATACATTTTGTTTTTGATGTTGTTTCTTGTTTAGTGAAGAATTAAGAATTTAGAATTTAGAATATTAAAGTGTAGCATTGCGTTTTACTAAAATAGCAGACGCTTTTATTTTAAGTTACACATGGGATTGCTCTTACAATACGAGCTAATCATAATCTCTTCGCCGAAATGAATTAAATGTAGTTTTTTTAATTAAAGGCGAAATAATACACATAATGAGTCATTTAATGCCATTTACTGATCATTCTGCACGGCGCCGTTTCAAGTCGAACAAACCTTATATATACAACAAACACAAAAAAACATTTAACATTCTTGAATCTGTTGTAAGATATCTGTAAATTATTATTATTATTATTTTTTGTGACTATATATAATTTATGCTGATTTATGTAGTCCTTATATCTACATGAGACGTTGTCCGTATGCCCCATTTAAATTTTCAAATATTGTAATGTTTTTGATTTGCAATAAAAAAAAACAATAAAAAACATCTACAACAAACACGTTTACAGCCTACAGGAAATTAACCGACTGACTGACTTCGTTTTAGTGTAAATAACTATTACTTAGACACTGAGCAAGAACAATTTTATAGCTACTATAAATGTAAAATACAAGACATTAACAATGTTTTAATGAAAACATAAATGTAGTGTTATTATTTTACTCAGGCAATATTTTAGGACGCGTTCTTCAGCTGAGGTCCTTTCACGGTCGCGTCAGAGTGAGTTTAACCGCTGATCTGAGATCTGTGTTTGCATTACTCCTCTAATAGTGGATATAATAGTTTGGTCACCAAGCTGATCTGAGACAAACTTGTTATACGTCCTAAAGATGGCAGCCTCCGTCAGACATTTACTGAAACCTTGGACACCGAGGTACATTGTACTAGTTTTCTGTGATTATTTTGAGCAGGAATGTTCTACATTAGGTCTAGATCACATCAGCTTTGCTGTATAATTTATCGCTGATTCCACGCAAACTGAATCATGTGTTTAAGTGTGTTATATCCACGCTTGTTCAGTTCTCTGTGTAACCTGCACACTGTCTGTTACTCTGCCTCTGTTCTCAGTCTGTGTTTGGTGAGATGGAGTCGGTACAATCCATACTATCTGGATCCCGATCCCAGTAAAGATGCTCGAGTTCCTGAATCAGAGCTCAGTCCTGAAGAGAAAGAGCTGCAGGACCTGAAAACAGTGAGACCGATAAAAGCAGCGCTGTCGAGCGACACCAGCTCTCCTTTCAATGACCCTCTGATCAGGTAAAGACAACACGAGCTCAGACAACGGTAGTATAGCTCAGGGGTGCCCAAACTCATCCTGCAGAGTTTAGCTCCAACCCCAATCAAACACACCTGAAGCAGCTAATCAAGCTCTCACTAGGCGTACTAGACACTTCCCAGCAGGTGTGTTGAGGCAAGTTGGAGCTAAAGTCTGCACGACACCGGTCCTCCAGGACAGAGCTTGGGCACCCCTGGTATAGCTCTATGACCTGAAGAGAAGCACCGTGGGGTCCTAAAGCCACATTCAAACTAATTTAACTAATGTACGTTACCCCACTGTATATGGACCTTTCACAGCACTGTTTATCTGTCTCCAACAGCAAGTTCATCAACATGATGATGCAAGATGGCAACAAAATCCTTGCTAGAGGAATCATGACACAGGTTTTTATTAAATCCCATTATATACACACTAGTGGTCAAACCTTTGGAATAATACAATTTTTTCTTTATTTAAACGAGTCTTTCTGCTCATCAACGCTGCATTTATTTGACCAAACATGCAGTAAAAACCTTTATTATAACCATTTAAGATAACTCTTGCCTAAATGCATTTTAAAATACTAGTGTATTTCTTATGAGAGTAAAGCTGTATTTTCAGCATCATTACTCCAGTCTTCAGTGTCACATGATCTTCAGAGATCATATTAAAACGCTCATGAAACATGTCTTAATATCGATGTTGAAAACAGTTGTGCTGCGTCATATTTGTGTGGAAACTGAAACGTTACTGTTCAAAAGTTTGGGGTAAGTCAGAATTTTAAAAACAAAAACTAAATTTTTTATGATGCTACGAAATATTTCAATTTCAAAATAAATGCTTATTTATAATAAAATACTTATGTATGATATATTTTAAACCAGCAGAACACTAATAATAATATGATGATGATTCACATTATATACTAATGAATGTACATGTAATACTGTTAACAATTACATGATTAAGTTCTCTGACGATACAGCTATTTTAGGTCTCATATCTGGAACATCAGATGTTACTACTTACAAACATGAGGTTCAGAACTTTGTCCAGTGGTGTGATAAACATTTTCTTAGCATTAACACAAAAAAAACTGTGGAGATGATGTTTGACCCCAAATCCATTGGTGACCACTTACCAGTGGTCATTAATGGTCAGAATATAGTCCAGGGGGTGTTCAGGTTGAAAATGGAGTGTTCAGGTTGAAAATGTCTGCATTAGGGTCCAACAGCGTTTGTATTTTCTTCGTAGGTTGAGGGTATTTGGTGTTAACCAAAAAGTGTTGCTTCTCTTTTATCATGCTGTATAGAGATCGACCGATATATCGGTTTACCGATATTTAAGCATTTTACCATTATCGGTTATCGGTTTTGTAAAAAAAAAAATATCGGTTTTGATTATTTTTTTTTTTTTTTTACATACATAATTATACAGAGTATAACCAGCAGTGAAATTTTGTTCTCTGCATTTGACCCATCCAAGTGCACACACACCTGGAGAAGTGGACACACACACACATACACACACACACCTGGAGCAGTGGGCACTGTTCACTCAGGAAATGCTCCAGCACAACCACCGCATGTAACTTTATACAAGATTAACTTGTTTGAAACACGCTGACTTATATTAACATTTACTATAGAACCATTATTTCGCCAATAAACATCTAAATAAATACATCTCTATCGAAATTAATTATTTATTATCTCTGCAAGCGATTACAGTTTGAGTATAGTTCTGTGTAAATGCATAGATAAACCGCGCTGTCAGCAGTTTTCATAATCTAGAATGACAAAAACATTTGAATTCTGACAAAACATGCCAGTTGAGCAATGCAATAAAATACAATGTTTTGTTTGTTATAGCTTATTTCAATATTCCAGAGAATATAACAGCTTATAAACCTAAAACTGTAGTTTAAAATGAAGTT
Source organism: Schizopygopsis malacanthus (assembly GCA_027474115.1). NCBI lineage: Eukaryota > Metazoa > Chordata > Actinopteri > Cypriniformes > Cyprinidae > Schizopygopsis > Schizopygopsis malacanthus. Next base: position 6,444,552 of record CM049868.1, read on the forward strand.
GATATTTTGTTTGAGTTTTCCGTCTTTTCCTTATAGGTTTTAAATAAGCCTGTAAGCGCCGTGCGCGTTTTACTTTGACTTTAATATCAGCAGCAATTCGGCGTCAAGCAGTGTTTAAAATAAAAATCAGCAAATACTGTGGAACCAAATAAATGAGAAACGAATGTTTTTTTTAAAACATTATCACTTAGATCAGGGGTAATAGATCGTATTCACCTCTCTACGTATTCTGTGTTTAGGAGAAATACGGTTCTCACGGCGCTGTGAATACAGACTGAACGGCGGCTCAAAGCCGCTGTATGAGAACATGATACACAAACTACTGCTTTTGCTGTATAAAAGAAACCAGTGTCACACTAGTACACGCAAGTTTTAATGGGCAAGTTTTGTAATCAAGGTAAAGCTGATTACAGTGACATGATCGTGCATTAGGCGCGCGCTGTGTCCGTTATAAATGATGCGCAAACGAACCGTGTATGTGCGCTCTCGATCACTCATATTTCTGTTTGAATACAGCTCAGTATAAAGTTGAATACAGCGACGTGAATAGTGCATAATAATAAAACACTATTTTATTTATCATTATTAAATTATCGCAACAAAGATACATCACAACAAGCCTTTTTAATTATTTATTTAATGTGTAGCCTATTTTATCATTTATTTACTTTTCACTTGGTAGATCTCGGTGAGTTTTCTCCTTGACTTAGATTAATGTCAGACTCAGAAGTCAACAGGCTTAAAACGGGCGCTTTTACATTTGGTTTCGAAACTCTTCCGCATCGTGTTGTCTGTCATCTCTCTTCACGTGATAAATGAAATCTGATCTGTGATGTAGAGGTCTGCGCGGGACTATTTTAGGTTTTATTCCGCTCCCGCGATATATTCTGTTTGTTCACATTTCTGATGAAAGACAGAGAGATAGGCTAACAAATAAAAGTTAGTCTGCACAAAAGTGTATTTATTTTATTCGTCTTGTCAAGAGTCTTGAATTTATTGACTGATAAATGTCAATAACATTTTGCTGCCAACACGGAATAAAGTTTCACAGAGAGGAAAAAAGTTATACAAATTTTTTAATCCCTATTATAATTTGTTTTGTCAGGATATAATTCGTTTATGCTAACATTCAGCCTACAACACAATAGGAAAAATTTTTAGGTTTAGCCTAATAGCTATTTTATTAGTCTTGTCAAAACACTATTCATTTAACATCTTGCTGTTAACACAGTGAAAAGTGCAGCAGAGAAAAAATAAATGAATTCGACACAGTCTGTCATTTAAAATGATACGATAAGCATAACACAAAAAAAGGAAAGAGAATTGCACGTCCTTCAAGGACAGCGGAGTAATAAATCTGCTCGGGACAGCCGGTAATGCAGAACTAGACTGCTGTGATGCAAGACTCTCGTTCGTTCGGTGCGTTGCATTTAGCAACCGCGTTCAGTTTTAATTTTAGTGTCCTCTATCTGAACGAATTTATTTTTATTACTATAAAAACAATCTAAACGACGGTGGGGGATGGTGGTGAGCAAGTGATGTAACAGTGTTGCGGCTTAACACCAGAATAACCGTCGTCATGTCTATCGCGGCAAGCCTACTTCACTCTGTTATTTATTTACTTTATAACAGTAAATAAATATCGGTTCTGAATATCGGTTATCGGTTACATAAATGTATAAATATCGGTATCGGTTATAAAAAATCAATATCGGTCGATCACTAATGCTGTAATCGAGAGCATTTTTCGATACGGCATCTCAGCCTGGTTTGGCAATCTTAGTGTACACTTGAAAGCCCAGATTACACGGCTAACACAGAGAGCCATGAAAATTATGGGAGTTAAGCAGCATCCCACACCTCAGGCTCTTTTTGAAGAAACAGTTACTAGACAGGCTCAAAAAATTATTTCAGATCCCACTCATGTCCTTCGCTCTGAGTACCAACTTCTTCCCTCGGGAAGACGCTTCAGAGTTCCTAAGTGCAGGCTTAACCGTTTTAAGAACTCCTTTGTCCCACTGTCCATTAAAGCATTGAATGACAAATTAGCTAGAGGTCAACAAATATAATGTATATGTATATATATACATGTGTATGTGTGTGTATATATATAAATTATATATAAATATGTATTTTCCCCATCTGGTGTGTGCAAATATATATATATATAGACATGATGATTAAAGGGGTGTTGCCCAAAAGGTAGGGTGTAGTTTAGTTGTTCACTGTATATTGTGGGGAGGGCAGAGAGGGGTCGCTGTGTCATATGTATGTAGTATGTTATTTGTGTAGAACAGCAGATAACGTATTGTATGTGTCCAACACAAATTTCCTTCGGGACAATAAAGTTGATCTTATCTTATCTTATCCATTAGTGATAATTGAGCACAATAATTAATACTTGAGCAAATGATTTCTGAGAGATCACGTGACACTGGAGTAATAATTCTGAGAATTCAGCTTTAATAGATTACATTTTACAATAAAAGTTATTTTAATGTCGCAATATTCCTGTTTTTCTGTGTATTTAAGAAAAGCGCAGCCTTGTGAGCGTAAGAGACATCTTTCACAAATATTACAAAATTGTTCATATGACTCTCTACATAATCTCTGCTTGGATGTTTTGTGTCTGTTTAGACGCTGGAGACCATAAAGAGAAAACAGGTGGAGAAATACCACAAATCTCCAGCAGCTAAGAGAGACGAGATCGAGTGCAATCCCTACAGCATCTTCCATCAGGCCCTGGAGAACTGCAAACCCATCATCGGCCTGGCCAGTGTTCAGAAAGGAGGGAAATCTTACCAGGTCTAATATTTCACAACTCTGAGAGGATCGAGTCAGATGTTTGTAGATACGCAACTCAGAATCAGTGCTCAATTAATGGGTTTGCAACACTGATAGAAATATCTGTCGAGAAAGTCAACATAATTCTGAAAGAAAATACAATTTAATGATGTCAACTAATATTTTGGACAATGTTTCACATTTTATAAAATGGTATCCTTTTCCCCAGAGTGAGGTTTATAGGGATAATTCATTCAAAAAGTGAAAATGATCATCATTTTCTCACCTTCATGTCATTTCAAACCTGTATGACTTCCTTCTGTAAACGCAGAGTCAGATCTTTCCCATACAACGAGCAGTACGGTCAAGCAAGAGGAATTACGTCAAAGCTCAAATATTGAATCTCACTCTGAATTGTTGGTCCTGCAGGTGCCGGTTCCTCTCACAGATAACCGGCGGCGTTTTCTGGTCATGAAGTGGATGATCACAGAATGCAGAGACAACAGGCACCGTCGCACACATATGTATGAGAAGCTCTCGCAGGAGCTGCTGGCTGCCTTCGCTAACGAGGGAAACATAGTGAAACGCAAACACGACCTTCACAAGATGGCCGAAGCCAACCGGGCATACGCACACTACCGCTGGTGGTAGAGGGATTCACCTAAAGATGTGATTGGTTTTGGACGGACAGCATCAGGAGCTGGGGATGGATACGCATCTCAAAACAATGACACGAGAAAGTCTGTTATCTTGACTCATAAATACAGTTTGTCTTTGTATGAAAGTTAATAAAGCTATAAGAAGTCACGTTTCAATTTTGATCAGGAGTTCGAGAGTTGAACAGTGTTACAAAAACAAATCTGACACATTCTTGAGATTTCAATTTCAAGCTTGTGCACTCAAATACTTATTTCTTTATAGTTGAAACTTTTAGCATGAAGACAACTATACTGTCTCTGTCTAATCTGCAAGAGCCTGAAGAATCAGTGAGGCCAAAAAACTTTATTTTATATTTTAAATACATTTTACAATCATCATATTAACAGTTCAGTGCACATGACCACTGATTTAAATTATTTAAGGTGTATTATAGAACATAAATATATTTTATATAAAGTAATCCTTTACAATAAAAATAGATGTTTCTCCTATCGAGGCAAATTGTTAATCAACATAAAACAAATCTGAAATTATTGATAATTAACTGAAAAACTAAATTATACTGATATTAAAATCATCTAGTCACCTCTAGTGTTATGATTACAGTGTTAATCTTTGACAAATATTAAAGCTGAATCACGATTGTAATGCTGCTGCTGTTGAACTACATTCAATTTTAAACTCGGTAACTAAAATGTCTAAAGATCTGTGACCACTGATAACTAAAAGATAACATGATTATAGCAAAAAAATGAATAGCCCTTTAGATGTAACTTATTTTTTCCAGTAACTGGATTTGTAGTAGGAGTGTTGCTTAACCATGAATGAACTGCGCTATCGCACATTAATATTTTGTCCTTGGGATTGCTGGGACATTATTTCTGTAACATTACAACATGGACTACTCTTTGCAGATTTTTTGATGTTTTCTAAATTGTGACATGAAGAAGCCAAAGTCAATATGAAACACAATTCACCACCCATCTTCTGTAATTTGGCATTAAAGTACAGGATATTGAACCAGAAAAACATCCATCGGGAACTGATTGAAACGTGAGAAACCCTCCCAGCAGCCACTGGTTAAACCCTGAGCGGCCTTGGTGACGGCCATTTCAGAGTTCATAAAGTAGTAAAACTTTTCTAAAAAAAATATATATATTTTTATATAATGTGAATGAATTAAACTAGAAATGTGTATCAAGAAAGCAAAATCACATCAACTTAAAGTCAAAACCCAAACCCAGTACTGCATCTGACTTTGACCAGTCTTGTACTTCATGTCAAACCTCATACCTAGTTGTTCTCGCTCCTGATTGGTGGAGGCCTCAGTCCGGGTTCATGTTCTCCAGCTGATATCCGATACGATGCAACTGTAACACCAGTCCTCCGGAGAGACGGAAAACTTCCAAACCATTTTCTGTTCAATCTGAAAAAGCACTTTTGCCATTTTTTTGATGCAGTACTAATTTATTTACTCAATTATTCTACCCATTTCAGTCAACCAATGATAATATTCAGGATTCACCTCCTCCTCTTCCTCAGGGCATCAGATTGGGCCAGTCTGAACAAACAGTCAGACAGGGTGCATCATGGGACAATTGTATGGTTGCTTTATAAAGGCTACTGCGAACACCATTTTCCCATTTTTTTATCACAGAATAATTCTGGAAATATATTTTATAGTTTCTATACTAAATGATATGTCAATCAGTACATCATTTTTAATATAGTTAATTTATTCTCCCACATAAGAGGCTGGTCTACAGGGGACAGATTTGGTATTCTGCAGACATTTTACTCATTCCTAAATTTTGATCATTCATATGTGCTTCTTATTTCACTTACTTTGTATTCTAATGATAATAAATATTATTCCGTGAATGACCAGGCAAGTTTAATATATGATAATGGCCTGACGGTGAGCCTGAAGTGATGGTCCGATATCTGAAAATCTGATATGTGGGCTTTTGCTGACAGTTTGGTCCCCCCACTTAAAAATGTCTCCCTGAAGACGATCAAAGACTTTGAATGACCTAAAGGCTTTTGCCAAGATGACTGGGCAGGGCAACTATACCACCTGTAAGAATTTGGGGCCTCGTAGACAACTATTACCAAAGACTGCACACTGCCATTGATGCTAAAGGGGGCAATACACAGTATAAGATCTAATTCTGATGATACATGGGGCAACTTTTTTGAGCAATGTTGCTTGGGCACTTTCACAGAATGGGTAACAAATTTCAATTTGACAGATTGGTTGTAGATGCATTTAATTTTATGATTAAACGAGATCATAATGTTTCAGTCCTATGAGAGATTCAGCACGGGACACATGTATGATCTGTCATACTAGCATAAATCATGTAGATCTGTTTAATGTTTCTGAATGTTATGATTTATGTCGTTTACAGCCAGGTTTCACAGACTATGCCACGATGGACCATAGTTTAATTAGGAGATTTAACTAATTTTTATAAATGTGCCTTATACAATTTTATACTGGTGTGCATCTTGATACAAAACAAAGGCACTGACATGTTTTAAGATCAGAGCAAATGTTACATTTTAGTCTATGACTAGGATTAAGCCTTGTCTCTGAAACTGTGGGTAAAATAATTTAACATATACGTTTTAATCAACTTTCTGTTGATAAATCCCTCACACAAAGATTAAGTAATGTCTAAACATTTGAGCATTCAGAATCAAATGAATCATACCTGTATAGTTACTAATATATGAAGCCGTCCAGAGCAACGAGAGGCCTAATACAAATAATAAAATAATTATCTTTAAATCAAATGTGTATTTCTAATTGTAAACATATAATCTAATTAATAATATTCGTAATCAGCTCATTTGCACTGTTTAAATGCCAATTAGATTTAAATGCCCCCACAGATCTTTAATGCCGATTCGTCTCTCTCATTCTTGTGATAATTTGATACGTGCGATCACATTTAGACCGGCACTGAGACAGACACTGTTATATATCACAACTGTTCAATGTTTTCAAAAATGTAATATTTATTTTATTTTTCTGACATTTAAATACAGGCACTAGCAAACATGTGTAGCCTATAAAATACACACACAGATTGTTACTTCTAGCCTTTTGGGAAATTGACTTTTACAGATCAACCAAAATCAGTGTGAGAATATGTGGAGCGCGACGATAAATGTGTTAATGATTAGCATTGAATGTTAGCCAAGGGACATAGTTTAGCCACTCTGTGTATCTGTACATTTTCCCTTTCATTCCTCATAGTTGCCACTGTTGTATCTCTCGTTTCTGACACAAATAAATGCAATAGAACAAAGATACAACGTATATTGCAATGCTTTTCATGAATCAAATGTAAAATAACATCGCATAGTATGCACAAGTTTATGTACCAGGTGCGCGTGGTTAGGATTCAGGTGAGTGTGATCGTGCTGGCTGAGTGTTGGGACCTGACGGGGCTAATGGTTCTCTGACAGTACCCCCTCCTCCATGGACGGCTCCTTACGCCTTGTGGAGCTGAACGTGTGCCGAGTCCCATACCCTCTCACTCTCTCTGAACCGGAAGTCCACGGCAGGGGCAGATTTGGTGAATTGGGGGCCCCGGGCAAATATAGGAATGGGGCCCTAAACATTTGCACACATTTACCAAGATCAACCTTGAGGTTCATTTTTTGTCGTGATGCTTGCTGCTTGCTGCTGCACAATGGTGCCCCATTACAATGTTTCTACATTTTTCATGTACATGATATAATGTGTAACGGTGGTGGCCGCCCTAGCTTAGATAAGCTCTAAAGGAAACGTTCGGGCGCCAGTCAGGATTAATCCTGACAAAATGTAAGTTAACCCCTGGATAGCAAAAACAAAAAACACCGGTTACAATATTAATTCACAAATAAAAGTCAAAGAAAAAAACTCCGTTCACAAGGGGAAGATTTATTCCACGATGTCCATGCAAAAAAACAACTTATTTGAAGAAAAAAACAAGCAAAAAAAACATTTCAGCACTTCGGTTCAATTTCCCCCTTTAAAATCCGTGCAGGAATTGCGTCAGGCTAATTTACGTTACCACCACAGGCAGATTCGCATCCATAATCATAAATTGTCCATAGAAGAGAGGAAAAAAAAAGAAACATAAAACATTGTTCATTTCATAGTTAAGGAAAACAACCAATAATTTTAAAGCAAAAATAACCATTAAACACTTTGTAAATCCACTAAGCACATTGAATGTGCGGAAGTCAATGTGCGAGTGCGTGTGTGTGGGTGTGTGTGTGTGTGTGTGAATTGGCGACTAAGAGGTACTGACCAAGTTTTGCAGCCGTAAAGGAAACTGGCGCGTGTTGTGGGTTTTGTCCGACACCAGAACAGGTGGATGAACAGCCTTCACTTGTCTTCAGAACCACTTTACGAAAAGCAGATGATGCTGATGTGCAACGCTTAGAAGTCACGTGAAACTCCGCGAAGCACCAGTCATCACTCACCGGAAGCACCAGTTCGCCAAGCGTCAGTCTTTCCACATCGCACGGTAATCCCCTCACTCTCACTACTGCAAACCTTGCTGATGACGCAAAACCAAACCTCTCAGGTACGACACGCTTCCTTATATCCTCTTTTCTTCCCGTTAATTGAGACACTCCACCCCGATCACGCAAAGTGAAAGTAAATGATTTCGGTGGCACAGATTTTCTGCATTGCCACACTCTCCCTCCCTGGAAATAAACAACCCATGGTTGTTAAAAAAAAACATGGATTAAAATCCTAGAAATTCTTCTTCATCAGAGGTTTCTTGAAATAAGTTAAGGAGTTTCTGTTTTTCCTGGGACTCCAATTCCTCCGCTGTTGGATAGCATGGTTTGAGGTTGCACACATGTGCTGTGCGGACGTCCTCCCCAGTTTCTTCCAATGCTATCTGATAATTCAACGGGCCTAACCGCTTTAAAACCCGGTAAGGACCTTTCCATTTAGGGGCCAGTTTTGCAGTGAAATTATGTTGAGCACTGGACTGAGGGAAATTTCTTAACCATACATGGCTTTTTTCTTTAAAAGAAGCTTCTCGACGGGTTTTATTGTAACTTCTGAGCTGTCTTTTTTGGGCTTTCTTACAGCACTCCTCTGCCTTCAGTTTCAGTTGCACTAGATGGTGGACAACATCATATGATGGCGTGGATGGTGAAAGGCTCTTAACTTGGAGTAATTTATCCATTGGGCTTTTTAGTTTTCTCCCTATTTGAAGTTCTGCAGGGGACATCCCAATGCTTTCCTGTACAGCTGAATTAATTGCAAAACGGAGTTCAGGTAAATGCTGATCCCACTTCTTGTGGTTGTCATCCACGTACGAGGCAATCATGCACTTTAGGGTCCGGTTAACTCTCTCAGTCATATTCGTTTGGGGGTGATATGCTGTTGTTAATTTTTGATTGAGATTCCATTTTTCACACAGCTCTTTGAATATGAAGGAAATGAATTGGGTACCACGGTCAGACAAGATGAAGTCTGGAACCCCCCACCGGGTAAGGATTTCGGTCCTTAGGATCTTCGCTATGGTTTGTGCATTTGCATGGCGCATGGGGAACAACTCAACCCAGCAAGTGAAGTAATCTACAAAAACCAGAAGGTACTCATGGCGTTGTGTGCTGCTTGGCAACGGCCCCATTATGTCAACACCCACCATTTTGTTGGGTTGTGAGATGGTAATGGGTTGTAGCTTACCAGCCGGTTTCTGATTTTCACTTTTAAGTGTTTGACACTTTACACAGTCCTTAACATAATGTTTGACATCAGTCCACATTCCTGGCCAGAAAACAACATCTTGTAGTCGCTTGTAGGTTTTGTAGATACCTCCATGACCGCTTAAAGGATGGGAATGGTAGTGATGAAGGACAGCTGGGATGAGACTGCTAGGCAGGTACACTCTGTAGTGAACTTGGCCATTTGACAGGTGGGTCTTGTGATATAGTTTGTCCTCCACAACTTCATATTTGTCTTTCAGATCACTGTTATTGTTCTCTGCCAATGCTTTAAACACTTTTATAATCTCCGGTTCTTTGTGTTGTTCCTCCCAAATTGACACAACAGAAACTGGAAGCTCAATATCCTCCTTCTGGCTGGAGTACAAGCTGCAACAAGGTAAGCTGGAAATCCTAGACAAAGCGTCAGGTGCTACATTGAGTTTTCCTTTTCGGTATTCAATGACGACATCAAACCTTTGCAATCGTAGAGCCCATCTAATGAGACGGCTAGTGGTTTTGGGGGAACTTAAGACCCACTGTAGCGCAGAATGGTCGGTGACTACGGTGAACATTTTGTGCTCCAGGTAATGTTGCCATTTTTCATGTGCCCATATGACTGCTAGGCACTCTTTCTCTGTAGCAGAGTAGTTTGATTCAGCTTTGTTAAGGGTGCGGCTTGCGTATGCAATGACTTTCTCCAGTCCCTGAGCTTTCCGTTGTGTTAATACAGCACCGAGCCCGGTATCACTGGCATCGGTATACACGATGAATGGAAGTTGGAGATTTGGATGGCCAAGGATAGGAGGTGAGGTGAGACGTGCCTTCAGTTGCTCAAAAGCTTCCTGGCATTGGGGTGACCAGTGAAAAGAGTGTCCCTTCTTTTTCAGTGCATTGATGGGTTCAGCGATCTTGGAGAAATTTGGTACAAAGCGGTGATACCATCCGGCTAGTCCAAGAAAACGCTGGACCTCTTTGATATTCCTCGGCACAGGGTAAGATCTGATGGCCTCAACTTTGGATAAGTCTGCTGTGATGCCATTGATGCTAACCACATGTCCCAGGAATGTAATTTCTTTAAGGCAGAACTTGCTCTTTTTAAGGTTTATGGTCAATCCAGCTTCCTGTAGTCGATGGAGAACAGTTTGGAGGTCCTTGAAGTGCTGAGCTACAGATTGTGAGTATATGATAATATCATCTATGTAGACAAAGCAAATGTTTCTTCGTAATTCTCCCAGTACTGTTTCCATTAACCGCTGGAATGTTGCAGGTGCATTTTTTAATCCAAAGGGCATAACATTAAAGTGGAAGAGCCCTGATGGAGTGATGAATGCTGTGTTTGGTTTACTCTGGGGGTCCATAGCCACCTGCCAGTAGCCACTGTTCAGGTCTATGGTTGAAAAAATGGCTGCTCCAGACAGAGATTCAAGGATCTCAGTGATGTTGGGAAGTGGGTAAGCATCATTCTCAGTGACGGTATTGAGCTTACGGTAGTCTACACAAAATCTAAGGCTGCCATCTTTTTTGGGAACAAGGACGACCGGGGAGGCCCAGCCAGAATGTGAGGGTTCCACAATTCCTGCATTCACCATCTCCGCAAGTTGTTCTTGTACCACTGCTTGTTTGGCAGGGGACGTGCGGTACGGCCGTTGCTTGATAGGCACTTGATGGTGTGTGTAAATAATGTGTTGCAGGACATCAGTACGACCTAGTTGAAGGGTGCACACCTGAGTGTTGGACTCCAGGATTCTCCTCAGTCTGTTTTTTTCAGCAGGGGGTAAGTGTGCTTCACTCACAGCACTGTCAATTAAACACTGTGCATCTAAACTGACAAGTGGTGATGATCGACATACAGGTTGTGGTGGAGGGATTGAACTTAACAGTGAAAGGCTTTGGTTAAAAGTCTTTGCATGTGGTCCCGTCTTTTGACGTTGAGGGCTAATATCAGGTACACTTGCGTTGCCAGGTTGGAATGGATGATCTTCTTGTGGGGTGGACTTAAATGAATATTTACTGTCAATTACATTGATTTGTAGGCCACTGAAGAAGATAAAATCCAGTCCGAGAACTACAGCATAGGCGAGTGCCTTAGGGGAAAGGACAGCAACAGGTAAAGTAAAAGTGTTGTTGTGAATGTGTATTGGTAACTGCATCCATCCTAGAGGCACCTCTGCTTCGCCATTAGCCAAATACAGTGGACCGAGAGACCAAGGGTGGAGGTTCTCTTGTGGGAAGAGATTTTTCCACAAACTCTCATGGATCATGGTGTAGCTGGCTCCTGTGTCCACGATGGCCTTTCCAGACCACCCACCGATGCAGATGGGAACAATCAGCTGTTGTGGGATTACAACAGGAGAAACAGGCATTGGTGTAAGGGGTGATTTCTTGGACGTGGACAATCTTTTATTTGTTGTAGCGGTCACAGAATTACTAGTTGCTTGACCTCCAGACTTGCGAGAATTAAATGATCGATGACTGGTGAAAGGATGTTGCTGTTTTGCAGGTTGGTTTGTGGATGGGTTAGCATAAAGTGGACAACATCCAGGTGAGTGATGTCCCTTACATCTCCAACATTGCACTTGGGGTTGGTCAGTGGGTTTGATGTTTTTTTGAGTTACTTCCTGCGATGATTTTCTGCTCATACCTTTTTCATATTGCAGTTGCTGCTCACGGTCCTTCTCTAGCTGATGTCCCAGCTTTACCAGTTCCTCAACGGTGCTCACACGACTACGTAGCTGACTGGCGAGGTAAGGTTTTACATTTTTGAGAATCATTTTGACTATTTCATTTTCTGTTAGGGAAGGCCTCCATCTTTTGCAAAGAGCACGATATGTAAAGGCAAAATCTCTGATGGATTCTCTCTCTCCTTGATACCTTGTGCGGACTCTTTCAGCTAGCTCATCTTCGTAGTCTTCAGAGAGAAAGGCTGAGAGGAAAACAGTCTCGAATTCGTTCCATGTCGTTACTGAAGATCGGGCGACTTCCCACCAGTCACGTGCAGTGCCGTGGAGTACGCTGCGGAAGGTTGCCAGGAGGTCGGTCTCTGCAAGTGGGTGCAATGCCAAGAAGTCCTGACACCTTGCTAGGTACAGCAGGGGATCAGCGTCATCCGATGGTCTTCCAAATGTGGGAAAGGTCAATTTTAAATGGTCACTTTTTCCAGCAGGAATAGGGGGACACTCCCTATTTTCTAGTGGTGATGGGGGTGCGGTAAGTATGGCACTGGGTAGTGATTGTACCCCTTTTCTTTGGTTATCAGCCATTTCCTTTTCTGGCCGTTTGACTTCCTCTATGTTAGTTTGAAGCTCATTTACCTGTGTTATTAGTTTGTCAATTTGAATGATGCACTGATTACATTCAGTTGAGAGCTGCTCATGATCCTTTTGAAGGTTCTTTTGTGTAGCTCTGAGGTCTCTCTGAAGTTCAACCTGAAGTTGATCCACCATGAAACGGACTTCAGAAATCAAGGTACACTCCATTTTTTCATCTCTTGTGAGATCATCACTTTCATGGCTTTAACTAGTTGATCTGAATCTGCTGAATCCGCTTTTGCTGCAGTTATTGTGGTGAGGATTTGTTGCTGGTTAGCCTCCATTTTCGCTGTCAGGTCTCCAACTAGTTCCCCTCCGGGAACATCGAGCTGCGTCGAGACGCTAGGGGAACGCCATCAGCGTTGTCCAGCTCTGAATCATATGTGTAATCAGTCAAAATTGACGGCCAGACGTCAGGTGCGGTGACGTCACGACCAGGATGCTTAAAAGCACGTGATGTGCAGCCGGCGCCAGCTTTTTTGTCATTCAGCAAAGCTCTCTGTGTGTGTCAGTCGAATGTGTTCTGTGAGTCTGTTACTATCAGATAGGAAATAAGAAAGTTTATTCTTAAAAAGATAGGCAAAGAAAGACTAGAAGCAGACATATCAAAGGCCAATGAGGGCGAAAGTAGATCACGTTACAGACTGTGTGTTCCTCTCTGACTGGAGGCGAAAACTCTCTTTGAGGAGGGAGTTTTTCACCTGCGTCCTCGCAGCACCTGCCACGCTGCCGCTGAGGCGGAGCAGTGGCTGTGCTCGCAGATGATTAGATGGGAAGATTAAGACGGGTGATCCCCTATCTTCTTTTCCCATCAGATTCAGCGTCTGCTGTAATGCATTGTGCTCCCGCCGGGCACGCTCCGAGGAGTGTGTCCGCGCCTATGATCTCGCAGTCCCGCTGCTGCTGAGGCACCGCGGTGAGTGAGATCACGGGAATCGCACATAGATCTGGCGGACGGGTTGGAGACGGGTTCGCCCTATTTCCACCTGTATTCCCCAGGTCTAGCGCTCTCTCGGGATACACACAGTTTTTGCGATGATCTGGCTGGAGGCGAAAACTCTCTTTGAGGAGGGAGTTTTCACCTGCGCTCCTCGCAGCACCTGCCACGCTGCCGCTGAGGCGGAGCAGTGGCTGTGCTCGCAGATGGATTAGATGGGAGATTAAGACGGGTGATCCCCTATCTTCTTTTCCCATCAGATCCAGCGTCCGCTGCAATGCATTGTGCTCCCGCCGGGCACGCTCCGAGGAGTGTGTCCGCGCCTATGAATCTCGCGCTCCCGCTGCTGCTGAGGCACCGCGGTGAGTGAGATCACGGGTATCGCACATAGATCTGGCGGACGGGTTGGAGACGGGTTCGCCTTATTTCCACCTGTATTCCCCAGGTCTAGCGCTCTCCCGGGGCGGAAGCCTAAGCTGTAGTTCTTCCCCCTTGAGTGAGAGTGCGCTATCTGCAGCAGTTTCTCTCCAAGAAGATTTATTTGTTTTGTTCCGAGCGGCTCGCGCGTTGCCGCATTATGGTGATTCTCGGTTCATTTATGCACTTTCAGACCGTGTTTACTTGTCTGGGTGTTTGACTGCATTTAATTTTGAATAATTAACTATGCATTTTATCCGACTATGAAAGTTAGATATATATTTATACATATATATATATATATATATATTGTAGAGAAATATATACAATTGTATATGACATACAAGAGCCTCTTGGGATGCTTCTCAAGTGAGAGCACAATGTTTACCTCTCTTCCTCCAAGGAGGTTGAGGTGGTCAGCTTGGGCTGCTGGGCGGAGCAGCCCCAATTGTGTTCCAGCTCCTTATTCGGGGAATGTCACTTCTCGTACTCGCCAGAATCGGAGTCAGAGTGACGCGCCCGGGCCGAAGACGGATCTGCGGATCGATAGTCTTCGGCCAGAACGCCCTGATGCAGGGCCTTGAGGGCCGGCCCCTCTGGGGAAGAGCGGTGTACACCGCATTACACGGTGCCCGTCTCTCCTCAGTGCCCTCAGGAGATCAGTCTGCTAACCCTGCCAGTGTCCAGGGCGCAGCGGTCTCCAGCGAGCGTTTCTCTCAGTCTCTTCCGCCCAGAAATGTAGCGGAGCTGGGAAGCTCGCCACCCCTTCGGGGGTCTCTAGAGCAGCTAGATCGGCCCGTCCCCTGCCGGTCCTCCGTTCCAGGGTACCGAGCTAGCCGCTCTAAGTACACCAGAGGCCAGTCTCAAGAGACTGGTTCCCTTAGTAAGTCACCTGGCGGTGTGGGAGCCCTTGCCAAGCGTGTCTTATTGGGATCTGCCTGAGCAGACTCTGGTTCCTAGTCTTCCTTAGAGATGACGTAGGTCTGAGGACCGTCATTTCCAATAGGAGGCTTCTGAGGCAGTCCTGATGCCAAAGCCCAGGACTGGTGAGGGCAGGCCCCTCTGGGGAAGAGCGGTGTACACCGCATTACACGGTGCCCGTCTCTCCTCAGTGCCCTCAGGAGATCAGTCTGCTAACCCTGCCGTGTTCCAGGGCGCAGCGGTCTCCAGCGAGCGTTTCTCTCAGTCTCTTCCGCCCAGAAATGTAGCGGAGCTGGGAGGCTCGCCACCCCTTCGGGGGTCTCTAGAGCAGCTAGATCGGCCGTCCCCTGCCGGTCCTCCGTTCCAGGGCACCGAGCTAGCCGCTCTAAGTACACCAGAGACCAGTCTCGAGAGACTGGTTCCCTTAGTAGACTATTCGGCAGCGTGGAACTGCTGCCAAATGTGTCTCGATGGGTCACGCACACTGTAGAACAAGGCTATGTGGCGCTCTGCCGCAGCCTTTCTACGGGCGAGCAGGCTCTGGTAATGGAACAAGAAGTGGGCACTCTCCTGAGGGAGGAGACCATCGAGGTGGTCCCTGCTCTAGACAAAGAGTCCAGGTTCTACAGCCGTACTTCATTGTTCCGGGGAAAGGGGTTGCGTCCGTCTTAGATCTAAGCTAACTGAACCGCTCAGTCACACGACTGAAGTTCAGAAAGCTCTCTTCGAGCACGTTCTCTCACCAGATCCGAGGACTGGTGGTCACGAGCGATCTAAAGATGCATACTCCTTCCCCATCACAGGAAGTTCCTGAAATGTGCTTTGGGGGCAAAGCGTATTAATATCGGGTTCTTCCCTTCGTAAAGGATAGGAGCAGCCATCCTGTCGAGGCAGGCATCCAGCTCCGCTAAGGGGCTGGATGCTATGGTACAATCGTGGCTGAGGCTTCGTCTGTACGCCTCCCCCGATCGCTCAGCTCCTGGGAGTTCTAGAGAGAGTGCGCATGGACGGGGTCCTTCTATTGAAAAACCCTGTTCTGGCCGGGCCGAGTATAGTCTCTGACCCGATTTCTCTCCTCGACGGCTCTCCATGGGGGATTCCCGTCAGGAGGGATATCCTCTCACTGGCAGCGGGCATGATCTTTCACCCCCGCTCGGAGTTGTGGAAACTATGGGTGTGGCTCCCGAGGGGGCACAACTCATAGCCTCTGGTCTCTCAACTGAGGTTGCTGAGACCATCCTCCAATCTAGAGCTCCCTCAATAAGGAAACTGTACGCCCTGAAGTTGAGACTCCGGGTGCGGAGACCGCCAGCTTGATCCAGTTAACTGCCTGTTGGGACAGTGCTGGAGCTCTCGCAGGCCCGTTTCTCCGCAGAGTTAGCCCACTCCACCCTGAAGGTCTACGTGGCGGCTATAGCACCTACCACGCCCCTCTTGGTGGCCTTTCAATAGGCAAACTCTCTTTTTACGTTTCCTCCGGTGGAGGCCAGGGTGCTTATGCTAAGTAGTGGATCTGGATGCTCTCCTATGACCTCGAGTCCTCTGATCTCCCCTCGCCTTTGGGAATCAAGGCTCACTCTACTTAAGGTATGGCGGCCTCCAAGGCCTTCTGGCAGGTGTACCTGTGCAGGACATCTGTGACGCTGGTGGGTGGGCTACGCCCCTAACTTTCCAGGTTCTACGACCTGGCTCTGCGAGCCACCCCTGGCTTGTCTTTTCCCTTGCCATAGCTGTGCACTCCACACACTAAGCAGGGATTTGCAAGTATGGCGGCGTGGATATCTCGTTCCCCTAGCGTCTCGACGCAGCTCGATGTTCCCGGAGGGGAACGTCCCAGGTTACGTATGTAACCCTGGTTCCCCGAGGGAACGAGACGCTGCGTCGCAGGGCCATACTTCCGGCATCCCTACTAGAGCTATGCTTCATTCCTGGAAGCTGGCGCCGGCTGCACATCACGTGCTTTTAAGCATCCTGGTCGTGACGTCACCGCACCTGACGTCTGGCCGTCAATTTTGACTGATTACACATATGATTCAGAGCTGGACAACGCTGATGGCGTTCCCCTAGCGTCTCGACGCAGCGTCTCGTTCCCTCGGGGAACCAGGGTTACATACGTAACCTGGGACGTTTTCCATGATGGGAAGTGGCTGTTTTTTGCTCCTGGGTAAGCTCATTCACAGCTTTCTCCTGATGTTTCATGAAATCAAACAGGTTGTCCCAGTTATCTTGAACTTGTGCAGTTAAATGGTGAATTTCCTTTCCAGGAGTTGGGAGGTGACCAGGCAGGCGATGCTGTGTTGCTGAGGAAGATGGTGTAGTTTCAGGGGATGTGCAAATTTGCATCGGTTCTGGCTGGAATGAAGCAGTGCCATCCGGAGACATGGGGGCAAAGTGCACCTGAGACCTGGGATGGGGACTGCTGAACTGAGTTGGGGTGAAGTGAAAAGTGGGAAACTGAGGTGGAGGGACGGGTCTTGGTTGCACAAGTGGCCAGACTGGAGTTGCTATATCTGGAGGAGGTTCAATTTCTACAGATATTGACGGTGAAGGAGGGATAGTGGCCATGTTTTTATGGTGTTGCTTGTCAATGTTGTGTGAATAATCAGTGACTGAGATGAGTGAGTATGTCTGTTTTGTTTTTTTCTTCACCAGGGGATATAAACAAAAAACAAAGTACAGAGTACAATTTCCACTGTCTCAATTTTCAGTTTTTCCCCCAACTTTTGTTTTCTCACAATTTCACACAGCACATTCGAGATGCACCATCAAGTTCACAGTAATTATATTTCTAGCTGATACACTTCAGTCAGACAAAAGCACAATGAAAAAAATTAAATACAACAAGTTCTTTCAAGGTTTACCAATGATAATAATTAGTTAACCATAAGGTTTAAATAATTCCCCAACACAAACAATTCATGTTCAAGTGAGAAATATTCAGGTGATGTACAAGTGTTCAGGTTCAAGTCCCTTTACACATACACAATATTTCGAGTCCCTTTACACATACACAATATTCCGAGTCCCTTTACACATACACAATATTCCGAGGTCCTTTTACACATACACAATATTCCAAGGTTCTTTTACACATACACAATAGTTCAAGTCCCTGTTCGGGCGCCACTCTGTAACGGTGGTGGCCGCCCTAGCTTAGATAAGCTCTAAAGGAAACGTTCGGGCGCCAGTCAGGATTAATCCTGACAAAATTTAAGTTAACCCCTGGATAGCAAAAACAAAAACCACCGGTTACAATATTAATTCACAAATAAAAGTCAAAGAAAAAAACTCTGTTCACAAGGGGAAGATTTATTCCACGATGTCCATGCAAAAAAACAACTTATTTGAAGAAAAAAACAAGCAAAAAAAACATTTCAGCACTTCGGTTCAATTTCCCCCTTTAAAATCCGTGCAGGAATTGCGTCAGGCTAATTTACGTTACCACCACAGGCAGATTCGCATCCATAATCATAAATTGTCCATAGAAGAGAGGAAAAAAAAAGAAACATAAAACATTGTTCATTTCATAGTTAAGGAAAACAACCAATAATTTTAAAGCAAAAATAACCATTAAACACTTTGTAAATCCACTAAGCACATTGAATGTGCGGAAGTGAATGTGCGAGTGCGTGTGTGTGGGTGTGTGTGTGTGTGTGTGTGAATTGGCGACTAAGAGGTACTGACCAAGTTTTGCAGCCGTAAAGGAAACTGGCGCGTGTTGTGGGTTTTGTCCGACACCAGAACAGGTGGATGAACAGCCTTCACTTGTCTTCAGAACCACTTTACGAAAAGCAGATGATGCTGATGTGCAACGCTTAGAAGTCACGTGAAACTCCGCGAAGCACCAGTCATCACTCACCGGAAGCACCAGTTCGCCAAGCGTCAGTCTTTCCACATCGCACGGTAATCCCCTCACTCTCACTACTGCAAACCTTGCTGATGACGCAAAACCAAACCTCTCAGGTACGACACGCTTCCTTATATCCTCTTTTCTTCCCGTTAATTGAGACACTCCACCCCGATCACGCAAAGTGAAAGTAAATGATTTCGGTGGCACAGATTTTCTGCATTGCCACAAATGGGATTATTTTATTTACATTTATTCATTTAGCAGACACTTTTGTTATTTCATGTTGTAGACCACGAAATAGCAATTGATTTACTGTTGAGAGAGAAGTACAAAATAAATACAAAATGTTAACCCCACAATTGAACTGAATATTTCTTGGGTGGATTTGTCGCATTGGTCTGAATAAAAACAGTCTGCCAGCAGGAGTGCTTTTGGAACTCAGAAATATAGCGGTTTCCCCAGAAACGGCTGTAAATAAAGCAGCGCTCAGCTCATAAATTATACTTTATCAGGTAACGTGGAAATGCCATCCAGACTTTTATGAAAACAATCGGTTCCCTTCAGAGGTTCATTCATATGAAAACTTGAATTAGGGAGAATGAGAAAATTGTGAAAAATATAGCTTTATTGATGAGGAAAGTGTAACTTCAGTAACCCTCAGTGAAACACAACCCATTAAGACTAGGCTACATAACCAGCTCTCCCTTCCAAGATGTTCATCTGCGCAGAAATCCTGATTTATACTCGTGCCGTCGTCTGATAAAATCAAATACGTTACAGATAAGACAAAGACAATAGCTGTGCTGTGATTTCGGCTATACTTGCATGTAAAGTTAGAGAAAATATATATCTGTGTTTTAACTGAAATTGCATCTCCTTTCAGCTGCTAATGTAAAAAGGTGTGTGCGCACGCTGAACAGAGCAGACGCAGAGAGAGAGAGAGAGAGAGAGAGAGAGAGATGTGTGCGCACGCTGAACAGAGCAGACGCAGAGAGAGAGAGAGAGAGAGAGAGAGAGAGAGAGAGAGAGAGAGAGATGTGTGCGCACGCTGAACAGAGCAGACGCAGAGAGAGAGAGAGGTGTGCGCACGCTGAACAGAACAGACGCAGAGAGAGAGAGAGAGAGATGTGTGCGCACGCTGAACAGAGCAGATGCAGAGAGAGAGAGAGAGAGATGTGTGCGCACGCTGAACAGAGCAGACGCAGAGAGAGAGAGAGGTGTGCGCACGCTGAAAAGAACAGACGCAGAGAGAGAGAGAGAGAGAGGTGTGCGCACGCTGAACAGAACAGACGCAGAGAGAGAGAGAGAGAGATGTGTGCGCACGCTGAACAGAGCAGATGCAGAGAGAGAGAGAGAGAGAGAGAGATGTGTGCGCACGCTGAACAGAGCAGACGCAGAGAGAGAGAGAGAGAGAGAGAGAGAGAGAGAGGTGTGCGCACGCTGGGAAAGAGAGACCCAGGCAGTCAGCATCTTCAGATGCATAATATTTTAATTTTCTACAAGCAGGATACACAAGAAGCACTTTCAACTCGGACATGCAGGCGGTTGTTGGTAATAAAAGTTTGCGTGTCCGCACTTAATGCGTATCTCGCATCTGAAAAGCATTTTAGGAGGCCCTTGGCTTTTGGGGGCCCAAGGCAATTGCCTACCTTTGCCTAATGGGTAAGTCCGCCCCTGATTATGTGGAAAAGAAAAGTCCAAAAATGCTTATAATAGCTGGATCTGGCAACAAAAGGCTGTGCCCGCGTCCTCATCTCCGAGGCTGAAGAGATTTTTATTCAACAGAGGCTAAAATTCTTGCAAAAGTATTACAAAAGAAACATGTATAATTCAGTCTAAACTGAATTATACATGTCATGCAGACATTCATATGAGGAGTTTAACAGCAAATTAGTCATTCAGATAACACATTTTATTTTTGAACATGAAATATTTACGGAGGTCCGGACCTCGGTGACCTCATAGCTGGCTACGGGCCTGTTTACAAATATTTAAATCTGGCACAGATCTGTTTAACTTCACTTTTAGCTGAAACAGAAAATCTGCGGGCTTCATACCACTAATGCAATAGACTCAGTACTGGAGATTTACAAAACACATTCAGCTCCCTCATATTTAAATAAATACCCAGAGATGAATAAACTCATATAAAAATAAAAAAAAAACATCACATTTAGAGCACAAGAGCTGTACCTCAATCTGTTTGTGAAAAAAACAACATTGTTTTAAATTATTCGAAGAAACGATTAAAAAAAAAACTTACTACAGCCACAAAAATACAGCACATTTTAATTTTGAAATAAATCCACAACCAATGTTAAATTATCCAAGTTATTTGTAACAGAATGTCATCAAACCCACTGCTTTACAATGTAGTTTTCAGTCTCAGTTTGTTGGTTTTTACAGAGAAACTCCTCTTTTGCAGACAGAGCAGCCAGAATAAAATGTTTACGAGTCTGTTTCTGATATATGTGTCTGTGAAACCGCAGTATTAGGTGCAGACAGATTCTCCAGTTCATGATTCTCTGATGCGCTCTGTGTTCAAAACAAGACATTGTTGTTTGGCAATTACACATCTGACCTCCATCCTAAGAGCAAACCTTATACTGCTGAACAGCTGAAATATCATATGTAATTATTACATTACCCCGAGATGCCTTCTTTGAGTTGAGTTCCTTTGATTGTGTGCAAAGCTGAATTAGAAAAAGAGAATTACAGATTTAACATTGATACATAACTGTATCAATGTATATGTACTGTATAAACACACAGATAAGCATTATGTTTTAATACAAATCTGAACTTACCCAGTTATGACAATCTTCCCTATGAGACAGGAGACATTAGAGAGACTACGTTGTTAATAATGTTTATAATTGGTTGAGCAAAATTAGAATGATTGTATAAAAGGCCAAACTTAGATGATGCTGGCTCGCCCCACTGGACACTTTTAATGTGTCACTTCGATGTTTGTCTCACTTTTTCCAGCACTGAACCTTCACTTCAATAACTGTTTGTCAAGTCAAGTTACCTTTATTTATATAGCGCTTTTAACAATAAAGATTGTGTACAGATACAGATTGTACAGATTCATAAACTAATAATAGGCCTATGTATATTTTGAACAGCTTCACTGGCTTTTGGCCACTTTCAACCAACCCCCCCCCAAAAAAACCACACATTTCAAAAAACAAACAACAACAAAAAACCTGTCTTTCGAAACCGTTTGCCCGGTAACAGGAGTACACAAAGCAGCGCAGCACCGGACTTTGAAATATGTAGCGCTCATGTTTATTTAATAAAATCATAGCCTTTTGACGTTTATTCTTCACATTAAGCTGTATCGCAATTCTGGTCTGTATCCAAATTTAAGACCTGTTGAAATCATAATTAAGACTTTCTTGTACAATTTAAAACTTTTTATGACCTTAAATTTGTAAATGTAAGACTTTTTAAAGGCCCCGCGGGAACCCTGTAATAAAGACCAATAAAAAAAACACTGGATTTTAAAAGATACTTACAGTAAGCATGCATTTGTAAACCCATCCAATACAAAGCAAAAGCACATTCAGAAGGGAAGACAATGACTCTCAGATCCTTCATGACACGCTCCCCGTTTCCTAAGAATCAAAATCAAATCATTTTCTGCTAGGTTTTTGTGTAAAAATGGTGTGATGCTCCGCGCGCGCACGCACGCACGCACGCACACACACACACACATATATAATTATTAGATATAAGACATAATATACAAACACATTTACAGACAAACATACAGTTATTTGCTGAAATTAGAGATCCACTCACGTGCTTTCAGGATCAGTTCTGCAGTCAGTGTAACAGAGCTCAACAAAACAAGAGCAACTGCTCCAAACATGTACATGATTTCATTCCAGAGATGCACTATAACAGATGCACAAAACAAACAAACAATCACATAGTTACATTAATTAAGCAGATCTCTTTTCTAGGCAAAACTATCAAACCGGCTTTATGCCAAATAGCATAAATACAATAAAGCTTATGGTGAAATTGTGAAAAGAAAATAATAAAAATAATAATAATAATTAGGATAAATATTAGGATGTAGCAGTGAGTAATTACATGCATTTGATCCATGTTGAGTCTCAGTCTGTTGTCCTCGTCTCAGAGTTAAACGTTCTACCTCTGTTAAAACAAAACACAAACTACACAGATTACATTTTTAGGGTAAAGTTAACTTTAGTTTTGTAAATTGGTTGTTTACTCCCACTTCAATATTCACAAATATGACAGCTAGTTTATTTATGTGAATTTGATTGAGCAGTTTAGCAAACGCTAAGTCTAAAGTGTATATCTATGTATTAATTAACCAATAATATAACTATTTATGCATTTTAATTGCAAACAGCACAGACATACCACATAATTTCAGCTTCGTGTATGCTCTTCTATAATTACAGTATTGGGTAATAAAAAACTTCAAGCATAAGTCATTGATGGATAATACCTTCCACAAAGACCACCGTTATCTTCAGAACGTCTAGAAATAAAATGACACAGGTCCATCCCAAGTACTCTGTCAAATAAAATCAAGCAATTTTAATCAGCTCAACATCTTACAAAAACAAAATTGTGTTATTCTAAAGATATGTACATTAATCACTCTCCCAGGTCAAGACCATAATAATAAACAGAATAATGATAACAATAACTGTCCTGAAATAAAAGAAAAATTTGAGCTTTCCCACAACAAATCTCCTTTTTATTTACAACTCATATATGCTTTTGTAATAATGTGTTTCTGTATGAAAAATGAAAGATAAAGACAGCATACCTTTCTCTCTTCCCAATATGGTTAGAAGAAAATAAATCAATAGGATGAAATCCAGGAGTGTTATTGTTATTATCCAAAATAATGTTATCCATCTATGTCGGAGAACTATGAATATAAACATGGCCATCAACATTCATTAAATTTCACGTCACATGCTAAAATTGATTTCAGATCTGATACGAATCAATTCAGAGTCAGCATGAAATCAAATTGATACAATTAATATTTTAAGGCTTATTTGGGTCTTATTGTGCTCAGTTTATTCTGCATTTCTTTATGTTTTTTTTTGTTTTTTACCTCGCAATCTTAAATTAAATCAAAATATCATAACTACCTCTTCTTATGACTGACTTGATGTCTAAGATACAACATGACATGCAGCAGTTAAGCCAAAAGCATCTATGCCTTCATTCTGGTAAACACCGCTCACTTTTCAGAATACAATCACAAACAGTGGATGAAATGAAGTCACATCCCATTATTATTATTATTATTCACAGTAGTTTCACTCGGAAATACTTCACAGTTTGGTTGTAAAATGGACAACAACTTCTGTTTCATACCAACTTAAATACATATTATAAAGTTTGTATTAAATCCTCACAAATGTATGCATGGAGGAACATTATGGGATTTACTCTTTCACACCTATACAAATACAAAAATAAGAATTTATTTCAGCATGTACTTACATTTGAATTTTGCTTGCAGACGAGGTAAACATAGTACAAAGATAGCCAGTAGTGACTGAACAATTCCCACAAATAGGAATCCTAGAATAAGATAATAATTCATTAATCAATTATATCCAAACAAATCACCAGTAAATAATGTCATTAAAACACATCATATGATTTGCTCAGAAGTTCTTAAACACTGTTAAAATCACTGAAACGAGAGTCCAGAGTGTTCTTTGTGGAATACGTAATGACTTAATTCTGTTTTACTTTCATGTTAAAATTGAATGTATTCTACAAGTTCTACATCAAGGTGAAACTGGATGAAATATAATTACAGTTTTTTTACACTTTTTTTTGCAAGTGACATTTTTATAAACTACTTTTTGCATATCACTTTCATAAAATATGAAGGGATCAGTATTTAGGTGTTACCTGGAGAAGGAAGTCCAAATGAGTTGATCAACTGGAACAGTTGACATAAAGACAAGCAACAAATACAACCTAAAATCCTCGTCTTGTTTATAAAACCTAAAATAAAAGAGAGAGAAGAATGGCAAATGTGAATGTAAAAATGTATTTCAAGATTCCTAATACAGTGTATCACAGTGTGGGATAACTGTGGTCTGCTGATTAATCAAGATAAAGGTCTCAGTCTTGATGATGTTACATGATGCTCCTGTAGCAGAGGATGGTAACAGTGAAGAACAGAAAATACGTTTTCCCTTTTATTTTTGTGTTTTGTAACACATACTTTTTATTAAAAATGTAAAATATAAATAAAAATAACTGTTTTTGACTGGGACGCCTTAAGATATCAAGTAAAAATCAGACATACCAAACACAGTTAAGTCTAAAAGATAACTGTCTGCATCTTCTGTATGTATTTGATTATCATTTTTTTTATTGTAGAATTAAAAATGTAAATGAACAAAAGCATTAGTAATAAGTTTATCAACCTAATAAATCTGTGCTTATATACTTAGCCTGTCAGTCATCTTTAACGATGTATAGAATCAAATCACACTGAATCTCTTACCTTTACTCAAGATGAGACACGACAACACAACAACTCCAAAGAATATTCCAGAGGCTACACGAGCAT
The DNA here is from genome assembly GCA_027474115.1 of Schizopygopsis malacanthus. Taxonomy (NCBI): domain Eukaryota; kingdom Metazoa; phylum Chordata; class Actinopteri; order Cypriniformes; family Cyprinidae; genus Schizopygopsis; species Schizopygopsis malacanthus. Next base: position 6,469,757 of record CM049868.1, read on the forward strand.
CATTGTTAGTATCATGTGCACTCTTTCTCCAGCCATATGTAAAAATAACTATAGAAATAGATAAAAATGAAATGTCACACAAGATAGATGATGTCCTGTGCAAAAATAGTACATGTAAAGATTAGATGAACTGAGCAGTGTTTGTCAAACAATGTTGCTTGAATTACTTGAGTCCTTACTAACTTTAATCTGTACCTAGCACAGTGGAGGTCACCTCATGAACATTATGATATTTCAGGAAAGATAAAGCAACAGTATATAAATATAGAATAAAGTATTATCAATTAAAGAATGCAATATTTTTGTAATGAAGAATATTTAAAACATGTGATACTTAATTTTGACCCATATGTTCTGTTATACTAAAGCAGCATGCAGAATACATTTCTACTATCTGACAGACATCACTGAAATAGGTATCTGAGAAATCACACTTGTAATCAGCAAAAAGAAGAATGTAATCCTGGGATACTAGACAGCACGGTCTGTATTTTAGTCACAGAGAAATCAGGGTTGTTGACTTCAGATTTCATATTTACTGGATTTTGGAGAGTGGGGTTAGATTTAATGGACAGCATTTGGTTTAGTGATTTGGTATAATCACCTCCTATAACTGTCTCACTCTATTGAATTCCCAAACATCTGGGCCCATATTCAAGAAAAATCTCAGTGCTAAGAGATGCTTCTAGTAACAATATTCTAAGAAAGTGCTTATAAATGTGGACGTTTCCTCTTAAAATTAAAGAAAATATCCTTGAAAAGAAAAAAATAATTCAGAAAGCATCTTAACCCTTAAAAGAGTTCTTAAGGGCCAAAAGTGTTAGGAGTACGAATGAGGACTTTTAAGAGGCTTAAGAGTTTCTTTAGCAGTGGAGAAAATGGACGAAACATGAAGAGGAAGAAAATGATGACAGTCAGTTAATAAGATGCCACACATTAGATTGTGCAAGGATCATGTTTGTGACCTATCTTATTAAAGACATGCTAACATCACCGACAGCGTGCAGAAATGCCATCGTGCCAGAAATGGACGTAATCACTAAAGTAACATATATGGCAACTGGAAAAATGCAACTATGCAGCAGTGATGATTTGGGTCTGTTACTGCACTTGTAATGTCACTGTTCATTTCTTATAAAATACGTTAAGTATGACAGCATGGTTAATAAAAAATAAAGATTACATATACATATATAATGTGTGTGTGTGTGTGTGTGTGTGTGTGTGTGTGTGTGTGTGTGTGTGTGTGTGTGTGTGAGAGAGAGAGTACGGTAAAACAGGAAAAAATTATGTACTGTATGTCATTTCAAAGTGAAGGCTTATTATAGACCCTAAAAGCGCTTTTTTATTTCCTTCTTGGACAACCAACCAATCAGTCTTCAAAAGACTGTGTCATTCCTAGCATCGGGGTCAGCCTTGCCTCCTCACTAAGATAAAATATTTTGTCTTTTCCTCGCTCAGAGTTGCTCTCAGATTGGTCCTGAATCACTTTTAAGCTAAGACTCCAACGTAGAATTTTAGAGCTAAATTAGGAGCTCTCTAAAAGGATTCTTACAATCTTTAGGAATACTGGGCCAGACATCCAAACACAAGATAACATGACAGCGTTTGTCATTGAGTTGCATCTGCGCACTGAGGCACAAGTAATTTGTGCAGGAAAAAAAGAGCCACAGGCTTCCCCAGTCGCAGCAACCTTAATTATTATTATTGATATATTGCACCAGGATCCATGTAAGAGATGATTTTATTTTCTTGAACACATGGAATGGAAACACTGCTTTATTTGCGATTGTTTTATGCGGTAAAGCTGTGCATGAGTTTTGAAGGAAACATAGCTACTGTTAATGTCAGAATGTTGTGTGAAATGTGCTTTTACTTACCTGAATAAACAACGAGTGTAAAAACAGCAAGTTCTCTGGTTATATTGAAAAACTTGATCCATGTTTTAAGGTTGTCTGTTGACAGAAAGGGTTGAATACATCAAATTAATATTGTGTTAAGCTTCAATGCACTGTCATAGCATTGGCAATGCATTGGTATATCTTTCTACAGAGAACAGAATTTTCTTACTCCCAACATGAAAAAATTAAACATGGTTATGCATCACCCTGCAGATGCCAAATCCCAATAAAACTATGTGTATTTTCAATACCCATCAACATACTCATACTTCACAGTTTCCAACAGAATATTTATATTTACAAGATTCATGGCATTACTATCATCACATATCTGTTCTATTTATTGTACTCAGCATTTAGATTGTATTAAGCTTTGGGAAGGACAAAGTGTATTATTTCACTAAATATACTACAATTTCCGTGATACATTCAATATTGTCGTCAAGAATATAATTAGAAGATAATCTGAGGCTGAGTTTGTGGTTTGTCATGAAAAAATGTCATGCTTCAGGAATTGGCACTTTAATATATTTAACTGCAATAGACGTAATGACTAACAATATCGTTGTCATGAAACAGGTCCATGGACTTTCATTCACTCGCCACCAGAGGTCACTCTTACATTAAATCGACTCTCATACTACACAGACTATCATATTACCCTGGACTGCATTTCCCATCATTCATTGCACTAAGTACACACAGCTGTCTCAATCACACGCTCACACCTGAGAATTATCACACATCACACACCCTACTTACACCATGGACTTCCTCTTCCTCTCTGCTGAGTATTGTTTAGCACTCTCCTAGTGTTAATTACTTTACCAAGCCATCCCGTGTGTGTTTTCTGTTTGGTCTTCTGTATTGTTCTGCATTTATCACTCTCCAAGTGTTAGCTGATTTACAGAGCCTTTCCTAGTTTTTTTTTTTAAGTCTAGTCTTTTTGTGTTGCCTTGTTCCTGATCTTCTGCCTTGTATCTTGGATTATGCTTTTGCCTGCTGATTTGGACTCTGTTCGCACCTCGCCTGAATTATTGCTCACGTTATCGGATTAACTCCCTGTCAAGCCCTCTGGATATTGTTTGCCGATCGAAGACCGCGCCTGTTGACCAGAGTACTCATCTGTCTAGTCCTCAATATACCTGTTTGCCACGGTTTGAACCAGGCCTGTTATATTAACAGGCCTGTATTAACATGTGTTGTGAACTTGGTTCTTCTAAAGTGTAGAAAACTCAGAAGAGAAGACCAGGAGACTTCGGATTGGATCGTCAGCAGGATTCTTTTATTGAGAACCCAAGCTGTTGGTATCTGTAGTCATCGAAATCTCAATCTTAAGTAACTTTACAAGGTTATTTTATAGGCATTTTTGGAGGAGGGATTCTTGGAGGTGGAGCACATGAGGGAGGCGTTAGTTTTTGTTGCTAAACTTCCCGTGGTTCTAATCTCATCAACATAATCAAATGCATAGACACTAATCCAATCAAACTAACGATTCCACGTCTGGGCCAGAAAGTCATTTGCAGAACAAGGCTTGAGAGTCTCAGTAGTCTGACTCATTGAACTTACCATTATCATAGAGACAAAGGCACCGCTGTCTCTCAAGCTCAATGGTCAGGAAGCGATCTCAAGCACCTGAATTGCCTGACAATTTCTTAGTCAGGAAGTGAATCTAAATTAAACATTTAAATACAATTTGTAATCCCACAATTCCCCCTTTGAGAGTTCTAATAACTCTCACAAAATACAAATTTAGACACTTAAAAGTTAATTCTTGTAACTTGTAATCGTTACAGGCACATTGTACATGTTCTGTGTTGCTTATATGTAATTGCATGCTGACACAGAAACAAAAACATGCAATTAGGGTCCGTGAAGTTCTTACGGGTAATAATCTTTTCTGGTTGGAACTGTCATTTCCTCGTGAGAGGCGGGCGTCATTTGCTGAAAGAAACACTTGATACTGTGGATGCATAGATAGTACACAAGTAGGAGAAACAACAGCAGAATTGCTATTTCCTTGATCCACAGCCAGGGTTTACCTAACAAGTTTCCGAACCATGAAGAATTATCTTCAGTCATCTGGTGTAATTTTGCTGAAAGACCAAGAGTACGAAAATCTTGATCATGTTGATGGATGACTGAAGTTCCCGTATGTGAGTCTCTGCGTTGTGTATTTTTTTTTCTTCTTCTTCTTCTTTCTTTTCTCTTTCTTGTGTGATAGTTGGCTCGGCAATGGGTCTAGTTGTTTTCTAGAGGTTGTGGCTTCATCCGCAGGTGAGAAGGGCGGTGCATATGGATCTCAGGACAGCCATCAGGTGGTATCTGCACAGAGGAAGAAAGAAACACAAACAAGAGAGACCAACGGCACAGAGCAGTATTTGTTGTAGAGTCTGCAAACATTAGGGTTGTATCCTCTGTTCAAATATAGTCTGCTATTGTTGTTCCTTCTTTCCCTATTTCTCAATTCCTGCGACACCTAAAGAACAGTGAGGAAAGGATGGACTATTGGATGGGGAAAGACCTATGAGGAAATCTTCACCGCAGGGTTGGCCCCCGAAGCCTGTTGCTTTCGGTTCTTCCCTGGGCTCCTCACTGGTTCTTGTGTCTGTCCTATCCTATCCCTGCAGGGGGAGGAACAACTTTACAGTGTGACACATGAGTCCAAGTTTTCCTTCCCTGACACAATACTGCAGCAGCTGTAATCAACATCACTTGATGTGGTCCGTACCACTTAGGCTCTAATGGCTTGTTTCTGAACGACTTTATCATGACCCATTGACCTGGGATGATTGTGTGTCTACCTTCTGGTGGAGTCTGCCAACACGACTCAACTCTCTCTTTGGCACTCTGCACTGCCTTTGTGAGGTTTTCACAGTAAGCGATCAGGGCATCTGAAGCAATGTGCACATCAGCATTTCTAAGATCAATCACACCTGGCATCTGCATTGGGCGTCCAGTAATAATCTCATGAGGGCTCAGTCCTACTGATCTGTTAGGTGATGCTCTCATACTACACAGTACTGGGGGCAGTGCTTCAACCCATGGTACTCCTTCCTGATGCATTTTGCTTAGCCTGGTTTTGATTGTTCTGTTTGATCGTTCAACCTGTCCTGATGCTTGTGGCCTATAGGGACAGTGAAGGTTCCACTTAATCTTCAACATTCTAGACACTTCCTTGACTACCTGTCCTGTGAAGTGGGTACCTTGATCTGAGTCAATGCAATCTGGTAATCCCCATCTGGGAATGAAATCAGTGACAAGACATTTAGCAGTATGTGCAGCTGTAGCACGCCCTGTTGGATAAGCTTCTACCCATCTTGAGAACTTGTCTATTACTACCAAAACGTCAGTTTTTCCTTTACAAGGGGGCAACGATATGTAATCAACTTGCAGGTGACGAATTGGCCCTGGTGGAGCTGGGGTATGTGCTGCTGGTGTAGTGGCTGCTGGTACATCATTATTTTTCTGACATGTAACACATCTCTTGACTGTTTCAGTGGCTGCGTTTCTGAATTTTGGATTCCACCATTGATTTGAGAACCTGTGATTCATCGTTGCTGGACCACTATGACCCAAACTGTGTATTTGTTGAGCCAAATATGGCAATAGTGATTCGGGAGCAACAAACTTTCCCCCTTTGGTCCAGCAGCCGGATGAATCCACAGTGGCTCCTTTGTCTAACCATGTCCATGCTTCATATAGAGGAACGTCTTTATACAGATCAACTATTGATTCAGGAGGTAGAATTGTCTTCTGTGCTGTACTACCTGAACACACTTGTACAGTTGCATAGAAACAAGCCTGTTTAGCAGCTACATCAGCAAGAGTATTACCTTTAGCTTCTGTAGTATTAGTTGTGAGATGTGCTTTCACTTTGATCACCGCTAATTTCTTTGGGAGTTTCATGGCAAACATTAAATCTTTCACTAATCCAGCATGCTTAATGGGGGATCCAGCAGAAGTTAGAAATTTTCTGGTTTGCCAAATGACACCAAAATCATGAATTACCCCAAAAGCATACCTGGAATCTGTGTAAATATTTGCAACCGATCCTGAAGCTAGCGTGCATGCTCTAGTTAAGGCTACTAGTTCTGCAGCTTGAGCTGAAAAATGATCTGGAAGACGACCTGAAGCAACTACTTCAGTGGTGGAAGTTACTGCATATCCTGCTCGTCTGTTACCTTCAATAACTTGAGCTGAACCATCAACAAACAACTCCAATTCTGCGTTCTCTATGGGAGTTTCTGCTATTTCACTTGTCGCTGCATATGTAAGCGTAACACAATCATGAGTCATTTCGCCTTCATCCTCTAACACAAATTCAGTCATTGCAGACATCATACATGAGGATGGGTTCGTGACTGGTGCACGCTGTATAACAATATTCGGGGCTGTGAGAGTTGCTAACCAATTTCCCCAACGGGAGGAGGTGACAGAAGTGACTTTTGCTTGATTCATTAGTGCGGACACTGCGTGAGGGAATTTTACGTTTACAGTCTGACCTAACACCATTCCTGATGAAGCCTGAAGCGCTAGATGAACTGCCTGTACTGCTCTGAGGCATGGGCCCATACCTTGAGCAACTATGTCAAGTTTACCGGAATAGTAATGAATTGGGCGTAAGCTGCCCCCATGATCTTGCATTAGACATGCAGTCATAAAGCCTAAGTGTTCATGGACATAAAGCACAAAGGGTCTATCAGATTGGGCAGTTCCTAATGCTGGTGCTTGACATAGTGCTCTCTTCAAATCATAAAAAACTTTGAGATGAAGTTCTTCCATACAAACAGTATCTGAATCTTTACCATGGCCTTTCAATAAAACATAGAGAGACTGAGCAATCGAGGCATAGTCTTCAATCCAAGGTCTACAATAACCTGTTGTTCCTAAAAATGAGCAGAGTGTTTTAATGGTAGTAGGCGGAGGTATGGCTTTGACTGAAGCCGCTCGATCCTGTGTAATGGATCTATTTCCTGCACCAATTGTTTGACCCAGAAATGTGACTTGCTTTTTAGCGATTTGAGCTTTATGAAAGCTGCATTTGTGTCCTTTTTTATGCAAATAGTCCAGCAATGATGCCAATTCAGTTTGATGTACCTCATGATCTGTTGAGGCAATCAAAATATCATCGACATATTGGATCATAGTGGACTGTTTTACCGGACATTCTGGGTCACACAAATCACGTCTGACAGCCTGATGATATATGGTTGGGGAGTTTTGAAATCCCTGTGGCAATCGTGTCCACTGGTATTGTTCATAGTCAACTGTGAAAGCTAACCATGGCTGGCTGTCAGAGTGCAACGGTACAGAAAAGAATCCATTAGACATATCAATTACTGAAAAAATCTTACAATCTAATGGTAAGCCATTACAAATTGTAGATGGATCTGCCACTAGGGGGGTGATTTTATCAATATGTTTGTTGGCTACTCTGTAGTCTATTGTAAGTCTCCATGTCCCATTAGATTTCTTGATGGGCCATATGGGTGAATTAAATGGACTGTTGATTTTAACTAGCACTCCTTGCGTTAGCACATTTTCTACAATAAGTTTGATTCCCTGTATAGCTTCCTTATTAATCGGATATTGTTTGGTGACCGGAGGTGGAGTTCCTGTCAATTTAACTGGTTCTACACCTGTCAACAACCCACAATCATCCTTGTCTTTAGCCCAAATTGGATGATTCTGTAAGAAAGCATACTCGGGAGGGGTTGCATTATTGGTAGAAATCTGTGCTGAGGAAATTTTTATGCTAGTAGATTCTGAGGACATGTCTAAAGTTAGATTTATTTGTCTCAGAAGATCCATGCCTAAAATTGCACCTGTATTTAATGGAGCGCATAGCAATTTTGTAGTCAGAGTTTTTGGGCCAAATTGTACCTCTATGGGCGGAGTTTCATACATAACAGAATCTTCACCTATTACACCAGTTAAACAAAGTTTGGTTTTCTTGTATGGGATGTTTAAACCTTGTGCCAATTTTGTAGGAATTACTGTAATTTCTGCACCTGTATCAAGCAAAAAATCAATCTGTTTCTCTTTTATGCTACCTTTCACAAAAATTCTTTGGTCATTGTGTTGGATTACAGGGGAAAGGTAGCTACTCACAGCCCCAACAATCAGTTTTTTTCCTGGTCTTGTTGTGCTCTTAGAAGAGCCTGAACTAGCTGTCCTACAGTTTCAGTGGTCACTGGCGGAACTACTTCAGGGTTGTGTGCAGGCTGAAAAGGAACAGAATTATGCATAGCATTCCTTTTACTATCTTGCAACTTCTTCCTACACTCTTTCTCCCAATGTCCTAATTTTCCACAGTATTTGCATTTGCTTTCTCTTTTAGACCATCTATTGTCTTGTTTCGTTGTGTTAAACATAGCTGCTGCTACTCTTACTTTTGCCTTGACATCAGCATCTCTTTCCCATGTAGCTAACCTGTCTAGGTTACTTCTGAGAGTTCTGTTAGACCAAGTTAGATCTAAGAATGGTAAAGCTTTTCTGTATTCGGCTACAAGGCCATCTGACCAGATACGAACCAGGGGTCCCTTGTCATCTAGCACACTTTCAGGGTCATCAACAATTCCACTGTAAATTACAGCTGACTGACAAAATCTCTCAGTATATTCACTCACAGTTTCTTCTTTCCTTTGCACACAGGTAGTAATTCTAGACCAATCTATTTTGGGTCCTAAGATATTCTTTAGGATTTTCAAAATACCTTCTCTTAAATCACCCTTACTGGCATTTCGCAGTTCAGAAGTAACAGCAGATTCAAAACTGTTGAATTCAGATTCAGTTAAAATTTGTGACATCAGCTGCGTGACTTCTGCCAACGACATGTCATAAAGACGCATTTTACTGATCAATGTTCTTCTAAATTCAGAAAAATGTGTGCGTGCTGACGGTAAACTCTGAGATAGTCTCTCTATATCTTTAGGACATAAAGCTTTGGCAACAGTTTGTATTTGCACAACAGAAGAATTGAGAGGCACACTATCAGTTTCCTCAATTCCCTGAGATCTTCTCCTCGCACCACACACATTGACCGAATTTACAGGCACATCAGTTACTGATTGGAGAGCTACATCTGTTTCAAAAAACGTTTGTAAATCAGGGTAAATGTTATCAGGCTGACTAACTTCCACATCAGTTTTTGCTGCAGCTTTCTTGAGGTTCAATTTCTTAGTCAAAGTGGATACTCTAGCACGGAGTTCATTGTTCTGTTTCTCTAGCTCTGAGTTACGCTGGGACTGTTGTGTAGCTAGTGTTACACTGAATTCTCTGTGACAACAGATAATGCCTTTCACATTGTTCTTACGAATACTTGCTCCTAGTACCTTTTTACACTCATCTACCGACCAAGTCTTGTCTGGATGAATCTCATATTTCTGCGTTAGTTCTTGTCTAACTTTTTCAGTGACTATTAGGTCCATTTGTTCCCCTAACAGCGTTTTGAATTCACTATCTGACCAAAAAGGAGTCGCAAGACCACTCTTTTCTGTGGTTGGAATCAGCCTAGCATTCCTTCTAACCATTTTGTAAGTTTCTTCTGTACCACACAAACAAACACTAAACAAAAAACAAAAAAAAATTCTCTGATCAACAGAGGATTTTTTTGTAAAAAAAAAACTTAACTATTGTTAACTTTCCAAATTACCAACACTTCACACTTAACTTCCCTGCCTGAAACAGAGGATAACCTATTTTTAGCACGTAATGCCAAATCTTCCCTGCCTGAAACAGAGGATAACCAATTATTAGCACGTAATGCCAAATCTTCCCTGCCTGAAACAGAGGATAACTTATTATTAGCACGTAATGCTAACCTTCCCTGCCTGAAACAAAAGATAACCAATTATTAGCACGTAATGCCAAATCTTCCCTGCCTGAAACAGAGGATAACTACTTTTTAGCACGTAATGCCAAAATCTTCCCTGCCTGAAACAGAGGATAACTACTTTTTAGCACGTAATGCCAAAATCTCCCCTGCCTGAAACAGAGGATAACTACTTTTTAGCACGTAATGCCAAAATCTTCCCTGCCTGAAACAGAGGATAACTACTTTTTAGCACGTAATGCCAAAATCTTCCCTGCCTGAAACAGAGGATAACTTTCATCTCTAAAAGAAAAACTTTAGAGGATAACTTAGTTAAACAAACCCTACAGATATATGTTAACTCTTCTCTGACGGCACAGAGGATACAATATTTGTACTGGTCTTAGGTTCTTTTGGATTAGAGACAGCACTCACCACAACCCTTGGTTGAGAGAAAAATTCAGTCTGGGAATCTTTGTTCAGCTGGAAGTTTCGCTGGATTCCAAAAGATGCAGATCTTTGTTTGAGCTTGAAGTTTTCAGGTGAGGACGCTGGAACTCTATCCGGGTCCACGGCACCATCTGTTGTGAACTGCTTTCTTCTAAAGTGTAGAAAACTCAGAAGAGAAGACCAGGAGACTTCGGATTGGATCGTCAGCAGGATTCTTTTATTGAGAACCCAAGCTTTTGGTATCTGTAGTCATCGAAATCTCAATCTTAAGTAACTTTACAAGGTTATTTTATAGGCATTTTTGGAGGAGGGATTCTTGGAGGTGGAGCACATGAGGGAGGCGTTAGTTTTTGTTGCTAAACTTCCCGTGGTTCTAATCTCATCAACATAATCAAATGCATAGACACTAATCCAATCAAACTAACGATTCCACGTCTGGGCCAGAAAGTCATTTGCAGAACAAAGCTTGAGAGTCTCAGTAGTCTGACTCATTGAACTTACCATTATCATAGAGACAAAGGCACAGCTGTCTCTCAAGCTCAATGGTCAGGAAGCGATCTCAAGCACCTGAATTGCCTGACAATTTCTTAGTCAGGAAGTGAATCTAAATTAAACATTTAAATACAATTTGTAATCCCACACATGCCTCTGTCTAATAAAGCTTTGCAAATGGATCTGCATGCCTCTCGTCTTGTCGGCCCCGTTACAATTGTAGTGCAACCTGTTAATATGTTGCTACAAAATGCATTTACTGAACTCCTTAAAAAAACAAAAACACCTTTAAATCCTAACATACCTTGAAGATACTTTAAATAATGCATAGCCCAAATCAGCATAGCAGGCCTCAGAAAATAAAGAGCACAGCAAGTGATGGTCTCATTCAGGGATCCTGGAACAGAAGATTTAATGACAAAAACTGTGTTATGTGACATTACAGAATATATACACACAAACAGTGTTGGGGAAAGTTACTTTTAAAAGTACTGCATTACAATATTGCGTTACTCCCTATAAAAGTAACTAAATACGTTACTTAGTTACTTTTTATGGAAAGTAATGCGTTACATGACTTTTCTGTTACTTTCGCGTTACTTTTTAAATATGAGCAGGACTTGATTGTTTGTTTTTAATACAAAAAGTTATATTTATATCAAATGTAAAAGCCTTTCATACCAAAAAGTGTAATGAATAAACCTCAGGCTGAAGGACGAGTAAATCACGTCTGTACAGAAGAACACAGGAGAAGATTCAACACTCTTCAGCCATAAAAAATTAACAATGAAGCACAATTGTTAGTTTATCTAAAGTAATTTTTGATTATTAGTATGGTTGAACTGGATCAAAGGTCAGCAGCAAACACATCGGTTAATAAAATGAGATTAGATATATTTGTGTTGTTTAACATATTTAATTATTGCAGGTTTGCGTCATATTCTGAGTTTGCATTTCACTGTTTTAATTCATTTTGATGAAAACTGAATCTGTTTTTCTGCGAGTGGGATGAATTAATACATATTCATATTTAGTCTAGATTATAACTACAGTAAGATCATGTTCACACGGCGCACTGTCAGTCAATAAATGGACAAAAAGTAACTCAGATATTTTCTAGTAAATTAAAAAGTAATGTGTTACTTTACTAGTTACTTGGAAAAAAAGTAATATTATTACGTAACGCGTGTTACTTGTAATGCGTCACCCCAAAACTGCACACAAAACATTATTAAGATTATATTCATGTTATTTTTAAGATTATATTCATGTTATTTTACTTATTAATATTGTTATATTTCTTATTTTATTTTACTATTTACAAATATAACTAAAAGCATTAACTACTCACCTTGAGTAAAGCCCCAAAGCATGAAGGCCAAGAACATACAGATGTTGGGACAAAAGACCAGAGAAACCTGGAGAATCCAGATTGTGTTGCTGGTGGCTGGAGAGAAGATGCAGAATAATCAGTTAAATTAACAAAACACTTACTTTGAGACATACAGAGTTAAATCACAAGAAATAACAACAGTTCACTCACAAACAGTGTTATTTGATCTGCAGTAGACCAGAGAGAAGAGCAGAAGCACAGCTCCAGAGCCAGCGGCAAAACAGAAAAACAACACAGCTATGTGCCAAGAAGAGAAACCTGTTGAACAAAAATCAAAGTATAACATTTGCATCTATGCTGAATCAACTCGGTAGATTTAATCAGTGATTCTTATATAATTAGGAGGTTTGCAATCAAGACAATTCATTCTTTAAATAACCTCCTACAACCATTTTGGTAGTTATTTGCACCTTACACTGTGTGGTAGATATTATTTTAAACAAGTAGTTTAATCTTGTTTACACCAAGTGCAAATAATGACAGATGCTATTTTCAAACAATGTCAACAGAACAATATTCAAAGGAGTTGAATGGTGGGTGGAGTTAACAAAAATAGCCCTTGCCAACAAGGATGTCTATTTAAATTTGGCACAAATATAATTTTTTGCTATGTTCATGGACTCACCCAGTTGCTCCAGTACCACGGTTGCATTGGTTGAGAGTCCTCCAGCAAACACTAGACACATGTAAACTCCTTTATCCTCAGTTCTGACACTCTTCAGTCTGAGAGAGAAGTTTAGTTTGGGGATTTCAGCAGTGAAGAACTCAACTCTGTCTCTGTATTGCTCATCTGCTGAATCTGAAAAAGTCTCGTTGTTTTGGAAGAGCAAAACCGGAATATCTCCATCTGTTCTTATCCATGAAACCTCGTCAATGTGTTCAAGTGGGATATGAGAGTCTACAGAGCAGTTCAGAGTGACGTCCTCACCATCATATGCAGACACGGACCGATCTGATCCTGATACTAGCAAACGCTCTGAAAGAATAAAACATGGTTTAAATTCAGTCACATTAAATTCATATTTTCAGCAGAATTCAGGCGCTCTCTCTCGCTCACCATGTTTTATTTGAACCACAGTCTCTCCAGAATCCTGCTGATTGTAAACTTTGCACGTGTATCCTCCCTCATCTTCAGCTGTCAGGTTGTCCAGACGGAGGGAGAAGTTTCCATGTTGAATCTGATCAGTAAAGAAATGAGCTCTATCACGATAACCCTCATGCTGGGACTCTGGTCGACTCTCGCCATCCAGAAACAGTTGAACCACAGTCTCTGAGTCTGTTCTTCCCCATTCCACCTGCAGATCCTTCATTAGTGAGAGTCCATCAACATAACAGGGCAAAACCACCGAAGACCCCAGAGGAGCCACCACGGGACCAGAGGGACCGTGCATAGTGAACCCTATCGAGAAACAGACACATTGATTAATGTGATAAAAAAATCGCGTGTAAACAAAAATGATAATACTTACCATCAGCGACCATCATAATAAGTACTGACATTAAAATACAGGAAATAATGTCCATCATGCATTACAATTAGTTAAAGCAATTATATCAGAAATGATCATGAAAACGAGAGCTTCTTCGACGAGGGTTAAGCGAGGACAGGTCTAAAGAAACACTTTCACTTTAGCTTACTGCATTATGCGCGTGTCAGGGCAAGTATAGGTCTCTGCGGAACAACAAGAAGGTGTTTTCCAATTATTGGGCGTTTTCAAACCGGTCTAGGCATTTTCCAACCATCCAATCAAGACCGTACGGAAGCCCGTACAGAAGCGGAAATGCGTTATTATTATTTCTCGTTTTTTCTTGATTTTTACTATTATGTCGATATCGCGACAACATTTATGTCAAAATAAAATATGTGTATAAAATACAGGCTACAGTACCTACTTTCTTAAAAAAAATAGTGTTACATTAAACTACTGAGAGATCTTTAATATGGAATTATTTCACAATCCAAATTTCCCGTTCTTATGTTATAAGATACAGATCTTGTATATAATAGCCTGTGAGTGTGTATTATATTGTATAATATTATCTCCTACCTGCATGCAATTTTTCTCTAAATGTAAACCTTAATAAAAGCTAAAAGTATTAAAAATTACTTTATTACTCAACTATTTATAATTACATTACTGTTTTATTTTCGTGTGTGTGTGTGAACAACACAACACAACATAAATCAAGTTGTAACGGTGATTAACAAGGAAAATGAATAACAATTTTCAATAGTTACCAAATCCTACTGTAAAGCAATGGTGAAAATGATTGTATTGGTCTTTCTCACCTGTATTTTTCAAAATATTATATTTATATGTAATGACTGATATTTAAGTGATATTTGTAGCTTACATTAAATGATATATAAAATAAAACGTATTAACCTTGAAATTAAGGTAAAATGTGTTAACTTTTTAGAATGATGACTCTGAAAACTTTAAACATTAGCTGTCAGGAACGAGACCGGAATCCAACAGCAGGTGAAAAATAAAATGTATTTATACAACGAAAACCAAAAACTCAGTCCCAAAAATCAACCAGCTGGCATTCACCGATGGCGAGAAGTTCACTTCCACGGCGAGCTGGCATTCACCGATGGCGAGAAGTTCACTTCCACGGCGTGCCGAACAGAGACCGGCTTCAGCCGAGCCGGCGGGGCAGAGAGGCGGCGAGAAGGCAATAAACAGCCGCCGCTGAGATCCAGGAGAAGCGCTGGATGCGAGCAGAGATGAGCGGGAGGGATGCCGTGAAGAGACGAGCACACGAACAGTGAAAAACCAGGGCAGAGAGCCGACCAGAGTCCTATAGAGGCAGGTGAGAAGGGAGAATTAGCAAATAGAATAACAAGGTGGGCGGAGCAAGACCGTGATGACAGCGGAGCACATGGCGAGCTGTCAAAACAAAAGGCCATGTGCTCCAGAACAACAAAAGCAAGACAGCCCCCACCGAGATCGTGACATTAGCATCACTTTATTGACTGTATAGATACTGTAACCAATATGATGAAAAACTATATCAATAAATGCCGCATTCTCTACTTAATGTAATAGTAAAAAAGAGAGAATCCAATAAAATAAAATAAGCAATAAATGTGGCAAGTTCAAACATGAGGAACACATTGCATGAAACATTAGGTGCTTCCTCCAGCCTCATAGAAACAGTCGCTTCCGCAGTATCCTTGGAAGTCATCAGAGCCAAAGAACCCCTGCATCACACCTCTTTGCCCTCTTCCTCTGTAGCCTTCATCACAGTCTTTGTATGTAGTCTCACAATCTGGATAGACTGTATGGAACCCTGTACAGGTTTCTGAAATTTTCACTGAATGCCTTCC
Organism: Schizopygopsis malacanthus; assembly: GCA_027474115.1. Lineage (NCBI taxonomy): Eukaryota > Metazoa > Chordata > Actinopteri > Cypriniformes > Cyprinidae > Schizopygopsis > Schizopygopsis malacanthus. The sequence goes on from CM049868.1 coordinate 6,485,143, forward strand.
AGTTCACGACACATGAAAAAAAAAAAGATGTCAGCTGACCTCATCATTGTCTTAAACATATTGAACCATACATAACTGAGAAAAAACAGAGAGAGAGCTGTGATTAACCAAAAAATGACACTAATAAAACTTGCTGTCTAACCACCGAAAGTGAGCCTCTCGGCGGAAACTTTCCATGCTCACAATGCTGTTGAAGCACCTGCAGGTGAGGGCAAGGGAGCCAATTGCAACATCACCATCTTGAAGCACAACCTCCAGTAAGATTTCACAAAGGACCAGCGGAGGAAGCTATAAATGAACAAAACATAACAATCTGAACTTCTTGTGGTTATAATGATTCCCTTGCATTTTATAAATTGAGTAATAGCAAATACATGCCTCCTGTATGTTCAGGGGTTGGTCAACGGTTGCCACTATGAAGGGACAAATGAAGAACATCAGTAAATGACAGTCAACATTTACTATAAATAATAGAGCACCTCAAACAAAATAAATCATACCAGTTTTGTGTGGCTTGTCAGACCGCCTTATCTTTGCTGGATTTCCATGACCGATCTTGTTAAATTTATGACATAAAACACATTAATAATACATGCATATCAAGTTTCATTGCATGAAGATATGACAACTAAAAATAAAAGTCACACTAACTGTAAAGGCATTTTTCCATCCTTGTCATTATTTTTTAGAAAAGGACTAATAACAAGGGAAATTAAAGAAAGAAAGAGTCAAACACCTTGGTGGGAATTTCTCCAGCAAAAGAACAGACCACCATCTTCTTATACTTGGTATGTCTGACTATAGTTGGAAAAAGCACAAGTTTATCAAAACAATTCTTAAACTTACAGAATGTTTTTTTAATGAGCTTGGAAAACGCACCTCTGAAAAGTCAAACGTTCCCCCCAAGATGACATAGAGAGCATACTGCAACATGAATTATGTATTAATAACTGCACATGGGTTTAATTCTGACACGGCACCTGCAGAACCAATAGAAGCCATTGATCTTACCATTAGTATGAAGACTCCACAGCTGCAAGACATCTCTTGTCGAGGTATATCCTAGATATAAGTAAATTACATATGATATCATTTTTAACTAGTACCACTAAAGCCCTAATTCATACAAATTTTCAATCACATTTGGTGTAAAATGAAACATACCCCAAGGCCCTCAGAATAGAATTCTGTCCATGTCCCAGGACACAGGCTCTGAGCTGAGAACTACCCTGCAATACTACATATGATTACCAAGTAAATTTGAAATAGAAAAGAGAATAATAAAGGCAGAGATTAACAGGAACTGTCCCGCCTTTATTTTTCCCATGGCTTTCTTCTTAATGCAGGGATGCACAAAATGAGTTAATATATGACCCTAAAATTAAAGTGTGTTGCAAGTAAAGTGTTTCTCAAATTGTATGCAATGAGAAAAAAGCCAAAAAAGCCAAAAAACAAAACAAAACTGAACATAGAACAAGAGCACACCAAATTCTGTAACAGGAAAACCTGTATATGGCAATGTAAGTGCCATCTCCAAAACCTGGAGTTTTCAGGGAATTGAGAAGATACAATTCACGCAATTTTGGCTACATGATCTGAAATTTTTTTCTCTTTCATAGGTAACTCTACACTGTGTAGCTTACACATCGGGAACGCCTTCTGCGTGACCGAGTCTGAAACCATATAGAATCACGCCAATTTATTGGCTGATGGCGCGACGCCATCTCTGACGCAATGACGTCGTCAGGTCATACTGGCGAACGCGCCATCCACTCCTCAGATTTCTCTGCCTTCACGAAGCGGTCACATAGCCCTTCGTTGTTGCGATTTCTGAACCAACTTACCTTTTTGCGATCATCCATTTGCACTTCGGCGACTGCCTCAGTGGAACTTTGTTCTCCTCGCGGTGAAGTGCCATGGAGTTTCGCCGCTGTCAACCGCCGTGCGCGCGTTTCATCGCTCGCTATGACCCCCACAGATAAGTAAAATTATATGTTTCGGGTTCACGCCTGCGGTTTATGGGATTTGAATGTAATTTGTGAGAATCTCAGTCTCATAATCCTCCGCTCTCGGCTTGAGGTGTGTGAAAAGGAGTCATCCTTTTTCTTCCCCGTCACGCTCCGGAGGCCTCCGCGGCTTCTCGTGAATCCGCGGCCTCTCGTGAATCTGCGACCTGGGGTTCGGATGTTTAGCTGGAGAAGACGGAGAGTGAGCAGACAGGCCTCGCCTTTTCTCTCCCTCCCTCACCAGAGCATGTGCGCGCAAATTCACCGGTTGAATTCACGCAGGATTATCTGTTTCCTAGCCCGAGGGCACGTTATACTGTTTCCTTCGGGATAGATGATGTTCTGCTAACTGCGGCCTCCGACTCCGAGGATTTCGGGCCTAGTTTAGCAGATGCGCTACCGCTTAGCGGTCAGGAGGCGCGGCCTTCACCGGCCTATTCTGAGCTCGTGGACGTGCTTTCGCGCGCCACTGATAAGCTCTCGCTAGATTGGACGACGAGCCCCGCGAGTCTCGCTCTTCGAAACTCGACGAGCGGTTTCTTAGCGGTGTAAATTCCAAAATGAGCGGAGGAAGCTGCCGTTTTTCGGTGATCTGCATCAGGAGATTTTCAGATCCTGGAAACAGCCTTTTTCTTCCCGCCTTACTAACGCGGCGGCCGCTGACCTCATGGGTTCGGTGGAGCAGGGCTATACCGCCATGCCGTGTGCGCGATTCATCGCTCGCTATGACCCGCACAGATAAGTAAAATTATATGTTTGGAGTTTACGCATGCGGTTTTTGGGATTTGAATGTAATTTTGTGAGAATCTCCGTCTCATAACCCTCCGCTTTCGGCTTGAGGTGTGTGAAAAGGAGTCATCCATTTTCTTTCCCCGCTGCGCTCCAGAGGCCTCCGCGGCTTCGCATGAATCCGCGGCCTCTCGTGATTCCCTGACTTGGGGTTAGGATGTTTAGCTCGAGGAGAAGAAGAGTAAGCAGACAGGCCTCGCCTTTCTTTCCCTCACCAGAGCATGTGCGCGCGAATTCACCGGTTGAATTCACGCAGGATTATCTGTTTCCTAGCCCTCCATACGATGGCCATCCTTCAGGCCTACCAGGCGGACGTCCTCAAGGAAATCCGAGGGGACTGGTCTGACTCCGGAGGCTGTAAAGGAGCTGCGCAGAGCCTCTGACTTAGCTCTCAGAGCCACTAAGCACACCGCACGCGCCGTGGGGCGCCCTATGGTGGGTTTGGTGGCCGCAGAGCGCCATTTGTGGCTAAACCTCAGAGAAGAGCTGTTTCACCGCTACAGGGCGAGGTCAGACCGCAAAAGCGTTTCTGCCCGCTTCAAACGTGCTCTCCTCACTCAAAACCGTCACAGCCACCCCTAGCCACTCCCTAGGGCTTGGCGCCACCACAGTCACTCCCTGCGGGACGAGTTCATCCTCATTTATTCTCGGTCTGGCAGTTGGGGGACGCGTTGTCTTTCCCCCACTACAGTCCGTCCTTTCGCCGCCGGCGGGCCGCGTTTGTGGGGACACAGTCGATTCTCCCCTGCAGCGTTCGGACCTGCAGGGGTTTCACTGCTATGGGGCGAGGTCAGACCGCAAAAGCGTTTCTGCCCGCTTCAAACGTGCTCTCCTCACTCAAAACCGTCACAGCCACCCCTAGGGGCTTGGCGTGCGGGACGAGTTCATCCTCATTTATTCTCGGTCTGGCAGTTGGGGGACGCGTTGTCTTTCCCCCGCTACAGTCCGTCCTTTCGCCGCCGGTGGGCCGCGTGTGTGGGGACACAGTCGATTCTCCCCTGCAGCGTTCGGACCCCGTGCTGGCCACCTGTCAGTCCAGCACTTCACACTCCATCAACCCAGACAAGGACGCCAAGGGCTTTCCTTCGTGGCGGAGGGTGCCGATGCTCACGATTCAGTCCGGCTACACACTTCAGTTTGGGGAATATTCCCCCCGCCTCGACGGGGTTCAACTGACGGTAGTAAACAGCGCCTCCAAGGCTTCTGTTCTACAGGTATAGCTTTCCTCCCTCCTACAGAAAGGAGCGATAGAGGAAATACTGCAGTCGGACATCGAACGAGGGTTCTTCAGCCGAAGGGGGACGGCGGCCTGAGACCCATTCTGGATCTACGGCGTTTTAATTTTCCCTCTACAAAGGGAAGTTCAAGATGCTGATGATAAAAACCATCATGTCTCAGGTCCAGGAGGGAGACTGGTTTGTCACCATCGACCTGAAGGATGCGTACTTTCACATCCAGGTCGTTCAAAGACACAGGAGATTCCTTTGGTTCGCTTTTGGAGAAAAGGCTTACCAATAGAAGGTCCTGCCCTTCGGCCTGGCTTTGGCGCCGAGGACGTTTACCAAATGCATGGATGCTGCACTGGCCCCTTTGAGGCTCCAGGGCATTCGTGTACTGAACTATCTGGATGACTGGCTCATTCTGGCTCGCTCCAGGGAGCAAGTGAGTCGTCACAGGGATATCGTTCTTGGCCACATACATTCTCTTGGCCTCAGGATGAACGCCAAGAAGAGTGTGCTCCTCCCATCTCAGCGAACCGTGTTTCTAGGGGTTCGTTTGGATTCCGTTCAGATGCAGGCCCGTTTGGCTCCTGCCCGGATACCAGATCTTACAGCATGTCTGGCCCGCTTCAAGCTAGGCCATCATGTCTCTGTAGGTACCTGCCGCAGGCTGTTGGGCCTCATGGCAGCGGCCTCCCCTGTGTTGCCCCTAGGGTTGCTTCACATGAGGCTGTTCCTTTGGTGGATGAAGGAGCTGAGGTTACATCCCACTGTACCGGCTACTCGCCTTATCAGGGTGTCGCGCAGTTGCTGTCGACCCCTTTTAATGTGGCGAGAACCCGTCTTTCTCCGGAGCGGGGTGAGAATGGGTGCGATCCACCGTCGCCATATGATCACGACGGACGCATCAATGACAGGCTGGGGCGCGGTCTTCGAAGGCAGACCGGCGAGCGGAGAGTGGAAGGAAGAGTTCCTCTTTTGGCATATAAACTGCCTGGAACTCAGGGCTGTCTTCCTGGCTTTGAAGTATTTTCTCCCCGTTCTCGGGGGTATCATATCATAGTCAGGACGGACAATATGGCGGTTGTGTCCAACATAAACCGCCAAGGAGGTTCACGGTCGCGCACCCTGGACAGGCTTGCGCACCATCTTCTCCTTTGGTCCCAAGACAAGTTCCTCTCTTTGAGGGCGGTTCACGTTCCGGGAGTACTGAACCTGGCGGCCGATTTTCTGTCGAGACAGAAGCTCAGGCCGGGGTAATGGATGTTGAACTGTCAGACGGTATCCCAGATCTGGGATCTGTTTGGCAAAGCGGAGGTGGACCTCTTTGCTTCTCAAGAGTCATCCCAGTGCCCGCTCTGGTTCTCCCTGAGTTTCCCGACGACTCTGGGCATAGATGCGTTCGCCCACCCATGGCCGAATGTCAGTCTGTACGCGTTTCCACCGATAAAGCTGATTCCCTGTCAGTACTATGCAGAGTGAAGGTGAGCAGTGCCCGTCTCCTTCTCATAGCCCCATTCTGGCCCTCCCAGACCTGGTTCTCGGAGCTGATTCCCCTCTTGTATCGGCCTCCTTGGGAGATTCCGATCAGGCGGGACTTACTGTCCCAGCTTCAGGGCAAGATCAGGCATCCTCAGCCGGAGCTCTGGAAGTTGTGGGTATGGCCCATACAGGGCCAAGGGCTGTGATTGATGATTTGCCTGCCGAAGTTCAGGAAACCATAGCCAGTGCCAGAGCCCCCGCTACTAGGAAGCTGTACTCTTCCAAGTGGGGCGTTTTTGAGTCTTGGTGTTTGACTCGTGCAATTGACCCAGTTAACTTCCCTGTTGGTCCAGTGCTGGAGTTTTTGCAAGAAAGGCTGACAGCGGGGGCGGCTGCTACCACCCTTAGGGTTTATGTAGCGGCCATTGCGGCTCGAAGAGAGACATCGGATGGTCTCCGCCTTTATGCGTGGGGTCAGACGCCTTAGGCCGGTTCGCCCCACGGCAGTTCCTTCTTGGGACTTGTCAGTCGTCCTCGAAGGACTAGTGACGGCCCCTTTTGAGCCCTTAGAGTCAGCTTCGATCGGATACTGACTCTTAAGGTTGTTCTTTTGCTGGCGCTTACGTCACTGAAAAGAGTTGGAGATCTGCAGGCTTTCTCTGTTAGTGAGACGTGTATGGACTTTGCCCCGGGTCTAGTCAAAGTTACCCTGCGGCCTAGGCCGGGTTACATTCCTAAGGTCTTGTCCACGTCGTTTCGATCTCAGGTGGTCAGGCTTCACTCTTTCCATCCCCCTCCCTTTGCTTCAAGTGAGGATGAGAGACTCCACATGCTCTGCCCGGTCAGGGCATTGAAGCTGTATGTGGATCGCTCCAAGGTTTGGAGAAAATCTCCCCAGTTATTGATCTGTTTTGGTGCTGGTCGCCGCGGGCTTGCCACGTCAAAGCAGAGGATTTCTCACTGGGTGAGAGACGCCATTTCGCTGGCTTACGAGGCGCGGACACTCCCTTCACCTCTTAGTCTTCGGGCACATTCTACTAGGGGCGTAGCCTCCTCTCAAGCTCTTTTTAGAGGGGTACCCCTGGAGGATATTTGTGTTGCGGCAGGATGGTCCTCTCCGCACACCTTTGTCAGGTTTTACAACCTTGACGTTGATACGGCTCCAGGTTCCCAGATTTTGTCTGTTTGAACTGACCGTATGTTGTTGGTTCATTATTGGGCCAGATAGGCAGCGTTTTTCAGCTTGGCGTGTTTGGTATATCGTTCCCGATGCGTAAGCTACGCAGTGTAGAGTTACCTATGAAAGAGAACGTCTCGGGTTACTCGCGTAACCCTTGTTCTCTGAATAGGGAACGAGACACTGCGTTCGCTGCCAAGCTCCTCACGCTGCCGACAGGGTTCTTTTCGGCAGAGAAATCTGAGGAGTGGATGGTGCGTTCGCCAGTATGATGACCTGACGACGTCATTGCGTCAGAGATGGCGTCGCGCCATCAGCCAATAAATTGGCGTGATTCTATATGGTTTCAGACTCGGTCACGCAGAAGGCATTCCCGATGCGTAAGCTACGCAGTGTCTCGTTCCCTATTCAGAGAACAAGGGTTACGCGAGTAACCCGAGACGTTTTCACCCTGTGTTAGTTGTTAGGAAATGCATAATATCAAGGAAATAATCAGAAATATGCCGCTGATTTCAGTTTGTACAACAATTGGTATTGTATGTTTAAGTATCGCAACATTAAAGCAGACTCACACACAACATCTAATGCCCTGGCACCCAAGATGGGAAGACCCCCATCTTTTCTGAGCTTTGCTCATAATTTCAGGCTACATGTATATTAAAAAAATATATTTTATAGTATATAGTATGTTTAATGTTTAAAGACATTACAAATGTCAGTGATCCTTACAGGTAAGTGGCCCATGGGATGTGCACAAATTAGTGGCAACCATGTCGCTATGGCATGGCTGTCAACTGGATAGATGTCCACATTCTGGCTACAAAAAGAAAATATAGCAGCTTTATGTATGTAGGTCTGTGGACACTGACAGCAGTGAAAATGCTTGGCCTTTTGGCCACAGCTGTATATAACATAATCTAAAGCAAAATTGAAAATAGCCATGTTAGTAGACGTAAAAAAAATGTTTTATACACATTTATAAGATATGCATATACACTCACCTCCATATTCAATTGCTCTTATTTTATGCCCAGCTATATGGGCCACTATTTGATGATACTGTCTGGGCTTACATATTTGAGATGTGCAGAAGGGGCATGTGAATAAATTAGTATCTGCATGGTAGCGCTGTGGTTGAGGCTCTTGTCCTCTCCGCTGAATTGTGATGTGCTGAATAGACAACAAGTTCATACATTTTAATTTAAAACAAGTTTCCTCCTCTGTACATAATCATTTTACATTTTAACATTCATCCATTATGTTAGTCTATAGGTTTGACTACACGTGTGAGGTATTAATGCCTGCACTGATATAATGAAGAGTGTTGAACATTGACTAGTGAGCTGATCTCACTGATAAAAAAGGTCAAATCATGTTTCTATTTAAATCTAGTGGTCTGCAGAGGTTATTGTTAGGGTTATGTTTAGGGGTACATGATGGGTTATGAGATATAATATAAATAACAGACAAATAATAAATATTACATTAAAATTGATATTAAAAATAATAAACTTAACAAGCAATGCTTTTTCAGCTTTTCTGTGGAGCTTTTACATTTACATTTACATTTAGTCATTTAGCAGACGCTTTTATCCAAAGCGACTTACAATTGGGAGTACATAATGCGATTAATCTTGAAGAGGCAAACATACAGAGGAAGTGCCAATAACACCAAGTCTCAGGCATTGTTCAAATAAGTACATGCTAGCAAGGGAAGGAGAGAAAGATAAAGAGAAAGATGAAGATTTTGAAAAAGTGAAAGTTCAATTTTTTATTTTATTTTTTATGTAGTCAAGTAGAGTTGAAAGAGATGAGTTTTCAGTTGTTGCTTGAAAATTGACAGGGATCCAGCGGTCCGGATGGGGGGTGGGAAGATCATTCCACCAGCCAGGAACGGTGAACGAGAATGTTCTGGAGAGTGATTTTGAGCCTCTCTGTGATGGTACCACGAGGCGTCGCTCACTAGCAGATCTCAGACTTCTGGAGGGGATGTAAATTCGTAATAGTGAGTGGAAGTAGGTGGGTGCTGAGCCTGTGGTTGTTCTATATGCAAGCATCAGTGTCTTGAACTGGATGCGAGCTGCAACTGGTAGCCAAAACAAGCTTTTCTTGTTTTCTTACGGCACACCTCACACTCAAACACCATTTCATATATGAAGGGAGTGTGTTCTGGACTGAATGAAAACGTGTAATTTATCCAAAATATTATAGTTTTTAATATTTTTTTAATTAGATAAAATTTGCAGTTAGATTAATTTGTACAACACTTTCCTTAATAAAATTTATTTATAGTTATTTTTTGTACATGTTAGTACCTATACCCCCCAGGTTCACAAACAATTTTAAAGCCTAGTCCTAGACTAAAATGTAAGTCTGAGCTGTTCCAACTGAAATAAACTTGCACTGATTGATCTTAAAATATATCAGTGCCTTTGTTTTGTATCAAGATGAACAACAGTAATGTTTTTTTCTAAGCATGTTTCTGAAAATTATTTAAATGTCCTAATTGAACTATGGACTAATCCTGGTTTAGGCTAAGCCCTGTCTGTGAAACCGGGCCATAATGTCCTGGGGACATAAATGGCACCTATTCGGTGGAATAGCCCATTAACATTTGTTATATACTCTTTGGTTTAACCGCTGATCTGAGATCTGTGTTTGTATTACTCCTCTAGCAGTGGATATAATAGTTTTGTCACCAAGCTGATCTGAGACAAGCCTGTTATACATCCTAAAGATGGCAGCCTCCGTCAGACATTTACTGAAACCTTGGACACAGAGGTACATTGTACTAGTTTTCTGTGATTATTTTGACCAGGAATGTTCGACATTAGGTCTAGATCACATCAGCTTTGCTGTATAATTTATCTCTGATTCTACGCAAACTGAATCATGTGCTTAAGATGGAGCCCCAGAGACAGATATCCAGTGAGGACCTCGTCACCTAGACATCCATCGGGGAAAGACCCCTGGAACCAGTGACCACTTACACTCTGACTTTGCTGCAGTTGGAACAAACTACTGATTCGTCTGGCCGGAGGGGGAAAGCTGGCCCCGACTGAGCCTGGTTTCTCCCAAGGTTTTTTCTCCATTTCTGTCACCGATGGAGTTTTTCGTTCCTTGCCGCTGTCGCCTCTGGCTTGCTCAGTTGGGGACACTTCATTTCCAGCACAATCATCGACTTGATTGCACAGATATTATTTTAAACTGAACTAAGCTGGACAATGCCATTACTAAATTCAATAATGAAATGCATTCAGCAGATAATTGAGTGTGTTAAATCCTTGTCATTTTACATTATTGACAAAATTTGCCTATTTTGATATTGTGCAGTGCTTTGTTACAATTTGTATTGTTAAAGGCGCTATATAAATAAAGGTGACTTGACTTGACTTAAGTGTGTTGTATCCACGCTTGTTCAGTTCTCTGTGTAACCTGCACACTTGTCTATTACTCTTGCCTCTGTTCTCAGTCTGTGTTTGATGAGATCGGAGTCGGTATACAATCCACACTAATATGGATCCCCCCAGTAAGACCGATTCCCAGTCCATAAAGATGCTCGAGTCCCTGAAGAGAGCTCAGTCCTGAAGAGAGAAAGAGCTGGCAGGACCTGAAAAAACTGTGAGACCGAAATAAAAGCAGCGCTGTCGAGCGACTCCAGCTCTCCTTTCAACGCACCCTCTGATCAGGTAAAGACAACAACAAGCTCAGACAACGGTTAGTATGATCAGCTGGGTGCCCACAAACTCTTCTGCAGAGTTTGCTCCAACCCAATCACAACACACCTGAATCCTGCTAATCAAGCTCTACATTAGGCGTAATAGACACTTCCCAGCAGGATGTGTTGTACGGCAAAAGTTGGAGCTAAAGTCTGCAGGACACCGTGCCTCCTAAGGACTCCGCAGCTTGGGCTCCCATGGTAGTATCTAGCTCTATGAACCCGAAAATGATGAAGCGCACCTGTGGGGAGGTCCTAAAGCCAAATTCAAACTAATTTACTAATGTCGTTACCCCACTGTATATTCGCAACTTTTCCCCCCACTGCACGTTTATCTGTCTCTTAACAGCAAGTTCATCAACATGATGACCTCGCAAGATGGCAACAAAAATCTTGCTAGGGAATCATGAAACAGGTTTTTCATTAAAATCCCCATTATATACACAATAGTGGTCAAACCTTTGGAATAATACAATGTTTTAATGTTTGTTTTCTTCAAAACAAGTCTTTTCTGCCTCATAAACAGCATAGCATTTATTGGACCAAAAATGCAGTTAAAAACCTTTACTTATAACCATTTAAGATAACCTGTTGCTTTAATGCATTTTTAAGAATACTAATGCTATTTCGCTATGAGAGTGAAAGCTGTATTTTCAGCCATCATTAGGCAGTTCTTCATGTCACATATCTTCAGAGATCTATATTAAAACGTCATGAAACATGTCTTAATATCGATGTTGAAAACAGTTGTGCTGCGTCATATTTGTGTGGAAACTGTGATACGTTAAAGTTTGGGGTAAGTCAGAATTTTTTAAACAAAACTGTTTTGTCAGTCTGCATGCTTTTTTCACATACAAAATCCCACTACATAACTGTCATACGAGATTATGATAGATTTTAGAGTTATAAGTTTCAGAGTCATTATTATGGAGGAGAATGGCTGATCTGCATGTGCTTGTAGCTTCAAAGTTTGGAGTCATTCTGGGCTGGAAACTTCATAAAGAGGGAATTACAGACATTTTCCAACAAGAGGAAGGACGGTAAAGAACAGTTCAGAGGAGGTTTAACCACGTTTCAATTGCATTCTGGGAATAAAACCGCTTTATTTCATTTGTTTGCTTAATCGTTGCTCTTAGGGAATTTTCCGGTCTTATGCTCACGGTTTTCTGGCTCCTGTTGTGTCGACATTCAGAAAGGTAACACATTTATAAATGGTGTTCTGAAGGCTGTGACTGAATGTTTTTCAGCTGTATCATGAGAGTTGTTGACTGTGTTGTGTCCTGTAGGAGTTCTGTGGGCTCTGTCAGGATCTGCACTGCTGTGGGAGTCACTGTGTTTCCCTTCATCACATGGATCTATTACTACATGAACACAGAGCTGAGGAAACACTGGCCTGAACACTGCACGACTGCTCTCTGATCAGACACGACGCTCTAGATCAGCACAACATACAGATCAACTGAACTTCACTAACGTGTACTGATGATATGACACAGTCATGAAAAAATATTGAATCATTCAAAACATTGTAAACTCTAGTGCTATACAAACATGATAATGCTATTTGTCTTTGTTCTCTCAATCTCCTGAATTTATCTGAAAATAAATAACCGTAGGCCTATAAGTGTCATAATGCCTTTTGTAATGTATAAAAAATAAAATCATATCTGCCATCTGAAGGTTTAAATATTCAGTGTCAGTGTTCATTTATACTGTTGAACTTGGCTTACAGCTGAAATGAGTTTTTAAATATCAAATCAAAATGACATATATACAAAATTAAAATGTTTTGTCACAGTAACACATGCCCATTTTCAAAAACGGTGCAAAACTTTTACATTAAAATAGCTAAATAATGTCATTACACCAAATTTGATCAGTACTTATGATATTTTGATCAATCTGTGATTTTTTATTTGTAGGTGGGTCTACTCATTTTGTATAATTTCGGCTGCAGCCCTCGCTTCTGTGTGGAGCGAGTGTCACTAGACTAGTACTCAGGCTCCCTCTAGTGGTACGCAGATAAACACTAAATTAAATATAAATTAATGTTAAAACACATTACATTTTAATTTAATCTTTATTTGGATATAGTATTTCTTTACATTTAAGTACAGTACAGGTTTTATTTAACTTTTAGGTACAACACATTTGAATTGAATCATTAAGTTGAGTTTTTTTATTTACCTGTAGTTAAGCACAGTGCAGTGTTAATGTCCAGACGGTGTATTTGTAATGTTAAAGAGGCTGACAACAATAAATGTATTCTCCCACATAAGAGGCTGGTCTACAGGGGACAGATTTGGCATTCTGCAGATATTTTACTCATTCCTAAATTTTGATCATTCACATGTGCTTCTTATTTCACTTACTTCGTATCCTAATAATAATAAATATTATTCTGTAAATGACCATGCAAGTGTAATATATGATAATGGCCCTACAGTGAGCCTGAAGTGATGGTCCGATATCTGAAAATCTGATATTACTATGTGGGCTTTTGCTGACAGTTTGGTCCCCCCACTTAAAAATGTCTCCCTGAAGACGACCAAAGACTTTGAATGACCTAAAGGCTTTTGCCAAGATGACTGGGCATGGCAACTATACCACCTGTAAGAATTTGGGGCCTCATAGACAACTATTACCAAAGACTGCACCCTGCCATTGATGCTAAAGGGGGCAATACACAGTATAAGAACTAATTCTGATGATACATGGGGCAACTTTTTTGAGCAATGTTGCTTGGGCACTTTCACAGAATGGGTAACAAATTTCAATCTGGACAGATTGGTTGTAGATGCATTTAATTTTATGATTAAAAGATCATAAAATGATCATAGTCATAATGTTTCAGTCCTAAGAGAGATTCAGCACGGGACACATGTATGATCTGTCATACTAGCATAAATCATGTAGATCTGTTTAATGTTTCTGAATGTTATGATTTATGTCGTTTACAGACAGGTTTCACAGACTATGCCACGATGGACCATAGTTTAATTAGGACATTTAACTAATTTTTATAAATGTGCCTTATACTGGTGTGCATCTTGATACAAAACAAAGGCACTGACATGTTTTAAGATCAGAGCAAATGTTACATTTTAGTCTATGACTGGGATTAAGCCTTGTCTCTGAAAGTGGGGGTAAAATAATTTAACATATAAGTTTTAATAAACTTTCGGTTGATAAATCCCTCACACAAAGATTAAGTAATGTCTAAACATTTGAGCATTCAGAATCAAATGAATCATACCTGTATAGTTACTAATATATGAAGCCGTCCAGAGCAACAAGAGAGGCCTAATACAAATAATAAAATAATGATCTTTAAATCAAATGTGTTGTACTAATTGTAAACATATAATCGAATTAATAATATTTGTAATCAGCTCATTTGCAGTTTAAATGCCAATTAGATTTAAAAGCCCCCACAGATCTTTAATGCCGATTCGGTTCTCTTATTCTTTTGATAATTAATATGTGGAGCGCGACGATAAATGTGTTAATGATTAGCATTGAATGTTAGCCAAGGGAAATAGTATTTCCACTCTGTGTATCTGTACATTTTCCCTTTCATTTCTCACTTTTAGTTGCCATTGTTGCATCTCTCGTTTCTGGCACAAATAAATGCAATAGAACAAAGATACAACGTATATTGCAATGCTTTTCATGAATCAAATGTAAAATAACATCGCATAGTATGCACAAGTTAATGTACCAGGTGCGCGTGGTTAGGATTCAGGTGAGTGTGATCATGCTGGCTGAGTGTTGGGACCTGACGAGGCCAATGGTTCTCTGACAGTACCCCCTCCTCCATGGGCGGCTCCTTACGCCTGGTGGAGCTGAACGTGTGCCGAGTCCCAGACCCTCTCACTCTCTCTGAACCGGAAGTCCACGGCAGGGGCAGATTTGGTGAATTGGGGGCCCCGGGCAAATATAGGAATGGGGCCCTAAACATTTGCACACATTTACCAAGATCAACCTTGAGGTTCATTTTTTGTCGTGATGCTTGCTGCTGCACAATGGTGCCCCATTACAATGTTTCTACATTTTTCATGTACATGATATAATGGGATTATTTTATTTACATTTATTCATTTAGCAGACACTTTTGTTATTTCATGTTGTAGACCACGAGATAGCAATTGATTTACTGTTGAGATAGAAGTACAAAATAAATACAAAATGGTTAACCTCACAATTGAACTGAATATTTATTGGGTGGATTTGTCGCATTGGTCTGAATAAAAACAGTCTGCCAGCAGGAGTGCTTTTGGAACTCAGAAATATAGCGGTTCCCCAGAAACGGCTGTAAACAAAGCAGCTCTCAGCTCATAAATTATACTTTATCAGGTAACGTGGAAATGCCATGATGAAATGCCATACTTGCATGTAAAATTAGAGAAAATATATATCTGTGTTTTAACTGAAATTGCATCTCCTTTCAGCTGCTAATGTAAAAAGGTGTGCGCGTGCTGAACAGAGCAGACGCAGAGAGAGAGAGAGGTGTGTGCGCACGCTGAACAGAGCAGACACAGAGAGAGAGAGAGAGAGATGTGTGCGCACGCTGAACAGAGCAGACACAGAGAGAGAGAGAGAGATGTGTGCGCACGCTGAACAGAGCAGACGCAGAGAGAGAGAGAGAGATATGTGTGGCGCACGCTGAACAGAGCAGACGCAGAGAGAGAGAGAGAGGTGTGTGCGCACGCTGAACAGAGCAGACGCACGCAGAGAGAGAGAGAGAGAGAGGTGTGTGCACACGCTGAACAGAGCAGACGCAGAGAGAGAGAGAGAGAGAGGTGTGTGCGCACGCTGAACAGAGCAGACGCAGAGAGAGAGAGAGAGAGAGGTGTGTGCGCACGCTGAACAGAGCAGATGCAGAGAGATAGAGAGAGAGGTGTGTGCGCACGCTGAACAGAGCAGACGCAGAGAGAGAGAGAGAGAGAGAGGTGTGTGCGCACGCTGAACAGAGCAGACGCAGAGAGAGAGAGAGAGAGAGAGAGAGGTGTGTGCGCACGTTGAACAGAGCAGACACAGAGAGAGGTGTGTGCGCACGCTGAACAGAGCAGACGCAGAGAGAGAGAGAGAGGTGTGTGTGCGCACGCTGAACAGAGCAGACGCAGAGAGAGAGAGAGAGGTGTGTGCGCACGCTGAACAGAGCAGACACAGAGAGAGAGAGAGAGAGAGAGGTGTGTGCGCACGCTGAACAGAGCAGACGCAGAGAGAGAGAGAGTGTGTGTGCGCACGCTGAACAGAGCAGACGCAGAGAGAGAGTTGTGTGCGCACGCTGAACAGAGCAGACGCAGAGAGAGAGAGAGGTGTGTGCGCACGCTGAACAGAGCAGACGCAGAGAGAGAGAGAGAGGTGTGTGTGCGCACGCTGAACAGAGCAGACGCAGAGAGAGAGAGAGGTGTGTGTGCGCACGCTGAACAGAGCAGACGCAGAGAGAGAGAGAGGTGTGTGCGCACGTTGAACAGAGCAGACGCAGAGAGAGAGAGAGAGGTGTGTGCGCACGTTGAACAGAGCAGACGCAGAGAGAGAGAGAGGTGTGTGCGCACGCTGAACAGAGCAGACACAGAGAGAGAGAGGTGTGTGCGCACGCTGAACAGAGCAGACGCAGAGAGAGAGAGAGGTGTGTGTGTGCACGCTGAACAGAGCAGACGCAGAGAGAGAGAGAGAGAGAGGTGTTTGCGCACGCTGAACAGAGCAGACACAGAGAGAGAGGTGTGTGTGCACGCTGAACAGAGCAGACGCAGAGAGAGAGAGAGAGGGGTGTGTGTGCGCACGCTGAACAGAGCAGACGCAGAGAGAGAGAGGTGTGTGCACGCTGAACAGAGCAGACGCAGAGAGAGAGAGAGTGTGCGCACGCTGAACAGAGCAGACGCAGAGAGAGAGGTGTGCGCACGCTGAACAGAGCAGACGCAGAGAGAGAGAGAGAGAGAGATGTGTGCGCACGCTGAACAGAGCAGACGCAGAGAGAGAGAGATGTGTGTGCATGCTGAACAGAGCAGACGCAGAGAGAGAGAGAGAGAGATGTGTGCGCATGCTGAACAGAGCAGATGCAGAGAGAGAGAGATGTGTGCGCACGCTGAACAGAGCAGACGCAGAGAGAGAGAGAGAGAGAGAGAGAGAGAAAGAGAGGTGTGCGCACGCTGGGAATAGAGACCCAGGCAGTCAGCATCTTCAGATGCATAATATTTTAATTTGCTACAAGCAGGATACACAAGAAGCACGTTCAACTCTGACACGCAGATGGTTGTCATGGTAATAAAATTTTGCGTGTCCGCGCTTAATGCGTATCTCGTATCTGAAAAGCATTGTAGGGGGCCCTTGGCTTTTGGGGGCCCAAGGCAATTGCCTACATTTGCCTAATGGTAAAGTCCGCCCCTGATTATGTGGAAAAGACAAGTCCAAAAATGCTTATAATAGCTGGATCTGGCAACAAAAGGCTGTGCCCGCGTCCTCATCTCTCAACGAGGCTGAATAGACTCGTTTACTTCATCAGCATCTGATCATTTTTATAAAACGGAGGCTAAAATTCTTGCAAACTGTCTAAACTGAATTATACATGTCATGCAGACATTCATATGAGGAGTTTAACAGCAAATTAGTCATTCAGAGAACAAATGTTATTTTTGAACATGAAACATTTACGGAGGTCCGGACCTCGGTGACCTCATAGCTGGCTTCGGGCCTGTTTACAAATATTTAAATCTGGCACAGATCTTGTTTAACTTCACTTTTAGCTGAAACAGAAAATCTGCAGGCTTCATACCACTAATGCAATAGACTCAGTACTGGAGATTTACAAAACACGTTCAGCTCCCTCATATTTAAATAAATACCCAAAGATGAATAAACTCATATTTAAAAAAAAAAAACATCACATTTATAGCACAAGAGCTGTACCTCAATCTGTTTGTGAAAAACAACAACAACATTGTTTTAAATTATTAGAAGAAACTAATAAAAAAACTCAACCAAGTTATTTGTAACAGAATGTCATCAAACCCACTGCTTTACAATGTAGTTTTCAGTCTCAGATTGTTGTTTTTTTACAGAGGAACTCTCAGCCAGAATAAAATGTTTACGAGTCGGTTTCTGATATCTTTGTCTGTGAAACAGCAGTATTAGGTGCAGACAGATTCTCCAGTTCATGATTCTCTGATGTGCTCTGTGTTCAAAACAAGACATTGTTGTTTGGCAATTACACATCTGACCTCCATCCTAAGAGCAAACCTTATACTGCTGAAGAGCTGACATATCATATGTAATTAATACATTCCCCCGAGATGCCTTCATTGAGTTGAGTTCCTTTGATTGTGTGCAAAGCTGCATTAGAAAAAGAGAATTACAGATTTAACATTGATACATAAACAGTTGCATGTACTGTATAAACACACAGATAAGTGTTATGTTTTAATAAAATCAGAACTTACCCAGTTGTAACAATCTTCCCTATGAGACAGGAGACATTAGAGAGACTGAGTTGTTAATAATGTTTATAATTGGTTGAGCAAAATCAGAATGATTGTATAAAAGGCCAAACTTAGATGATTCTACCCCTAGATACTGACAAACAAATCTACAATATTAGGAATACTAATAATATCCTCTTATTCACAAACTAATAATATGTATATTTTTAACAGCTTCACTGGCTTTTGGCCGCTTTCAACCAAATCCCCGCCCCCCCCCCCCCCAAAAAAAAAAATTACACACATTTCAAAAAACAAACAACAACAAAAAAAACTGTCTTTCGAAACTGTTTTTGCCCGGTAACGGAAGTACACAAAGCAGCGCAGCACCGGACTTTGAAATGTGCAGCGCTAATGTTTATTTAATAAAATCATAGCCTTTTGAAGTTTATTCTTCACATTAAGCTGTATCGCAATTCTGGTCTGTATCCAAATTTAAGACCTCTTGAAATCATAATTAAGACTTTCTTGTACAATTTAAAATGTTTTATGACCTTAAATTTGATACAAGTAAATGTAAGACTTTTTTAAGGACCGGCGGGAACCTTGTAATAAAGACCAATAAAAAAACAACAACTGGATTTTAAAAGATACTTACAGTAAGCATGCATTTGTAAAACCATCCAATACAAAGCAAAAGCACATTCAGAAGGGAAGACAATGACTCTCAGATCCTTCATGACATGCTCCCCGTTTCCTATGAATCAAAATGAACGTTTGTGAAATCAAAATCAAATCATTTTCTGCAAGGTTTTTGTGTAAAAATGGTGTGATGCTCCGCACGCGCACACACACACACACACGCGCGCACACACGCACGCACACACACACAATTATATATCATTATTATTATTATATATAAATAATAATATAGAAACACATTTACAGACAAACATACAGTTATTTGCTGAAATTAGAGATCGACTCACGTGCTTTCAGGATCAGTTCTGCAGTCAGTGTAACAGAGCTCAACAAAACAAGAACAACTGCTCCAAACATGTACATGATTTCATTCCAGAGATGCACTATAACAGATGCACAAAACAAACAAACAATTAAATTATGCCAAAGAGCATAAATACAATATAGCTTATGGTAAATCATGAAAATAATAATTAGGATAAATAGTAGCAGCGAGTAATTACATGCATTTGATACATGTTGAGTTGTCTCAGTCTGTTGTCCTTGTCTCCGAGTTAAACATTCTGCCCCTGTTAAAACAAAACACAAACTACACAGATTACATTTTCAGTTTTGAAACATTTGAAGTTAACTTTAGTTTTGTAAATTGGTTGTTAACTCCCACTTCAATATTCACAAATGTGACAGCTAGATTATTTATGTGACTTTGATTGTGCAGTTTAGCAAGCGCTAAGTCTAAAGTGTATATCCATGCATTAATTAACCGATAATATCACTATTTATGCATTTTAATTGCAAACAGCACAGACATACCACATAATTTCAGCTTCGTGTTTGCTCTTTTATAATTACAGTTTTGGGTAATAAAAAACTTAGCAAGCATAAGTCATTGATGGATAATACCTTCCACAAAGACCACCGTTATCTTCAGAACTTCTAGAAATAAAATGACACAGATCCATCCCAAGTACTCTGCCAAATAAAATCAAGCAATTTTAATCAGCTCAACAGCTTACAAAAACAGAATTGTGTGTATTCTAAAGATATGTACATTAATCACTCTCCCAGGTCAAGACCATAATAATAAACAGAATAATGAGAACAATAACTGTCCTGAAATAAAATACAAATTTGAGCTTTGCCACAACAAATCTTATTTTTCTTTACAACTCTATATATGCTTTTTTAACAATGTGTTTTATATGGAAAATTAAAGATAAAGACAGCATACCTTTCTCTCTTCCCAATATGGTTAGAAGAACATAAATCAATAGGATGATATCCAGGAGTGTTATTATCATCCACAACATTGTTATCCATCTATGTCGGAGAACTATGAATATAAACAAAGCCATCAACATTCATTAAATTTCACGTCACAATACTAAAATTGATTTCAGATCTGATACGAATCAATTCAGAGTCAGGATGAATTCTAAAATCACCAATTAATTTGACTAAAGCTTGTTTTGGTCTCATTGTGCTCATTTTATTCTCCATTTCTTCATGTTGTTGTTTTTTTTGTACCTCGCAGTCTTAAATGGAAACAAAATATCATAACTACCTCTTCCTATGACTCACTTGATGTCTAAGATACAACATGACATGCAGCAGTTAAGCCAAAAGCATCTATGCCTTCATTCTGGTAAACACCGCTCTCTTTTCAGAATACAATCACAAACAGTGGATGAAATGAAGTCACATCCAATCATTATTATTATTATTCACAGTAGTTTCACTCAGAAATACATCACAGTTTGGTAGTAAAATGGACAGCAACTCCTGTTTCATACCAACTTAAATAAATATTATAAAGTTTGTATTAAATCCTCACAAATGTATACATGGAGGAACATTATGGGATTTACTCTTTCCACACCTATACAATACAAAAATAAGAATTTATTTCAGCATGTACTTACATTTGAATTTTGCTTGCAGACGAGGTAAATATAGTATAAAGATAGACAGTAGTGACTGAACAAATACCACAGTGAGGAATACTAGAATAAGAGAATAATTCATTAATCAATTATATCCAAACAAATCACCGGTAAATAATGTCATTAAAACACATCATATGATTTGGTCAGAAGTTCTTAAACACCGTTAAAATCACTGAAACGAGAGTCTAGAGTGTTCTTTGTTATTTTTACACTTTTTGTTTTTACACAGAAAAATATATATAAGCAAGTGACATTTTTACAAACCACTTTTTGCATATCACTTTAATAAAATATGAAGGGATCAGTATTTAGGTGTTACCTAGAGAAGGAAATCCAAATGAGGACGTCAACTGGATCAGTTGAAAAATAGACATCCAACAAATACAACCTAAAATCCTCGTCTTGTTTATAAAACCTAGAATAAAGGAGAGAGAAGAAAGGCAAATGTGAATGTAAAAATGTATTTCCAGATTCCTAATACAGTGTATCACAGTGTGGGATAACTATGGTCTGCTGATTAATCAAGATAAAGGTCTTGATGTTACATGATGCTCCTGTAGCAGAGGATGGAAACAGTGAAGAACAGAAAATACATTTTCCCTTTTATTTTTGTGTTTTATCAATTCAGTAACACATACTTTTTATTAAAAATTAAAAATAAAAATAACTGTTTTTGACTGGGACGCCTTAAGATATCAACTAAAAATCAGACATACCAAACACAGTTAAGTCTAAAAGAAGGTCTGCATCTTCTGTATGTATTTGATTATCATTCTTTTTTAAATTGTAGAATTAAAAATGTAAATGAACAAAAGCATTAGTAATACGTTTATCAACCTAATAAATCTGTGCTTATATACTTAGCCTGTCACTCATCTTTCACAATGTATAGAATCAAATCATACTGAATCTCTTACCTATACTCAAGATGAGACACGACAGCACAACAAATCCAAAGTATATTCCAGAGAATACACGAGGCACAATGCTAGTATCATGTGCCCTCTTTCTCCAGCCATATGTAAAAAGAACTATAGAAATAGATACAAATGAAATGTCACACAAGATAGATGATGCCCTGTGCAAAAATAGTACATGTAAAGATTAGATGAACTGAGCAGTGTTTGTCAAACAATGTTGCTTGAATTCCCCGAGTCCTTACTAACTTTAATCTGTACGTAGCACAGTGGAGGTCATCTCATGTACATTGTGATATTAGAGGAAAGATAAAGCAACAGTATATAAATATAGAATAAAGTATTATCAATTAAAGAATGATATATATTTTTGTAATGAAGAATATTTCAAACATGTGATACTTAATTTTGACCCCCATATGTTCTGTTATATTAAAGCAGCATGCAGAAAACATTTCTACTATCTGACAGACATCACTGAAATAGGTATCTGAGAAATCACACTTGAAATCAGCAAAAAGAAGAATGTAATCCTGGGATACTAGACGGCACAGTCTGTATTTTAGTCAGAGATATCAGGGTTGCTGAATTCAGGTTTCATGTTTACTGGATTTTGGAGTGTGGGGTTATATTTAATGGACACATTCCAGACAAGTGCATTGTGTCACGGGAGATGAGGTCGAGGACTCAAATGCAGAGGAAATGGTTCTTTTAATAATAATATAAAACAAAGAAGAACAAAAACCACCCCGAAGGGGAAAAACAAGCAGGCAGGCGACTGGAGCACAGTCAAACACAAAACTCACATGTAACATACGACACACGAAAGACAACGGATCAGCACAGGACTGCAGACACAAGGAGAACTATATAGGGAGACAAACGAGGGTAACGAGGGAGACACAGCTGGAGCCACTGAAACAATGATTAAGTAACAAGATGGGAGGGGACAGACAATCGACATGGGAGCACATGGCACCAACAAACAACAAGCCATGTGCTCAACACACAGAGACATCTGGTGGCCAGCCCGGGCACACCCGCAGGACCGTGACACATTGGAAGTTATCAAAACAAATTATATTCCATAAAGCAGCAGTTATGTTTCCTTTCACCGATTTTATGTGAATTTTGGAATAATCACAAAAAAGAGGAAAAAAAAACATTGGTTAGAAACACCAAGATATGCATAAATTCTAAACATTTTGCATTAAGCAAATGCAAAATAGCATAATAAAAGTGATTTGGTATAATCACCTTCTATAACTGTCTCACTCTATTAATTCCCAAACATCAGGGCCCGTATTCATTAAAAATCTCAGTGCTAAGAGTTGCTCCTTGTTACAATATTCAAAGGAAATTCGTATAAATTTGGGCATTTCCTCTTAAAATTAAAGAAAAGATCCTAGAAAAGAGAAAAGTAATTCAGAAAGCATCTTAACCCTTAAAAGAGTTCTTAAAAACCAAAAGTGTTAGGAATACGGATGAGGTCTTTTAAGAGGCTTAAGAGTTTCTTTAGCAGTTGAGAAAATGAACGAAACACGAAGAGGAAGAACATGATGACAGTCAGTTAATAAGACGCCACACATTAGAAACCGTGCAGAAATGGACGTAATCACTAAATTAACATATTTGGCAACTGGAAAAATGCAACTATGCAGCAGTGATATTTGGGTTTCCTAGTTGCAGCAACCTTAATTATTATTATCGATATATTGCACCAGGTTCCATGTAAGAGATGATTTTATTTTCTTGAACACATGGAATGGAAACATTGCTTTATTTGCAAATGTTTTATGCGATAATGTTGTGCATAAGTTTTGAAGGAAACATAGCTACTGTTAATGTCAGAATGTTGTGTGAAATGTGCCTTTACTTACCTGAATAAACAACGACTGTAAAAACAGCAAGTTCTCTGGTTATATTGAAAAACTTGATCCATGTTTTAGGGTTGTCTGTTGACAAAAACGGTTGAATACATCACATTAATATTTTGTTAAGCTCCAATGCACTGTCATAGCATTGGCAATGCATTGGTATATCTTTCTACAGAAAATAGCATTTTCTTATTCCCAACATGAAAAAAAAATAAACATGGTTATGCATCACCCTGCAGATGCCAAATCCCAATAAAACTATGTGTATTTTCAATACCCATCAACATACTCATTATTCCGCCCTCATAAAAGAGTTCCCCTTCTTTAACTAGGCAGATAGATAACTCTTTCCACAGAGACATTGAATTGTAGCATGGATTTATTTCAGACCATCACTTCCAATACAAGTGGAACAGAGTAAAACTGAAATACAGGGGAAAAAGAAAACTAAGAAAATGTGCAATAAAGACATTCACTGTCAACTGTTCATTTATAGGATAAACGCACATGCTCTTCACAATAAAAATGAGAATGAGAAACTGTACTGAAAATAACCTCTCTAAACATAAAATATATCGTGAGCAACATCACCAATACCAAACATAAGATGGATATAAAGAACTTGAAAACATTCTAACACTTACAGACAAAGCTTCTGCGTACGATTGCAAAGATGATGAATAGATGGACAATAGCTGCATTAACCGTCTGGATATCAGCATCAACTGAGTTCAGCAAAATGGCAGCTATAAAGGTCAAAAGTCACTCACTCTGACAAAGTCGAAAATAAGGGAATGGCACCACCTAGTGGCCCAAAAAAGGGAAACTACACCAGAAACGGCACACTCCCCGTCTGACATCTGGAAGATGCCATCATTATGCATAATTAAGTTAGTCTATTCAGTACCAGGGGACATCAGTAAAACGACATCCGGTATAGGTCGCAGGAACACCTTGGCTGATCCATCTTTGACCACCTTGACCTCGACTTTCTTTACCCTCCCGTCTTTCCCAGGAATTGTTTCCAGTACGATTCCCATGGGCCAGTCATTCCTTTTGGCTTGAATGCTTTTCAGCAGCACAACATCTCCAGTTTGGAGGTTGGAACTTTCATTCTGCCATTTTCTGCGGTTTTGTAAGGTTGTGAGATATTCCTTTCGCCAGCAATTCCAAAATGTATTGGCCAAGCTTTGGACTTGCCTCCATTGACGAACAAGGAGGTCCTTTTCACTGAACTCTCCTGGTGGAGGAAGAACTGCTGAAAACTTCTGAGTCAGTAGAGTTGCTGGAGTCAGAATTAAAGGAGCTTCTGGATCTGTTGATACAGGTACAAGTGGACGAGCATTGACTATAGCTGTGACTTCACACATGAAGGTGCTCAAAACCTCATGGGATAACCTCGATGGTCCAAATCCTTGTAGCATAGATTCAAGGATCCGTCTTGAGACACCGATCATTCGCTCCCAACTTCCACCCATGTGAGATGAGTGGGGGGGGGGGTAAACACCCAAAAGCATCCCTTGCCACTCAGATACTCTTGTACCCTTCTGTCATCTGTGATTGACTCCATTTTCAACTCCTTGCATGCTCCAACAAAGTTGGTGCCACAGTCTGATCGCAATTGCTTTGCTGGACCTCGAATGGCGAAGAATCGGCAGAGAGCATTTATAAAGCTGGAGCTATCCATCGACTCTATTACTTCGATATGTATGGCCCTTGTGCTCATACATGTGAACAGAACTGCCCAGCGTTTAGAGCTTGCTTGTCCTCCTCTGGTCCGACGCGAAGTGACCACCCAAGGCCCGAAAACATCTAATCCTACAAAAGAGAATGGAGGATCCATACTGAGCCTCTCAGGAGGTAAATCAGACATTTTCTGAGTTAGAATCCTTCCCCGCAGTTTGCGACACTGAATACACTGAAAGATCACGCTGCTGATGCGCCTTTTACCACCTATGATCCAGAAGCCAGCCGCTCTCAGAGCACCCTCAGTGAAGACGCGTCCCTGATGTTCGACTTGTTTTTGTTAATGTTGAATGAGAAGAGATGTGACAGTGACCAGGGAGAATTAGAGGACACACTTCATCTCTTCCAAGGCGTGCTTGTGAAAGGCGTCCACCAACCCTGAGTAAACCAGATTCATCAATATAGGGGGAGAGATTAAAGAGAGGGCTTTGATTGGGAATCACTCTGCCTGCTTGAAGGCATATCAATTCCTCAAAGAAGTGTTCTGCTTGTACGCTTTGTATGAGGATGGTCTTGGCCCTTTCAAGATCTTGGACTGAGCAGGGCTTGTCACACATATGCCAGCCGCTGCAAGTGCTTTTGTCACTGTTTTGCTTGAAGGAGTGAGTTATGTGCACAAGTCTCGCTATTGCACGAGTCAGTGATCGCCAGCTTGAGAATCTTTCAAAACGTCCAGGGTCTAACTCTTTTCTTGAAGTATGTGTAGCGCAAGTAGTGACTTGGGGACGTATTTCAATGTCTACATTTGGATCTATAATGCTGAAGGGACCTGTGTGAGTTTTGAACTGTGTTGCGGTAGACAAGAATGCTGGGCCAGTCAACCACATACTGTGAGGAAGGTCAGCTGCTAAAACCGATCTTGTGGCTTGGTCAGCAGGGTTTTGATCGGTAGGTACGTATTTCCACTGCTTGGGGTGTGTAGATTTCCTTATCCTTTGCACTCTGTTGTTAACGTACACATAAAATTTTCTGGATTCGTTACAGATGTAGCCTAAGACGACCTTACTGTCTGAATAAAATGTCACAGAATCCAGTTTGGTGTCAATTTCGTCTTCAATAGTTTCGGCTATTTCCACAGGCAGAACAGCTGCACACAGCTCCAATCTGGGGACAGAGATCTCGGGTCGCAGAGCTAGTTTAGCCTTGCCAAACATGAAGCCAACTTCTACTTTACCATTCATACTGGTAATCCTGCTGTATGCGACAGCTGCAATAGCATTTGTGGACGCATCGCAAAAGACACACATTTCTTTCCTTTGTGCTTGAAAGAGAGGGATTGTAGCATATGTGCGAGGAATTTTGACATTCTCAAGCTCTTTTAATGAGTCTCTCCAGAGTTTCCATTCCTTGAATTTCTCATCTGATAGAGGTGTGTCCCAGTCACAAGACTCTGTGGTAAGCGTTCTAAGCAAGAGTCTACCCTGAATGACAACAGGCGCAGCAAAACCAAGTGGATCGAACAAACTGTTTATTGTTGACAGGACCCCACGTTTGGTGTATGGTCTCACCTGGTCTTCAACCTGGAAAATGAACACGTCTTCAGTCATGTCCCAACTCACTCCCAGACTTCTCTGGACAGGTGGATGGCCAGTGTTCAGATCTAGATTCGTTAACTCCTTTGCAAGATCCTCTGAAGGAAATGCTTTCATGACTTCCACTTTATTGGAAGCAATCTTGTGAAGATATAGATTAGATTGAGCCAGCATTTCCTTAGTGGCCTTGAGTAGCTTGATGGCTTCCTCTTCCGTGGGGAGGGAGGTAAGGCCATCATCCACATAAAAGTTCCTTTCCACAAAGTGCCTTGCCTCAGGTCCATAGTCTTGTTCGCCAGTGAGAGCAGCTCTCCTGAGCCCATATATGGCAACTGCTGGAGATGGGCTGTTACCAAAAACATGCACTCGCATCTGGTACTCCAGTACCTCATTGTTTAAATCATTATCGTCGTACCAAAGGAAGCGTAGATAATTCCGATGTTCTTTTGCTACCACAAAGGAGTGGAACATTTGCTGGATATCAGCCATCACTGCCACACGTTCCCTCCTGAATCGCAGTAGAACCCCCAAAAGGCTATTGTTTACATTAGGGCCAGTGAGCAGGACATCATTTAATGAGACACCCTGATGTCGAGCACTGGAGTCGAATACTACTCTTATCTGTCCGGGCTTCTTTGGATGGTACACCCCGAACATTGGCAGATACCAGCACTCTTCATTCTTCTGCAACTGGGGTGCCAATTCTGCATGCTCGTTCTTGAATATCTTACGCATAAAATCCACAAAGTGCTCCTTTATCTCTGGGTGAGTTCTTAGTTTGCGAGTCAGCGACATGAGCCGGTTGTTAGCCTGAACCTTGTTATTCTGGAGGCGGTGCCGTGGACTACGGAATGGAAGTGGGGCAACCCAGCTATTTGACTCATCTTGATGGAATTCTCTTTCCATAATCTTCAGGAAGGCCAAGTCATCCATGGAGGGAGCTAGTTTTTCGTCATTCCTTGTGTAGCAGAAAACAGATTCACCTATGAGACATTCATTCTGTATCGGCACGCTTATCTGTTCAGGGTTCAGGGTGAATGGATGTTTTGACTCATAATGAAGATTTAAACAGTCCTTCACATGCATACTGTTTGGGCATGGACTCATGTGGCTGGGGCGTCCATTTCCCAAAATGTGAGTCTTGAAAACATCGACCGTTGAAGGTTTGTGAGCCCCGTTAAGGCAGATATCTCCAACTATAACCCACCCCAGGGCTAGCCTCTGAGCAAAGGGAGCATGTTGTGGTCCATTGCATTGCTCCATTACCTTGTGTGCCTGAATAAGATCTCTTCCAAGTAAAAGCAGAATTTTGGCCTTTGGATCTAGACTTGGAACTTTAGAGGCTACCGATCTTAAATGTCTGTGGTATTGTGCAGCCTCTGGAGTTGGAATCTCTGTTCTGTTATTTGGAATGAGATTGCATTCTATGAGAGATGGAAGAGAAAGGCATGTCTTCCCATCAAACGATTCTACTATAAACCCGTCAGCTCTACGCCCTTCAGTCTGTGTGACGCCCGCACATGTTCTGAGCGTGTAAGGTGCCGTGTTGTCTGGGACCTTAAACATCTCAAAGAAGGCCGATCTTGCCAGAGACCTATTGCTCTGATCATCCATAACTGCATAAACTCTTTGTTTATTCTGAGGCTCACCTTTAGGGTATACGTTTACCAGGCAGATCTTTGAACAGGACTTTCCGCTATTACGATCCCCACATACTTCCGTGCAGGTGGATGTGGCAACTGGGGAAGGAAGCTCCTTTTGCTCCCTGCCATAGTTAGTTGAGGGTTCTGTATACGCCTTTTTTAACCAGGGGGCTGGACCATAGTGAAGTGCAGCTATATGCCTGTCGCTATTGCATTCAGAGCACTGGATTACGGCCTTACAATCCTTTGCCTGGTGTGTAGTTGAGGAGCAGCATCTGAAGCATATGGAGTTCTCTCTGAGGTAATCTTTCCTCTCCTGCAAGGCTTTTTCCCTGAAACCTCTTCACTTTCTGAGGGGATGTGGCTTTTTATGGATAGGACATTGTCTATTGAGGTTGTCATTTGCCTTATTAGATTCATCCTTAGGTGTGGCATTGTCAATTTCTGTTTTGTGAACGGTAACAGGAGCTCTAACTGCCTTTGAAAATCTATCACAACTGGATGATGTAGCATTATACGTATTGATATTAAAGCTGTGGTCATTTCTCATGCGGGCCTCACAACAAATGAAATCACAAAAGAATGAAAAGGGGGGAAAACTGACACCGCACTCTTGTTTGTAACGAGTTCCTTGCAACATCCATTTCTCTTGTAAACTGTATGGGAGTTTCTCTAGAATGGAGCTGATGCCTCGTGAAGTATCTAGGTAGGTCAAGCCGGGCAGATAACCTTCAGCTTTGGCTGTCTGTAACTCAAGAAGTAGGTCTCCTAGCTCTCTGAGACGTCGAGGGTCTTTGTTCGACAGCTTAGGGAAACGTTCAAGTTTGTTAAAGAGAGCTAGCTCCATTGCTTCGGCAGAACCATAGCATTCCTCTAGCCGCTTCCAGACCATGCTGAGGCCAATATCTGGATAATTGATGTGAACTAATCTAATGCGGCTTGCATGTTCAGTCGATTCTGGGCCGAGCCACTGCACAAGTAGATCTAGTTCTTCACTAGGCTTAAGATCAAGTCCTTCAATAGCATTGCAAAAGCTGGACTTCCACGCCCAATAGTTCTCAGGCTTATCATTGAATCTTGAAAGTCCACCTGTGAGAAGATCACGACGGGCCAGGAACTTTGCGAGCTCGAACACATCTGAGCGAGCAGCATGGCGCTCATTGCGATGCGAGGAAGAGTGGCTTGTGAAAGTAATGTTTTGTTTAGGAGGTAGTGCGTCAGGCAATGCAGAATTAAACTGTGATATGTTTCCACCTGCCTGTTTGATGGATTCGGCTTGAGTATGGATAGTATGGGAGCTAAGGGGTGTAGCAGCATTTGTGAGGATTTGAGTAGTTGTCGATCTCACTGGCAAGTCCTTAAAAGGACTATGCTGCTTAATGGCTTGAGGCTGTAGCAGATTAACCGAGTATGGAGCCAATGGCTTGTGTTCAGTGCTCTCTGCTAGCATTGGTAAGTCTCCTTCTTTGTATTTGTGCTGATCCTCTACATATTTCTCAGTTCTTTGTAACGATTCATGTGAAGAAAGAAGCCCTCTTCCATCAGATAGCTGTTCTATTTCCCCTGTCTCTGCTGCTGCTTCAAACACTGATGCCTCAGCTGCAGCAGCTTCTGCCTCACTTTCTTGATGAAGTGCATTCAATGTAGCCTCCAGACGAGTCTCCTCCACTTTAAGCTGAGCCTGTACTTGAGCTTGTTTCACTCTCACTTCTATCTCTTTTTGTGCATACGTGGCTCTGGTCAGTGCAGCTTCGGCCTTTGCACGGGCCTCCAATGCTGCTACACTTGCTGCAGACTTGCTTGAGCGTCTTGATGATCGTGAACACACAGATCTGGTCCTCAGACTATGTTTCTCTGACAAGGACATTTTGACGTGAATGCAGACCTTGCAATCCTGTTCATCGATGTAGCAATCTGAGTTAGTGTCTTTTTACTATTCCGCCCTCATAAAAGAGTTCCCCTTCTTTAACTAGGCAGATAGATAACTCTTTCCACAGAGACATTGAATTGTAGCATGGATTTATTTCAGACCATCACTTCCAATACAAGTGGAACAGAGTAAAACTGAAATACAGGGAAAAAGAAAACTTTAAGAAAATGTGCAATAAAGACATTCACTGTCAACTGTTCATTTATAGGATAAACGCACATGCTCTTCACAATAAAAAATGAGGATGAGAAACTGTACTGAAAATAACCTCTCTAAACATAAAATATATCGTGAGCAACATCACCAATACCAAACATAAGATGGATATAAAGAACTTGAAAACATTCTAACACTTACAGACAAAGCTTCTGCGTACGATTGCAAAGATGATGAATAGATGGACAATAGCTGCATTAACCATCTGGATATCAGCATCAACTGAGTTCAGCAAAATGGCAGCTATAAAGGTCAAAAGTCACTCACTCTGACAAAGTCGAAAATAAGGGAATGGCACCACCTAGTGGCCCAAAAAAGGGAAACTACACCAGAAACGGCACACTCATACTTCACAGTTTCCAACAGAATATTTATATTTACAAGATTCGTGGCATTACTATCATCACATATCAGTTCTATTGCTTGTACTCAGCATTTAGACAGCATTTAGTTTTGGAAAGGACAAAGTGTATTATTTCACAAAAAAAATCTACAATTTCCCTGACACATTCAACATTGTTGTCAAGAATATAATTAGAAAATAATCTAAAGCTGAGTTTGTGGTTTGTCATGAAAAAATGTCATGCTTGGCACTTTAATGTATTTAACTGCAATAGACGTAATGACTAACAATATTGTTGTCATTAAACAGGTCCATGGATTTTCATTCGCTCGCCACCAGAGGTCACTCTTACATTAAATCGACTCTCATACCACACAGACTATCATATTACCCTGGACTGCATTTCCCATCATTCATTGCACTAAGTACACACAGCTGTCTCAATCACACGCTCACACCTGAGAATTATCACACATCACACACCCTACTTACACCATGGACATAGGGTGAATCCCATTTCTCTGTCTTACCCCTTCCCCTGAGTTTTGCGCGTTCACGTGAGAGTAAGGGCTGTCCCAATTCTCGTTTTGACTGAGGGGTAGGGCTAAGGGAAAGGGGTAGATAGCCCTTAAAACCAAGAATTTTCGCGAGCTTACTTGAAACCAAGGGGTTCCCAGAACACACTGCGGCCAGATCATCCAGCGAGTATTTTCGGCTTAAATAATTGATTTAAAATTACGACAGTCTTGTTTTGTGCTCTACACAGTCCTGTAACGTTACACATATATTTGCAACCATGCTCTTAATTAAAACGTTTTAAAAAATTGCTATTTTTCCACGCTAACTTTACATTGCTGATTTGCACAACAGTCCCGCGTTTCTCTGAATAGAGAAAAACATCACGAAAACCCACGCAATCGACAAACACACACTTTTAGACGGAGAGTTTGTGATCAAACACACACTTTTAGACGGAGAGTTTGTGATCATACACACACTTTTAGACGGAGAGTCAACACTTGTCTCCTCTGGTGATGTAGCAGCACGCTAGCGACGATGTATGATGACGTAACAGTAACCAAGTGACGTCTCATTTCATAGGGGTATGTTTTCACCCCTAGCGCTTACCACTTGGTTTCGAGGGACAAGGGCTAGGGGTAAGACGAAGGGGAAGGGGTAAGACAGAGAAATGGGATTCCCCCTTACTCTTCCGAATATTGTTTAGCACTCTCCTAGTGTTAGTTACTTTGCCAAGCCATTCCGTGTGCATTTTCTATTTGGCCTTCTGTATTGTTCTGCATTTATCACTCTCCAAGTGTTAGCTGCTTTACAGAGCCTTTCCTAGTTTCCGTTTCTAGTTTTAGTTTAAGTCTAGTCTTTTTGTGTTGCCTTGTTGTCTGGTTCCTGATCTTCTGCTTTGTATCTTGGCTTAACCTTTTGCCTGCTGATTCTGACTCTGTTCGCACCTCGCCTGAATTATTGCTCACGTTATCGGATTAACTCCCTGTCAAGCCCTCTGGATATTGTTCGCTGATCGAAGACCACGCCTGTTGACCTGAGTACTCCTCTGTCTTGTCCTCAATATACCGGTTTGCCACTGTTTGAACCAGACCTGTTATGACCATGCCTCTGTCTAATAAAGCTTTGCAAATGGATCTGCATGCCTCTCGTCTTGTCGGCCCCGTTACAATTGTAGTGCAACGTGTTAATATGTTGCTACAAAATGCATTTACTGAACTCCTTAAAAAAAACTATAAATCCTAACATACCTTGAAGATACTTTAAATAAGGCATAGCCCAAATCAACATAACAGGCCTCAGAATATAAAGAGCACAGCAAGTGATGGTCTCATTCAGGGATCCTGGAACAGAAGATTTAATGACAAAAACTGTGTTATGTGACCATTACAGAATATATACACACAAAACATATTCATATTATTTTACTTATTAATATTATTATACTTATTTTACTATTTACTAATATAACTAAAAGCACTAAACTACTCACCTTCAGTAAAGCCCCAAAGCACGAAGGCCAAGAACATACAGATGTTGGGACAAAAGACCAGAGAAAGCTGGAGATTCCAGATTGTGTTGCTGGTGGCTGGAGAGAAGATGCCGAATAATCACAGTTAAATTAACAAAACACTTACTTTGAGACATACGGAGTTAAATTACAAGAAATAACAACAGTTCACTCACAAACAGTGTTATTTGATCTGCAGTAGACCAGAGAGAAGAGCAGAAGCACAGCTCCAGAGCCAGCGGCAAAACAGAAAAACAACACAGCTATGTGCCAAGAAGAGAAACCTGTTGAACAAAAATCAAGGATAACATTTGTATCTACGCTGAATCAACTCGGTAGATTTAATCAGTGATTCTTATATAATTAGGAGGTTTGCAATCAAGGCAATTCATTCTTTAAATAGCAGTTATTTGCACCTTACACTGTGTGGTAGATACTATTTTAAACAAGTAGTTTAATCCTGTTCACACCAAGTGCAAATAATGACAGACGCTATTGTAGTAAAAATACCAGTTTAATATGGAGCTATTGTTTCAGCTCCGGGAATTAGTTATTAAATATTTAATATGCTCGATTAAGCCCTATTAATATTTCTTTACAGTTTACACCTTATTAAGTGCTTGTCCAGCAATCACTAAAAGTACATTCTGTGAATCTCAATTAAAATCTCGCTTACATTCCCCGTGGCCCCAGGTAACGATACACGAGATTAATAATTTCTAGTTTAGAGCTAGGCTGCGTTATCTTTAGGGCAAGTAAGGATAAAAATACTTAAAATCACATTCCAGAGACAATTCTTTATGAAATGAAAAACGATTTATTCGTGATATTGCTATTCTAACATAAATGGATTAACTGAGAAGACATAGACATACACACATAGGCATACGAAAGTTTTGAGGTTAACTGTGTGTGAAAGAACACCATTCTTTCTACTTCATAGCTTAACTAACCAGAAAATGATCACGAACAAATCTTTTGCTTTGTTACTGCATTCAGATCGAATTTACCAGTTTAGTCAGGATAAAATTTCAGTTTGTACTTGCTTGGATGGGTTTTAAAGCAGGCTCGGAGTTGTTTCGTTTTCCCGCGTGAGTTCAGTTCTTTGTTTCGGGTGTCACGTGTTCAGCTCGGGCTCCTTCGGTCGTTCTCGTGTGGAGACTTGAGATGGCTGCGTGACGTCACCGGGAAAGCTCCTCTGCAATCGTTGGATTCGTGGCTCCGTTACGGCTTTGGCACAGCCTTAGACTCCCTCCGATGGTTGGTTTGGTTGTGAGAGTCCAGCGGGCCGGCTTCCAGGTCAGCCTTGCGCGCGTTTGAGCGCGCCGAGTTCAGGAGCGCCCGAGAGTTGCAAGAGGGAAGAGAAGAAGAGAGAGAAGACGCGGACGCGCCTCGTCTTTTCAACTGTCCGGTTTGGACGCCGCCCACCGGCGGCTGATCGAATCAGATTGTCCGTATGGGGCGGAGCTCCACCCATGTCCATGGTTTTCTTGCAAGGCATTTTCAATGGAGAAAAGAATAACTTTTGATCCCTGTATTAAAACTTTTATCAAGTTTACACATTTATAATATCACCACATTCGTTATAGTACTGATTCATGAAGTTTTGCAACCATTCATAAAAGTCTAAACACTGCAGCCTACACATTCCAGGTTAAAGCACGATTAGAAATCAGCCCACGTTTTCTTAAATTAATATTCATATTCCACAAGCATATGAGAGAAAGAGTACACATTAATATCCATATATCTTCTTTGTGGATGCTTTGCAAGTCATGAAATGAACGAATGTCTTTGAGAAGCGTTCCCGCACATTCCTTTTGTTCCACAACAAGAAGAAAACGCGCGCTTTTGCGCTGAGGCGGAGGAGGGGCTTTTAGAGGGCTGCTGATTCTTTAGCTGCCCCCCTTCTGGTGACTTGTAGAGTTGAATTCCTGCCGCTATATGTTACATATCCCCCTTGGGCTTGGTGATGTTCCCCTGATGGAACATTGTCAGGCCCTGGAACAAGAGGCAGGAAGAACAGGCACATACAAGACACAAACATCATTCCTATCACTGACTAAAACCTGGTGCAGGGTAATTTGGGAAGGAACAGGTTAGAAACTTGAGAAGACATAGGGATGCATTGTTTATCATTATTGACAATTGGGTCATTTTTGACTTTTAATTGTCAGGGGCTCGACGAGGCGGTATAGGCATGATCTCAGTCAGGTTGTTCAAATTCTCGGGTTCGGGGTCTCGGTCGGGATTACCACGTCGAAAAAGGCGAGGGACGCCTGACGTGCATTTGTTGAGAGACTCTTGGACGACGTTCACTCGCTTGTGTAGGAGGAAGGCCAGTGTCAAATTCATAACATATCCTACGATAGTAGAGATACAAAGCGCCGTGTCAGCGGCAGACCAGGACCGAATAATTGGCGCGCCGGCGGGCGGAAGGCGAGCGATAGCTTCTAGCGCTGTCAGCCGGTGTCAATTCACTAAGAGATTTCGATTTCAACCTGATATTCATCGTCGGTGAGGTGATACAATGCTAACTCGTCAATATGGAGGATCACGCCCTTCGGGACAGTGATCCATAACATTTGGTTGGGCAAATTAATGCGCGTGGCGTCGTGTTAATCGCCTGTGAGGGTGGCTGGTCGTGCTGGGGTACTGACCAGCCAACGGTTTCTGATGATTTCGGCTTGCGTTACCTCAACTTGAGAACGTGGTGTTGTTTCGGCGGGGCAGCTAGTGTCGGGTTTAATGGATTCTAAACCGCAGATGCCCTTGGTATTATCGCGTACGCAGAGTTTACTCGGGTAGGGGGGAAGTGAATGTCCTAAGTGAGCGTGCCCATCTTTGAGTTTGGGGCCAGATACAACCGTTCGTTGTTCTCGTAATACGCAGCGACTTTAGGAGTTTGGATTTTTTACATAGGTTTTCCCTTGCCGTAATCCCGCATTCACAACGTCTTTGAGCCGGTAAACATTATTAACGTCGATAATGGGCAAACTGAAAAGGCCACTAAATCACCTGTTTCCGGGTTTGCGTATATGGGAATAGCGCTACCGGGAAAGGGGCGAGATGGGTTTGGATGAGACTAGCGGGGCCCGCAGTGGCCGAAGTTACAACGTTTGAACAAGGCTAAGAGGTATCGTGTAGCACGGAATCCTATTCATGGCTACGTTGTCAATCGAGGAACTTACATCGTGTATCATGTCGTTCATGACTTTGGCGGGTGGCCTCGATCGGTCGACAGCGGTTCTCACAGCGAATTACAACGACTTTACTGACGGAAGTCGATCTCAATTTCAGGACCTGGATTCAAGGTTTGGTTAAGGGGTTCAAAGTGAAAGAGAGGAAAGGAAACACAAAGTGAGACACGCGATAAAGAACCCAAACGATAAAGTAAATAATAAAAAAAAAAAGTTTTAAACTAAAAATAAAATAAAAAAATAAATAAAAAAAAATTAAATAAAAAAAAAATTTAATAAAAAAAAATTATATAATAATGAAAAAAAAAAAAATTGAGAGTAACTCCTCTCTACTAGATTGGTCCTAGCAGTGCTGCGGAGGAGAGAATATGGGTTGTGTCTAAGCATGGTTGCTATATGTTTTCCTAAAATGACAATAGTTATGCTTGTGTGGTGCATATGGTTGTCGGTCTGTGTCAGTGGGTTGGATCCTCCCCCTTTTCCTGTCGGTGGTTTGGATTTGCCGGTTGGCACTGGCAACCCATCATGGTGCATCGTGTGCGTGTGTCCGTGTACTCCCCCTCTGGCCGTGAGGTACTACGAGCTGTGGCGCAGTGAGTGGCTCAGGGACATACGTGTGGACACCGTCTTGCAGATGCAGCATGTTGTCGACAGCGTGGAGCTTGCGGAGCTCGGAGGATGTGTTCAGGTCCATATAGGAAATGGAATGTTCAAATGGGTTTGACATGTGAGCTGTCAAGGTTCGTAGTGACGAATCCGCATGTGAGGGTGAGGAGATCGTCAGCAGCGAACTGAGGTGGTATGGTAATGCAGGAGGGCAGGGGTGTGCTCGCCAGTGGCGTGCTGGCGGCGGGTTACTGCTGCCACTGTAGGTTTGGGTGGGAGGGCATGAAAGGTCCAGGACTCTTCATGTGATGCACCTGCTGTGGTGAGGGCATCGTTTTGGTCATTTGAGGGGCTGGAGTTTGGGAGGAAACTTTAGGATGTCAGACCTGATCTGGTGTTCTCCGGAGGAATGGCAGGTGACTGAGACAGCACTTTCAGGAACTTGGAGTTTCATCAGCAGGTGTTTGTTGGACGCTGCTGTGATTTGGAGTATTGGGTGTTGAGTTAGTGTTTAACTCCGTTGCTGGGTTTTCAGGTGGGGTTTCATGTCCATCTGAAGTTAGGGTGTTTACTGTTCTCTGAGAGCAAGGTGAAGCGGTGCTGTTTTCTGGGGCTGATTTGTTCAGCTTGTCACTGCCGTTCCGTCTGACAGCTAGTCAGGCTGACTCTGGTTCGTCTTCCTTTTCCCACTGATTCTCATGAGACCACTTCTCCCAGTGTCGTCCAGGTGAGCGTTGACGTCCACGCGGTCCATCCCATCGGTCATACCTCTGTTCAGGTCGGGTGTCAGCGTGTGAGTCTCGTTCTCTGTTGGACGGGGGTGCATTCCATTCTCTGTGTGGTGGCTTAGCGCTGTCTTGGCGTTGGGTGCCCTCTAGAGCCAGTTCATGGTGTTGCGTGTTGAAATCAAGAACTGCTGGGGTTTTTGTGCTCTTTTCTGAGGCCATCTTTTGTTTGTAGTAGGCCTTTTGCACCAAGTCTCGCAACTGCTGAGTGTTCATCGTTCGTGGACATGCGAGAACGCCAAGATGGTGGCTTATGCCAGGATGAAGATTCCTGAGGAAGAGAGTTTTAAAGTTCAGTTCATCTTCCATGTCAGAATCATTGCGAGTTCCAAAATATGCTTGTCTGAGTCGACTATAGTAAGCTTGAGGAGTGTCGTGACGTCCTTGTCTCGTCTCCAGGGCAGCCACTAAGCCTTGATCGGACTCAGGGTCGGCGAACTCTTTAATAAGGGCTTTTCGCAGCCGTTGATAATCAGTCTTTGTGTTAACAGGCTGCCGGTCCAGGAAGCTGCGTACTTCAGGGCTGGATGTCGTTCGGAGTAAATAGAGTTTATCTTTGTCCGTAACGTTAGGTCGCATTTCCAGATGGAAATCAATATCTTGCAGATACGCTTGGACCGTTTGGCTGTTTGGCACGCTGGGGTTGAATTTGCCAACGTTTCGGGCGAGCTTGTCAAGGTCTTTTAGGTCCAAGCTGTGCGACGATCTGCGGCTGGCTGCAGCAGATTCTTCTGGTTCTGTCGTGATATAAAGTTCTTCAGACGGCGCTGGTGACTGTTTTAACATCACCCCCTCTGTCTTATGTTCACGTGTCAGTCCAGGCACAGGTGACTTGGTCCTGTTTGGCAGGGGTGCGGTTGGTGCACGTCCTGTCCTTGACGGCTCATGGCGTAGTTCGTAAGCGTGCTTGAGTTCCTCTTGGAAACTTTCAGACTCCTCTGTGACGTAGTCGAGCTGTTGTGTTAGGCGGCTGATCTCGTTTCTTGATTCAGCCAAATGAGCTTCGAGGGCCTTGATTCTGCTGTTTTTGTCCCTGAAGTCAGTCTTTGCCTTCTCTAGTAGCTTCTCTGCATACTGTAGCTTGTCTGCACAATCAGCGAGGTCCTCTTTGAGTTGCTGCATTTCGTGTCTGGTAGCTTCTAGAGTTTCTTTTAGCCTGTTGATTTCCTCATTGGCGCCTTGCTCCACCGCATCGGTCCCTTCCCGTCGTACCTGAGCTTCACGTTCCAGCTGCTCTGTGCGTCGTTGTGCGCTTGTCAGCTCCTGCTGGCGTTGTGCGGCGTACTTGTCGCTCAGTTTGAGGGTGGCGATGAGTGTGTGACTTAAGCTTGAGGTGATCTTGGCTAATTCTTTGTGATTGTAGTTTTGACTTGGGTCTTGTCTCATGATGCTTGTGATGTTGTCATCTAGTTGGTCCTGTGTCTGATGTTGGAGTGCTTCAGCAGCTTTAGGGAGGATGCTGTTTGTTGTAGCACTTAGCCACATTTCCAGTCCTTCCCAGTGACCGACATGTTCTGGCTGGTGATACATGTTCTGGCGGTGATGGGATCTTGGACCGAACTGACACAGACCTTGGATGGGAAACAAAGCAAAACAAAAACACAAACAAAACAACAGGGGTGTGAATGTGCACAGTGTAGTGTATGCTAGTGTTGAGTGTGATTCTGTTTCTGTGGTCCTCTGTGATGGGGTGCGTGTAATTTGCAGCTTCTGCGTAGAAATTGCGCCCACGTAGAGGCAGCACTGTTGGGAAACAGAAAGAAAAGCACACTAACAGAATGAGTACACAGGGACAATAACACTAGACCGATCTCTCTTTTAATAGCAGATTCTCTCTTCGCTTTGTTAAGTCTGATTTAGAAGGACGCTTCTAATCAGAGGATTGTAGGCGAGTTTTCTCTTTTGTAACAAGACTGGTATTGCTATTCCAATTTTCTCCTTGATGGAGGAAAACAACAGCAATGACAGTACTTGTCCCTGAATGGCAGGATTTTACACCGCAACGCTGGTCAGCGTGTGTCACGCGTGTTAAAACTTTTGCCGATGTCTATCTTCTCATTGCGCCTGCTTTAACCTGGGGGAATAGGATTTCACAATAGAGGGTAAATGATAAACAGTTTGAATGTGGTTCTCAAGTTTCATACATCTGTTCAATTGTGACATTTCGCTCTATTCGTGATCTTCCCCTGGCTAGCTTTAAGCAAACAAGTCAAATTAGAAGTTAGTAACAGGGAGAAAAGAAAAGAGAAATTAAGATTTATTCCCAAGATTTAAAACTAATACGTTGGCACAAGGTGGTGCTGTTGAGTCGCTATGCTAAGGTTACGTTTTATGCTCCAGATTGGTGAGAAATGACTTTGACTGTATGGTGTCACTGTCACTTCTCTAACACAGCACTAGGGGGAGCACTATCTACTCTCAGGCCTAAGTAAGGAGGACTAATTTTAATTTAATAAAATTATTTTAATAAAATTATTATTAATTTTTACTTGAGTTAATCAGATCACCTAAGGAAATGAAGTGTGGCCTACAGATAGAGCCGGACTTGTATTTAAGTTTGGAATTAGCATTAAAAATTAGAATTTGGTTTCTAATTAAAATTTATGATGTTATAATTAAAATTAATAGGATTCACTTAGGATTAGAATTTACAAATGCAATCTGCAATTGAGTTGACAAACCAATATTGTTGCAAAATGTAGACAGGAAGTGTAATTAATTATTAAATGTAATTAGAATGTTCGAATTCATAATTAATTATTAAATTAATTTACAGCTTCTAAATCACTAGTTTTGGATTCCCATAATAGTAATTAAAATAATTTCCAAACTTAAGCATTCCTCTCATTGTCCTTAACACCAAAAAAAATAAATAAAAAATAACAATAATAATAATTAATCGGTATCCTACTTGTAAATGAAATTAAAAAATTTCTGGCCCTCTAGATAACTTAAGGTTTTATTGTAGTGGTCAAATTATAAGCGCGTTTATGGTTCGTAAATGGATGCTGTTGTTGGAAGCAGGAATTGAAAATTTTATTAAATGAAATTAATTCAAAATTAATTTGTAATCAATTGTGACATTCAATTAACAATTAAAAATTCCTAACAATAGCGCTCATCCATTGATGTGTTATGAAATCATAAAAAGCCATTATAATTGGACTAAATCAACCTCACTATGTTATCAAAGTAACACTGAATTATCTTCTAACAACCCACCAGTTATTAAGCTGGTCCCACAAAAGGTAAGAAGACTTTAATCAGCTGTTATATTAAACCAACCTGTGAAAATGTCAACACTGATGATTGGGAAACATTAACACAGCCAACTTAAAACGTGTTAGTCTTTTAAATGAGAGACTAGAGAGAGAGAGGGAATTAGTGTTAGCTGTGAACCACATTTCCAAACACACTGCATTCAAGCTTTAAATGCTATGTGCTAATCGCTAGCCGTAATGCTACCAGCATGGCTTTTGCTACAATGCTACAGTTTCTTTGTTAGCTTAGCGCTAATGCTATTTACACGTGGCTAAGCTCCACGTGGTTAAACTGGTCGCTATGGCGAGGCAGTGCCTGTAGGCAGGAGGAAAATGTGCTTCACGCTTCAGACTTGAATTTTCTATAGCACATATAATCTCACTCATTTAGGACGAGATACATTTATCTACGGGTTACTTATAACCCAACAAAGCCTCAGCGGGCTATTATGTGAATATTTGTCTGTTTAGACCGCACATATAACAAAACAAACAATTAAATCGATTTGCAAAATGTCTCCCTTTCTCAAAAACGACTGGCCCCTCCTTTGAGCGCCGTGCGTTTGAATTTCACTCGTGAAATCAAAAATTGGCTGAGAATTACTTAAATAGCTACTTTAATATTCTACAGCGGGAGTCAGGTGGCTGGGTTTGCAGTGGAACACGCACTAACAAAGCATTACCACGAAGGCCTTAAGAGAGGGGCAACAAGGGACACGCTTGTTGCCTCTCATGCGCTTTAGAGCGACTTTTATTAATTATTTACTGCAGTTTAATTTCTTCTCGAACTCGAGTTAACAGTTACACTCTCTTTCATTCAACCTCACTGTGTTTCGCAAACAAGCATGCAATATCACCAATAACCGTTTGTTTCTCTATATTTACTCAATTCTTCCGGATAAAAGTGAGAAATATTTATATTGTCTCTGGTTTGATTCATCAGATCTAAATCTTTAATGCCCGCTTTTGTCCTCCACCATTTATGTAGTAAAAATACCAGTTTAATATGGAGCTATTGTTTCAGCTCCGGGAATTAGTTATTAAATATTTAATATGCTCGATTAAGCCCTATTAATATTTCTTTACAGTTTACACCTTATTAAGTGCTTGTCCAGCAATCACTAAAAGTACATTCTGTGAATCTCAATTAAAATCTCGCTTACATTCCCCGTGGCCCCAGGTAACGATACACGAGATTAATAATTTCTAGTTTAGAGCTAGGCTGCGTTATCTTTAGGGCAAGTAAGGATAAAAATACTTAAAATCACATTCCAGAGACAATTCTTTATGAAATGAAAAACGATTTATTCGTGATATTGCTATTCTAACATAAATGGATTAACTGAGAAGACATAGACATACACACATAGGCATACGAAAGTTTTGAGGTTAACTGTGTGTGAAAGAACACCATTCTTTCTACTTCATAGCTTAACTAACCAGAAAATGATCACGAACAAATCTTTTGCTTTGTTACTGCATTCAGATCGAATTTACCAGTTTAGTCAGGATAAAATTTCAGTTTGTACTTGCTTGGATGGGTTTTAAAGCAGGCTCGGAGTTGTTTCGTTTTCCCGCGTGAGTTCAGTTCTTTGTTTCGGGTGTCACGTGTTCAGCTCGGGCTCCTTCGGTCGTTCTCGTGTGGAGACTTGAGATGGCTGCGTGACGTCACCGGGAAAGCTCCTCTGCAATCGTTGGATTCGTGGCTCCGTTACGGCTTTGGCACAGCCTTAGACTCCCTCCGATGGTTGGTTTGGTTGTGAGAGTCCAGCGGGCCGGCTTCCAGGTCAGCCTTGCGCGCGTTTGAGCGCGCCGAGTTCAGGAGCGCCCGAGAGTTGCAAGAGGGAAGAGAAGAAGAGAGAGAAGACGCGGACGCGCCTCGTCTTTTCAACTGTCCGGTTTGGACGCCGCCCACCGGCGGCTGATCGAATCAGATTGTCCGTATGGGGCGGAGCTCCACCCATGTCCATGGTTTTCTTGCAAGGCATTTTCAATGGAGAAAAGAATAACTTTTGATCCCTGTATTAAAACTTTTATCAAGTTTACACATTTATAATATCACCACATTCGTTATAGTACTGATTCATGAAGTTTTGCAACCATTCATAAAAGTCTAAACACTGCAGCCTACACATTCCAGGTTAAAGCACGATTAGAAATCAGCCCACGTTTTCTTAAATTAATATTCATATTCCACAAGCATATGAGAGAAAGAGTACACATTAATATCCATATATCTTCTTTGTGGATGCTTTGCAAGTCATGAAATGAACGAATGTCTTTGAGAAGCGTTCCCGCACATTCCTTTTGTTCCACAACAAGAAGAAAACGCGCGCTTTTGCGCTGAGGCGGAGGAGGGGCTTTTAGAGGGCTGCTGATTCTTTAGCTGCCCCCCTTCTGGTGACTTGTAGAGTTGAATTCCTGCCGCTATATGTTACACTATTTTCAAACAATGTCAACAGAACAATATTCAAATGAGTTGAAAGGTGGGTGGAGTTAACAAAAATAGCCCTTGCCAACAAGAATGTCTATTTAAATTTGGCACAAATAGACTTTGTTTGACTTTTTTGCTATGTTCATGGACTCACCCAGTTGCTCCAGTACCACGGTTGCATTGGCTGAGAGTCCTCCAGCAAACACTAGACACATGTAAACTCCTTTATCCTCAGTTCTGACACTCTTCAGTCTGAGAGAGAAGTTTCCTTTGGGGATTTCAGCAGTGAAGAACTCGACTCTGTCTCTGTATTGCTCATCTGATGAACCTGAAAAAGTCTCGTTGTTTTGGAAGAGCAGAACCAGAATATCTCCATCTTCATCTGTTCTTATCCATGAAACCTCTTCAATGTGTTCAAGTGAGATATGAGAGTCTACAGAGCAGTTCAGAGTGACGTCATCACCATCATATGCAGACACGGACCAATCTGATCCTGATACTAGAAAACGCTCTGAAAGAATAAAACATGGTTTAAATTCCGTCAAATAAAATCCATATTTTCCGCAGAATTCAGGTGCTCTCTCTCGCTCACCATGTTTTATTTGAACCACAGTCTCTCCAGAATCGTGCTGACTGTAAACTTTGCACGTGTATCCTCCCTCATCTTCAGCTGTCAGGTTGTCCAGACGGAGGGAGAAGTTTCCATGTTGAATCTGATCAGTAAAGAAATGAGCTCCATCACGATAACCCTCATGCTGGGACTCTGGTCGACTCTCGCCACCCAGAAACAGTTGAACCACAGTCTCTGAGTCTGTTCTTCTCCATTCCACCTGCAGATCCTTCATTAGTATGAGTTCATCAACATAACAGGGCAAAACCACTGAAGACCCCAGAGGAGCCACCACGGGACCAGAGGGACCGTGCACAGTGAACCCTATCGAGAAACAGACACATTGATTAATATGATAAAAAAATCGCGTGTAAACAAGCATTATAATACTTACCATCAGCGACCATCATAATAAGTACTGACATTACAATACAGGAAATAATGTCCATCATGCATTACAATTAGACAAAGCAATCATTATATCATAAATGATCATGAAAACGAGAGCCTCTTCGACGAGGGTTAAGCGAGGACACTTTCGCTTCACTGCATTATGCGCGCGTGAGGGCGTAAGATGAACCGTGCTGGAAATACGCTTAAAATAGCACCACGGCGAAAATGGACGTCCTTATGTGCTAATATTATTTATTTCTACTGTTGGTGTTGTGACTGATCACAATTTATACGCATAATTAACTTGTTAGAGCATAACATTTAAAACATCTGTAATACATTTTGTTTTTGATGTTGTTTCTTGTTTAGTTTAGAATTTACTTTAGACTATTAAAGTTTAGCATTGCGTATTACTAAAATAGCAGACGCTTTTATTTTAAGTTACACATGGGATTGCTC
The DNA here is from genome assembly GCA_027474115.1 of Schizopygopsis malacanthus. Lineage (NCBI taxonomy): Eukaryota > Metazoa > Chordata > Actinopteri > Cypriniformes > Cyprinidae > Schizopygopsis > Schizopygopsis malacanthus. Next base: position 6,529,584 of record CM049868.1, read on the forward strand.
TTACAATACGAGCTATTCATAATCTCTTCGCCGAAATTAATTAAATGTTTTTTTTTTATTATTAAAGGCGAATTAATTACACATAATTATGAGTCCGTTTGAACTTTGAGTTTGTTTGTTTGTTTGTTTGTTTGTTTTAAATAAGAATTAATAAATATGAGAGAAAAAAATCTACAATAAACACGTTTACAGCCTACAGGAAATTCACAAACTGACTTTCTTTTTAATGTAAATAACTATTACTTAGACACTGAGCAAGAACAATTCTATAGCTACTATAAATGTAAAATGAAATACATTAACAACGTTTTAATGAAAACTAAAATGTAGTGTTATTATTTTACTCAGGCAATATTTTAGGACGCGTTCTTCAGCTGAGGTCCTTTCACGGTCGCGTCAGAGTGAGTTTAACCGCTGATCTGAGATCTGTGTTTGTATTACTCCTCTAATAGTGGATATAATAGTTTGGTCACCAAGCTGATCTGAGACAAACCTGTTATACATCCTAAAGATGGCAGCCTCCGTCAGACATTTACTGAAACCTTGGACACCGAGGTACATTGTACTAGTTTTCTGTGATTATTTTGAGCAGGAATGTTCGACATTAGGTCTAGATCACATCAGCTTTGCTGTATAATTTATCGCTGATTCTACGCAAACCGAATCATGTGCTTAAGTGTGTTGTATCCACGCTTGTTCAGTTCTCTGTGTAACCTGCACACTGTCTGTTACTCTGCCTCTGTTCTCAGTCTGTGTTTGGTGAGATGGAGTCGGTACAATCCATACTATCTGGATCCCGATCCCAGTAAAGATGCTCGAGTCCCTGAATCAGAGCTCAGCCCTGAAGAGAAAGAGCTGCAGGACCTGAAAACAGTGAGACCGATAAAAGCAGCGCTGTCGAGCGACACCAGCTCTCCTTTCAACGACCCTCTGATCAGGTAAAGACAACACGAGCTCAGCCGACGGTAGTATAGCTCAGGGGTGCCCAAACTCATCCTGCAGAGTTTAGCTCCAACCCCAATCAAACACACCTGAAGCAGCTAATCAAGCTCTCACTAGGCATACTAGACACTTCCCAGCAGGTGTGTTGAGGCAAGTTGGAGCTAAAGTCTGCACGACACCGGTCCTCCAGGACAGAGCTTGGGCACCCCTGGTATAGCTCTATGACCTGAAGAGAAACACCGTGGGGTCCTAAAGCCACATTCAAACTAATTTAACTGATGTACGTTACCCCACTGTATATGGACCTTTCACTGCACTGTTTATCTGTCTCCAACAGCAAGTTCATCAACATGATGATGCAAGATGGCAACAAAATCCTTGCTAGAGGAATCATGACACAGGTTTTTATTAAATCCCATTATATACACACTAGTGGTCAAACCACTAGTGGAATAATAAAATTTTGTCTTTATTTAAACGAGTCTTTCTGCTCATCAACGCTGCATTTATTTGACCAAACATGCAGTAAAAACCTTTATTATAACCATTTAAGATAACTCTTGCCTAAATGCATTTTAAAATACTAGTGTATATCTTATGAGAGTAAAGCTGTATTTTCAGCATCATTACTCCAGTCTTCAGTGTCACATGATCTTCAGAGATCATATTAAAATGCTCATGAAACATGTCTTAATATCGATGTTGAAAACAGTTGTGCTGCGTCATATTTGTGTGGAAACTGAAACGTTACTGTTCAAAAGTTTGGGGTAAGTCAGAATTTTAAAAACAAAAACTAAATTTTTTATGATGCTACGAAATATTTCAATTTCAAAATAAATGCTTATTTATAATAAAATACTTATGTATGATATATTTTAAACCAGCAGAACACTAATAATAATATGATGATGATTCACATTATATACTAATGAATGTACATGTAATACTGTTAACAATTACATGATTAAGTTCTCTGACGATACAGCTATTTTAGGTCTCATATCTGGAACATCAGATGTTACTACTTACAAACATGAGGTTCAGAACTTTGTCCAGTGGTGTGATAAACATTTTCTTAGCATTAACACAAAAAAAACTGTGGAGATGATGTTTGACCCCAAATCCATTGGTGACCACTTACCAGTGGTCATTAATGGTCAGAATATAGTCCAGGGGGTGTTCAGGTTGAAAATGGAGTGTTCAGGTTGAAAATGTCTGCATTAGGGTCCAACAGCGTTTGTATCTTCTTCGTAGGTTGAGGGTATTTGGTGTTAACCAAAAAGTGTTGCTTCTCTTTTATCATGCTGTATAGAGATCGACCGATATATCGGTTTACCGATATTTAAGCATTTTACCATTATCGGTTATCGGTTTTGTAAAAAAAAAAATATCGGTTTTGATTATTTTTTTTTTTTTTTTACATACATAATTATACAGAGTATAACCAGCAGTGAAATTTTGTTCTCTGCATTTGACCCATCCAAGTGCACACACACCTGGAGAAGTGGACACACACACACATACACACACACACCTGGAGCAGTGGGCACTGTTCACTCAGGAAATGCTCCAGCACAACCACCGCATGTAACTTTATACAAGATTAACTTGTTTGAAACACGCTGACTTATATTAACATTTACTATAGAACCATTATTTCGCCAATAAACATCTAAATAAATACATCTCTATCGAAATTAATTATTTATTATCTCTGCAAGCGATTACAGTTTGAGTATAGTTCTGTGTAAATGCATAGATAAACCGCGCTGTCAGCAGTCTTCATAATCTAGAATGACAAAAACATTTGAATTCTGACAAAACATGCCAGTTGAGCAATGCAATAAAATACGATGTTTTGTTTGTTATAGCTTATTTCAATATTCCAGAGAATATAACAGCTTATAAACCTAAAACTGTAGTTTAAAATGAAGTTGATATTTTGTTTGAGTTTTCCGTCTTTTCCTCAGGTTTTAAATAAGCCTGTAAGCGCCGTGCGTGTTTTACTTTGACTTTAATATCAGCAGCAATTCGGCGTCAAGCAGTGTTTAAAATAAAAATCAGCAAATACTGTGGAACCAAATAAATGAGAAACGAATGTTTTTTTTTAAAACATTATCACTTAGATCAGGGGTAATAGATCGTATTCACCTCTCTACGTATTCTGTGTTTAGGAGAAATACGGTTCTCACGGCGCTGTGAATACAGACTGAACGGCGGCTCAAAGCCGCTGTATGAGAACATGATACACAAACTACTGCTTTTGCTGTATAAAAGAAACCAGTGTCACACTAGTACACGCAAGTTTTAATGGGCAAGTTTTGTAATCAAGGTAAAGCTGATTACAGTGACATGATCGTGCATTAGGCGCGCGCTGTGTCCGTTATAAATGATGCGCAAACGAACCGTGTATGTGCTCTCGATCACTCATATTTCTGTTTGAATACAGCTCAGTATAAAGTTGAATACAGCGACGTGAATAGTGCATAATAATAAAACACTATTTTATTTATCATTATTAAATTATTGCAACAAAGATACATCACAACAAGCCTTTTTAATTATTTATTTAATGTGTAGCCTATTTTATCATTTATTTACTTTTCACTTGGTAGATCTCGGTGAGTTTTCTCCTTGACTTAGATTAATGTCAGACTCAGAAGTCAACAGGCTTAAAACGGGCGCTTTTACATTTGGTTTCGAAACTCTTCCGCATCGTGTTGTCTGTCATCTCTCTTCACGTGATAAATGAAATCTGATCTGTGATGTAGAGGTCTGCGCGGGACTATTTTAGGTTTTATTCCGCTCCCGCGATATATTCTGTTTGTTCACATTTCTGATGAAAGACAGAGAGATAGGCTAACAAATAAAAGTTTAGTCTGCACAAAAGTGTATTTATTTTATTCGTCTTGTCAAGAGTCTTGAATTTATTGACTGATAAATGTCAATAACATTTTGCTGCCAACACGGAATAAAGTTTCACAGAGAGGAAAAAAGTTATAATTTTTTTTTAATCCCTATTATAATTTGTTTTGTCAGGATATAATTCGTTTATGCTAACATTCAGCCTACAACACAATAGGAAAAAAATGTAGGTTTAGCCTAATAGCTATTTTATTAGTCTTGTCAAAACACTATTCATTTAACATCTTGCTGTTAACACAGTGAAAAGTGCAGCAGAGAAAAAATAAATGAATTCGACACAGTCTGTCATTTAAAATGATAGGATAAGCATAATACAAAAAAAAGGAAAGAGAATTGCACATCCTTCAAGGACAGCGGAGTAATAAATCTGCTCGGGACAGCCGGTAATGCAGACCTAGACTGCTGTGATGCAAGACTCTCGTTCGTTCGGTGCGTTGCATTTAGCAACCGCATTCAGTTTTAATTTTAGTGTCCTCTATCTGAACGAATTTATTTTTATTACTATAAAAACAATCTAAACAACGGTGGGGGATGGTGGTGAGCAAGTGATGTAACAGTGTTGCGGCTTAACACCAGAATAACCGTCGTCATGTCTATCGCGGCAAGCCTACTTCACTCTGTTATTTATTTACTTTATAACAGTAAATAAATATCGGTTCTGAATATCGGTTATCGGTTACATAACATCCATCGGGGAAGACCCCTGGAACCAGTGGACCACTTACACTCTGACTTTGCTGCAGTTGGAACAAACTACTGATTCGTCTGGCTGGAGGGGAACTGGCACCCCGACTGAGCCTGGTTTCTCCCAAGGTTTTTTCTCCATTCTGTCACCGATGGAGTTTTCGTTCCTTGCCGCTGTCGCCTCTGGCTTGCTCAGTTGGGGACACTTCATTTCCAGCACAATCATCGACTTGATTGCACAGATATTATTTAAACTGAACTAAGCTGGACAATGCCATTACTAAATTCAATAATGAAATGCATTCAGCAGATAATTGAGTGTTAAATCCTGTCATTTTACATTATTGACAAAATTTGCCTATTTTGATATTGTGCAGTGCTTTGTTACAATTTGTATTGTTAAAGGCGCTATATAAATAAAGGTGACTTGACTTGACTTGACATAAATGTATAAATATCGGTATCGGTTATAAAAAATCAATATCGGTCGATCACTAATGCTGTAATTGAGAGCATTTTTCGATACGGCATCTCAGCCTGGTTTGGCAATCTTAGTGTACACTTGAAAGCCCAGATTACACGGCTAACACTGAGAGCCATGAAAATTATGGGAGTTAAGCAGCATCCCACACCTCAGGCTCTTTTTGAAGAAACGGTTACTAGACAGGCTCAAAAAGTTATTTCAGATCCCACTCATGTCCTTCGCCCTGAGTACCAACTTCTTCCCTCGGGAAGACGCTTCAGAGCTCCTAAGTGCAGGCTTAACCGTTTTAAGAACTCCTTTGTCCCACTGTCCATTAAAGCATTGAATGACAAATTAGCTAGAGGTCAACAAATATAATGTATATGTATATATATACATGTGTATGTGTGTGTATATATATATATACATTATATATAAATATGTATTTTCCCCATCTGGTGTGCAAATATATATAGACATGATGATTAAAGGGGTGTTGCACAAAAGGTAGGGTGTAGTTTAGTTGTTCACTGTATATTGTGGGGAGGGCAGAGAGGGGTCGCTGTGTCATATGTATGTAGTATGTTATTTGTGTAGAACAGCAGATAACGTATTGTATGTGTCCAACACAAATTTCCTTCGGGACAATAAAGTTTATCTTATCTTATCTTATCCATTAGTGATAATTGAGCACAATAATTAATACTTGAGCAAATGATTTCTGAGAGATCACGTGACACTGGAGTAATAATTCTGAGAATTCAGCTTTAATAATTACATTTTACAATAAAAGTTATTTTAATGTCGCAATATTCCTGTTTTTCTGTGTATTTAAGAAAAGCGCAGCCTTGTGAGCGTAAGAGACATCTTTCACAAATATTACAAAATTGTTCATATGACTCTCTACATAATCTCTGCTTGAATGTTTTGTGTCTGTTTAGACGCTGGAGACCATAAAGAGAAAACAGGTGGAGAAATACCACAAATCTCCAGCAGCTAAGAGAGACGAGATCGAGTGCAATCCCTACAGCATCTTCCATCAGGCCCTGGAGAACTGCAAACCCATCATCGGCCTGGCCAGTGTTCAGAAAGGAGGGAAATCTTACCAGGTCTAATATTTCACAACTCTGAGAGGATCGAGTCAGATGTTTGTAGATATGCATCTCAGAATCAGTGCTCAATTAATGGGTTTGCAACACTGAAAGAAATATCTGTCGAGAAATCAACATAATTCTGAAAGAAAATACAATTTAATGATGTCAACTAATATTTTGGACAATGTTTCACATTTTATAAAATGGTATCCTTTTTCCCAGAGTGATGTTTAAAGGGATAATTCATTCAAAAAGTGAAAATGATCATCATTTTCTCACCTTCATGTCATTTCAAACCTGTATGACTTCCTTCTGTAAACGCACAGTCAGATCTTTCCCATACAACGAGCAGTACGGTCCAGCAAGAGGAATTACGTCGAAGCTCAAATATTGAATCTCACTCTGTATTGTTGGTCCTGCAGGTGCCGGTTCCTCTCACAGATAACCGGCGGCGTTTTCTGGTCATGAAGTGGATGATCACAGAATGCAGAGACAACAGGCACCGTCGCACACATATGTATGAGAAGCTCTCGCAGGAGCTGCTGGCTGCCTTCGCTAACGAGGGAAACATAGTGAAACGCAAACACGACCTTCACAAGATGGCCGAAGCCAACCGGGCATACGCACACTACCGCTGGTGGTAGAGGGATTCACCTAAAGATGTGATTGGTTTTGGACGGACAGCATCAGGAGCTGGGGATGGATACGCATCTCAAAACAATGACACGAGAAAGTCTGTTATCTTGACTCATAAATACAGTTTGTCTTTGTATGAAAGTTAATAAAGCTATAAGAAGTCACGTTTCATTTTTGATCAGGAGTTTGAGAGTTGAACAGTGTTACAAAAACAAATCTGACACATTCTTGAGATTTCAATTGCAAGCTTGTGCAATCAAATACTTATTTCTTTATATTTGAAACTTGTAGCATGAAGACAACTATACTGTCTCTGTCTAATCTGCAAGAGCCTGAAGAATCAGTGAGACCAAAAAATGTTATTTTATATTTTAAATACAACATTTTACAATCATCATGTTACCATTTCAGTGCACATGACCACTGATTTAAATTATTTAAGGTGTATTATAGAACATTAATATATTTTATATAAAGTAATCCTCTACAATACAAATAGATGTTCCTCCTATCGAGGCAAATTGTTAATCAACGTTAAACAAATCTGACAACTAAATTATACTGATATTAAAATCATCTAGTCACCTCTAGTGTTATGATTACAGTGTTAATCTTTGACAAATATTAAAGCTGAATCACGATTGTAATGCTGCTACTGTTGAACTACATTCAGTTTTAAACTCGGTAACTAAAATGTCTAACTATCTGTGACTAATGATAACATGATTATAGCCAAAAAATGAATAGCTCTTTATTTGTAACTTATTTTCTCCAGTAACTGGATTTGTAGTATGAGTGTTGCTTAACATGAATGTACTGCGCTATCGCACATTAATATTTTGTCCTTGGGAATGCTGAGATATTATTTCTGTAACATTACAACATGGACTACTCTTTGCAGATTTGTTGGGGTTTTCTAAATTGTGACATGAAGTAGCCAAAGTCAAAATGAAACACAATTCACAACCCATCTTCTGTAATTTGGCATTAAAGTACAGGATATTGAACCAGAAAAACATCCATCGGGAACTGATTGAAACGTGAGAAACCCTCCCAGCAGCCACTGGTTAAACCCTGAGCGGCCTTGGGGATGGCCATTTCAGAGTTCATAAAGTAGTAAAGCTTATCTAAAATATATATATATATATTTTTTTTTTTATATAATGTGAATAAATGAAACTAGAAATATGTATCAAGACAGCAAAATCACATCAACTTAAAAAAGTCAATCCAAGTTTACTTCAAACAGTCAAAACCCAAACCCAGTGCTGCTTCTGGCTTTGACCAGTCGTGTACTTCATGTCAAACCTCATACCTAGTTGTTCTCGCTCCTGTTTGGTGGAGGCCTCAGTCCGGGTTCATGTTCTCCAGCTGATCTCCGATACGATGCAACTGAAACACCAGACCTCCAGAGAGACGGAAAACTTCCAAACCATTTTCTGTTCAATCTGAAAAATCACTTTTGCCATTTTTTGATGCAGTACTAATTTATTTACTCAATTATTCTACCAATTTCAGTCAACCAATAATAATATTCAGGATTCACCTCCTCCTCGTTCCTCAGGGCATCAGATTGGGCCAGTCTGAACAAACAGTCAGACAGGGTGCATCATGGGACAATTGTATGGTTGCTTTATAAAGGCTACTGCGAACACCATTTTCTCATTTTTTATCACAGAATAATTCTGGAATTATATTTTATAGTTTCTATACTAAATGATATGTCAATCAGTACATCATTTTTAATATAGTTAATTTATTCTCCCACATAAGAGGCTGGTCTACAGGGGACAGATTTGGCATTCTGCAGACATTTTACTCATTCCAAAATTTTGATCATTCATATGTGCTTCTTATTTCACTTACTTTGTATTCTAATGATAATAAATATTATTCCGTAAATGACCAGGCAAGTTTAATATATGATAATGGCCTGACGGTGAGCCTGAAGTGATGGTCCGATATCTGAAAATCTGATATGTGGGCTTTTGCTGACAGTTTGGTCCCCCCGCTTAAAAATGTCTCCCTGAAGATGACCAAAGACTTTGAATGACCTAAAGGCTTTTGCCAAGATGACTGGGCATGGCAACAATACCACCTGTAAGAATTTGGGGCCTCATAGACAACTATTACCAAAGACCGCACACTGCCATGGATGCTAAAGGGGGCAATACACAGTATAAGAACTAATTCTGATGATACATGGGGCAACTTTTTTGAGCAATGTTGCTTGGGCACTTTCACAGAATGGGTAACAAATTTCAATTTGACAGATTGGTTGTAGATGCATTTCATTTTATGATTAAACGAGATCATAATGTTTCAGTCCTATGAGAGATTTAGCACAGGACACATGTATGATCTGTCATACTAGCATAAATCATGTAGATCCGTTTAATGTTTCTGAATGTTATGATTAATGTCGTTTACAGCCAGGTTTCACAGACTATGCCACGATTGACCATAGTTTAATTAGGAGATTAACTAATTTTTATAAATGTGCCTTATACAATTTTATACTGGTGTGCATCTTGATACAAAACAAAGGCACTGCCATGTTTTAAGATCAGAGCAAATGTTACATTTTAGTCTACGACTAGGATTAAGCCTTGTCTCTGAAACTGGGGGTAAAATAATTTAACATATAAGTTTTAATCAACTTTCTGTTGATAAATCCCTCACACAAAGATTAAGCAATGTCTAAACATTTGAGCATTCAGAATCAAATGAATCATACCTGTATAGTTACTAATATATGAAGCCGTCCAGAGCAACGAGAGGCCTAATACAAATAATAAAATAATGATCTTTAAATCAAATGTGTAGTACTAATTGTAAACATATAATCGAATTAATAATATTCGTAATCAGCTCATTTGCACTGTTTAAATGCCAATTAGATTTAAATGCCCCCACAGATCTGTAATGCCGATTCGTCTCTCTCATTCTTGTGATAATTTGATACGTGCGATCACATTTAGACCGGCACTGAGACAGACACTGTTATATATCACAACTGTTCAATGTTTTCAAAAATGTAATGTTTATTTTATTTTTCTGACATTTAAATACAGGCACTAGCAAACATGTGTAGCCTATAAAATACACACTCGGATTGTTACTTCTAGCCTTTTGGGAAATTGACTTTTACAGATCAACCAAAATCAGTGTGAGAATATGTGGAGCGCGACGATAAATGTGTTAATGATTAGCATTGAATGTTAGCCAAGGGAAATAGTTTAGCCACTCTGTGTATCTGTACATTTTCCCTTTCATTCCTCACTTTTAGCTGCCATTGTTGCATCTCTCGTTTCTGACACAAATAAATGCAATAGAACAAAGATACAACGTATATTGCAATGCTTTTCATGAATCAAATGCAAAATAACATCGCATAGTATGCACAAGTTTATGTACCAGGTGCGCGTGGTTAGGATTCAGGTGAGTGTGATCGTGCTGGCTGAGTGTTGGGACCTGACGAGGCTAATGGTTCTCTGACAGTACCCCCTCCTCCATGGACGGCTCCTTACGCCTGGTGGAGCTGAACGTGTGCCGAGTCCCAGACCCTCTCACTCTCTCTGAACCGGAAGTCCACGGCAGGGGCAGATTTGGTGAATCGGGGGCCTCAGCAAATATAGGAATTGGGCCCTAAACATTTGCACACATTTACCAAGATCAAGTGTAACCCAGGTCACTGACTAGGTTAAAAAAAAAACTAAAAAAACAATCCTATTAGTTTTTGTTGTCTTTCTCGTGCCCTTCTAGCTTTGCAACTAGTCTCTTTGTCAGCTTCGATTTCCTTAAAATACGAGCTTCTAAGGATGTATTTTGCTCAAATGATCCAATTTTAGATCGTTTGAATGATCTAAACCGTCCTTTTTAGGGATAATCAACCAATTCAATCAAATTGCTCTGCATATTTCTCTCCGTCACCCTCTGCACTCTCTCCTTAACTTATCTTGGAGGCGGAGCTAATCTCTGGCCTTAAAGTCAAAACTTACTTTGGCAAATTATTGTTATTTTTTTTCTAAATCTCAATGTGTATTATGATATATATAGCAACTTAAATCAACATTTCTCATATTAGTAATACAAATATAATAACAAGAAAAAAATAAAGTAGTTATCTTTTTTTTTCTTTATTTCTTTTAACCTAGTCAGTGACCTGGGTTACACAACCTTGAGGTTCCCTTTTGTTGTGACGCTTGCTGCTGCACAATGGTGCCCCATAGTTGTGTCCAATGTTTCTACATTTTTCATGTATATGTTATAATGGGATTATTTTATTTACATTTATTCATTTAGCAGACACTTTTGTTATTTCGTGTTGTAGACCACGAGATAGCAAATGATTTACTGTTGAGAGAGAAGTACAAAATAAATACAAAATGGTTAACCTCACAATTGAACTGAATATTTATTTGGTGGATTTGTCGCATTGGTCTGAATAAAAACAGTCTGCCAGCAGGAGTGCTTTTGGAACTCAGAAATATAGCGGTTTCCCCAGAAACGGCTGTAAACAAAGCAGCGCTCCGCTCATAAATTATACTTTATCAGGTAACATGGAAATGCCATCCAGACTTTTATGAAAACAATCGGTTCCCTTCAGAGGTTCATTCATATGAAAACTTGAATTAGGGAGGATGAGAAAATTTTGAAAAATATAGCCTTTATTGACGAGGAAAGTCAATTGATGAGTTACCAGTGTAACCCTACATTTAATTGTAGTAATTTTAACTTAGGGCTGTCAATCAATTAAAATACTTAATCGCATGATTGTCATGAGTTAACTCGTAACTTAATAACACATGTTTATCTGTTCTAAATGTACCATAATTTAATACTGTTCAAGTTTTTAATTCTCTAATCAACATGGGCATGGACAAATATAGATGCTTTATACAATATATGTTTATTATTAGTGAGCATAGTTAACAGAGCATGAAAAGTAGACATGTTTCATAGGTCATAGATGTTTTTCAAAGAACGTGTTAATGTCTATTAGACATGAAAAAAAGAACATATAAACACCAGGTTCCCATTACTTCTCTTTCTTTGCACTGAGCAATTTACTGACACAAGCCGGTTTACATTTTCGCAGGACAGGTCAGCTCACTTCTTCTGAACATGCAAAATATACATTTATTATTTATTATTGCATTTGTTTGCCTCTCTGTGCCACATACTGTAATAGCCTATTTTGATGCAGCTATATTCTCAATAAAACAGTTTTCATTTATATATTTTATTATTTCTGTTGTCAGACAACGGGATGAACATCGTGCTACGCTCTCCGGCGTGCAATACGAGCCGCTAAGCGCCGGTACAGTGAGAAAATTGAGTCACATTTCCAGCTCAATGACTCTCGACGCATGTGGCAGGGACTGAAGACCATCTGTTCCTCTGGAAATAACTCCTCCGCAGTGGTGAGAGCAGATCCGTTACAGGCCGAAGAGCTAAACACCTTCTACGGTCGCTTTGACTGCAATGGCGGTGCAAATCTGCCGATCAGCACGTCAGGAAGCAGCAGACAGAGCAGCGATGATCATGTAATCACCTTTTCAGAGGACGACGTTCGGAGGGAACTAAAGAGAGTGAACGTCAGGAAAGCAGCCGGACCTGATGGGATTACTGGCCGCGTTCTGAGGTCCTGTGCTGATCAGCTTGCTGGTTTGTTTACTTCCATATTTAATGAGTCCCTTGCTACCTCTGTTGTTCCCACCTCCTTTAAAAAATCTGTCATAATCCCTGTGCCTAAGAACAGTAAACCCTCTTGCCTGAATGACTATCGTCCAGTTGCCCTCACATCGACGGTCATGAAGGTTTTTGAGAGACTTTTAAAGAAACACATTTGCTCCTCCATCCCTGCTACTTTGGACCCTCTTCAGTTTGCCTATCGGCCAAATAGGTCTACTGATGATGCCATCTCCCAGGTACTGCACTCCTCCCTCACTCACATCGACAGCAAAAATGGCAACTATGTCAGGCTGCTATTCATAGACTACAGCTCAGCTTTCAACACTATAGTCCTCACCAAGCTGGCTGTTAAACTCTCAGACCTTGGCCTAAACACTTCACTTTGTGACTGGATTCAAGATTTCCTCACCGCCAGACCACAAGTGGTGAAAGTCGGCCAGTTCACCTCCAACTCCATCACCCTGAACATAGGAGCCCCACAGGGCTGTGTCCTGAGCCCCCTGCTATACTCTCTATACACCCACGACTGTGTGTCCTCTCACAGCTCCACCTCTATTGTCAAATTTGCGGATGATACTGTGGTTCTGGGCCTCATCAACAACGATGACGAGGCCGCATACTTGGATGAGGTGGAGAGACTTACATCATGGTGCCAGGACAACTGTCTCTCTCTGAACGTGAGCAAAACTAAGGAGCTGATCGTGGACTTCAGGAAGAGACAGCAGCAGCCCTACACTCCTCTTATGATCAGTGGGACCCCTGTGGAGAGGGTGAGTAGCTTCAAGTACCTCGGTGTAAACATCTCCGAGGACCTAACTTGGACTACACACATTCAAACACAGGTTAAGAAAGCCAGGCAAAGACTGTACCATCTGCGACAGCTGAGGAAATTCAGGGTCTCACCAGCTATCCTGAAAACTTTCTATTCAGGGGCCATAGAAAGTGTTCTGACTCAGTGCATCTCAGTGTGGTATAATAATGCCACAAACCAGGACTGCAAAGCTCTACAGAGAGTCGTGCGCTTAGCTGAGCGCATCTCAGGGTCTGCTCTCCCCTCTCTGCAGGCCATCTACATCAAACGCTGTAAAAGCAGAGCTGCTAAAATCCTCAAAGATTCAACTCACCCCGGTAACCATCTTTTCTGTTTACTGCCATCTGGCAGGCGCTTCAGGAGCATGATGGCAAAGACTGAAAGACTGAGGAAGAGCTTCTTCCCTCAGGCCATCAGGCTCCTAAACTCAAACTCAGTCTCATAAACACTTACAAGACCCATTGTTAACTGTAAATATTCTCACATTCTCATCATTGCTGCTCTATGTACAATACCCTGAATAACCCGTCTGCACATCCCTCTTATTCACATTACTATTTATTAAGTCCCAGTACACTGTTTTTCTTTTTTTGTACATCTTATTGTTTTTTGCACATCTTGTTTTTTGCACATCTTATTGTCTTTTGCACATCTTATTGTTTTTTGCACATCTTATTGTTTTGCACTTTTTTTATTTAATTGCACATTTTACTCTTATTTCTCTTTTTCTTACCATATGTATGCCCTTGTGTTATGTTACTTTATATAATTTGTATTCTTATTATTTTGCACTGTCCACTGAGCGGACCTGATTCGATTACATTTCACTTCTAATTATACCCTGTATAACTATTATGTGACAAATAAAGAAACCTTGAACCCTTGAACCTTGATATGAAATATTGACTGAAACACAACCCATTAGGACTAGGCTACATAACCAGCTCTCCCTTTCAAGATGTTCATCGGCACAGAAATCCTGATTTATACTCATGCCGTCGTCTGATAAAATCAAATAAGCTACACATAAGATAAAGACAATAGCTGTGCTGTGATTTCGGCTATATTTGCATGTAAAATTAGAGAAGCAATATATCTGTGTTTTAATTGAAAACGCAGCTCTTTTCAGCCGCAATTGTAAAGATGTGTGCGCGCACGCGCGCTGAACAGAGCAGACGCAGAGAGAGAGAGAGAGGTGTGTGCGCACGATGAACAGAGCAGACGCAGAGAGAGAGAGAGAGATGTGACCTCGCGCTTGTGCGTTAGTCAGCATCTTCAGATGCATAATATTTTCATTTGCTACAAGCAGGATACAAAAGAAGCACGTTGAATTGGGACACGCAGACGGTTGTCATGGAAATAAAAGTTTGCGTGTCCCTGCTTAATGCCTATCTCGCATCTGAAAAGCATTTTAGGGGGCCCTTGGCTTTTGGGGGCCCAAGGCAATCGCCTTTGCCTAATGGTAAAACTGTCTAAATTGAATTATACATGTCATGCAGACATTCATATAAGGAGTTTAACAGCAAATTAGTCATTCAGAGAACAAATGTAATTTTTTAACATGAAATATTTACGGAGGTCCGGACCTCGGTGACCTCATAGCTGGCTTCGGGCCTGTTTACAAATATTTAAATCTTGCACAGATCTGTTTAACTTCACTTTTAGCTGAAACAGATAATCTGCGGGCTTCATACCACTAATGCAATAGACTCAGACAGGGCCGTTTCTAGCCAATTTGACGCCCTAGGCAAAATCCCTATTGTCCCCCCCCCCCCAAAATAAAAACAATAAAATAAATATATTATTGTTATTATTTTATTCTTTTCAGACACCAGTTTCTTGTCACATTCAACTTGTTTTTCATAGTAACGACACTAATTTGTGGAGATTTAGTTCCACAAATCTTAATGCATTATATGTAAATTGACTTAAGATAAACATTTTGCACAATTTATTATCTGTAATATCATTGTGTTGCCACTAGATGCCTGTATAGTCCTATGTACCAATCCCTAGTTGCTAAGACATTGCACATAAATCACACATAAATTTGTTTTATTACATTTGGATTTGGATACATGTTTAGATACTATAAATGGCAACTTTTTGTCTTTATATGTTTTTTGTTCAATTATTTTGTTGTTGTTGCTTGAAACATTGATTTAAAATGTCAGTTTGTGGCGAGGGGGGCGTGGTTCAGCGAAGTCTGCAGCGGGAGAAGGACTCAGGAGACAGCGGTAAGTAAGTGGGTCAAGTGCAAAATGAGGAACACCTGTGTCTGATTGCAGTAATTGGCGTGGAGACCAGATAAAAGCCACTGTGGAACAGGAGTTCAGAGAGAGACGGAGTGAAGACTCGGGCGCACGGTCTGTGAGAGAGAGACAGCCGGAACGAATGCTGAGAGTGATCGCGGAGACAACCGAGAGAGTTGATGTTTTTAGGATGCGCAGAGTGCGCACCTGTTTAAGTTTATCTGTAAATAAAATTCACCCGAGTCTTCACGAGCCAACCCTGTCCGCTTCCTTCCTTACTTACGAACGTTGTTACACAGTTATTGCATTATTATTTCAGTCAAACCTATAAAACCCTTTGTTGCCCCAAACTACATATAAAAGCCTGATCAGTGGCATAACAAATCAATCAAAGTAATCAATGCAGCTATTAATCCTTTGCTACTCATTAACGAGTGAACTTCCCCTTTAAATAACGTGTCGCTCTGCCCTCATGTGTATGACGCTGCTCGGAGTAAGTGCTGTGTTAGAAGTGAATTAATTTATTCAACATATCGACACCTCCATTAAACTTGACAAAGCGGTTTAATAAAGGATGTATTGATCTCGTGAATTAGCTAATTTTACTATACCAGTATTTTTCTAATTGGCTGTTAAAGTTTATATGAGAATATTACATGACACGCTGATTCTTTAACAATGCATTGGCGCAAAAACGCACAACTTTAGGACAAATCTCGCAACATGATTTACACAAATACTGCCTGAACAAAATACTGATTTTGTGCACTTTATTTACTGGAACAATATTTTAAATAGGCCTTTGAACTTAGCTTTCTTGCATGGCAATAAAAAGTGTTACCTTGCCAAAGCACTAACCGAGCCCATCGATCTAATGGCATTGATGAGCGCTGCAAATGCAAGCATGCAACAACCAGGCAGCATTGACAGCACACAGATCCAATACAGGCATCGTCAGATTGACAGCGCTCTGATCCAATACAGGCATCGTCAGATTGACAGCGCTCTGATCCAATGGCATACAGGCATCGTCAGATTGACAGCGCTCTGATCCAATACAGGCATCGTCAGATTGACAGCGCTCTGATCCAATACAGGCATCGTCAGATTGACAGTGCTCTGATCCAATACAGGCATCGTCAGATTGACAGCGCTCTGATCCAATAAAGGCATCGTTAGATTGACAGCGCTCTGATCCAATAAAGGCATCGTCAGATTGACAGCGCTCTGATCCAATGGCATACAGGCATCGTCAGATTGACAGCGCTCTGATCCAATACAGGCATCGTCAGATTGACAGCGCTCTGATCCAATACAGGCATCGTCAGATTGACAGTGCTCTGATCCAATACAGGCATCGTCAGATTGACAGTGCTCTGATCCAATACAGACATCGTCAGATTGACAGCGCTCTGATCCAATGGAATAAAGGCATCGTTAGATTGACAGCGCTCTGATCCAATACAGGCATCGTCAGATTGACAGCGCTCTGATCCAATACAGGCATCGTCAGATTGACAGCGCTCTGATCCAATACAGGCATCGTCAGATTGACAGCGCTCTGATCCAATACAGGCATCGTCAGATTGACAGCGCTCTGATCCAATACAGACATCATCAGATTGACAACGCTCTGATCCAATGTCATACAGGCATCGTCAGATTGACAGCGCTCTGATCCAATACAGGCATCGTCAGATTGACAGCGCTCTGATCCAATACAGGCATCGTCAGATTGACAGCGCTCTGATCCAATACAGGCATCGTCAGATTGACAGCGCTCTGATCCAATACAGGCATCGTCAGATTGACAGCGCTCTGATCCAATACAGACATCATCAGATTGACAGCGCTCTGATCCAATGCCATACAGGCATCGTCAGATTGACAGCGCTCTGATCCAATACAGGCATCGTCAGATTGACAGCGCTCTGATCCAATACAGACATCGTCAGATTGACAGCGCTCTGATCCAATACAGGCATCGTCAGATTGACAGCGCTCTGATCCAATACAGGCATCGTCAGATTGACAGCGCTCTGATCCAATACAGGCATCGTCAGATTGACAGCGCTCTGATCCAATGGCATACAGGCATCGTCAGATTGAAAGCGCTCAGATTCAATGCCATACAGGCATCGTCAGATTGACAGCGCTCTGATCCAATGGCATACAGGCATCGTCAGATTGACACCGCTCTGATCCAGTACAGGCATCGTCAGATTGACAGCGCTCTGATCCAATGGCATACAGGCATCGTCAGATTGACAGCACTCTGATCCAATGGCATACAGACATCGTCAGATTGACAGCACTCTGATCCAATACAGGCATCGTCAGTGTTACGTGTATGTGTGACATTTGTATCTTGAGTCCATAGGTGGCGTGGTGGGGATTCCCATTCCGAGAGTCGCATGACGTCATCAATGCCCCCTGATAAATATGCTGCGATGCACAATGGAAGGGCTCTCTGTTGCTCCGCTCTCCCATTCTTCTCGCAATCGTCTCTCTCATCGCCTCGTTGGGGCTATTTTGTTATTTTTCGTTATACCTAGGTTCACTTTGTGAATCTGTGTTTTGATATGTGTTATTCTTATTTTCTTATCGGCAGCGGGTAGAGTGTTTATTTATTAGCTCACGTTTTGCTTAGTTAGTAAGAGCAGAGCGAGGGAAGCAGGTGTCCGGAAGACTCACCCGTTTTTATTTTTACTTCGGGAGACAGGTAAGAACTTTGTTCCGAGAACAGGTGTAGTTAGGGGTCTGTGTTCGTAGCTTTCCTACCCGTGAGTTGATTATGTATTAGATTGTTTATAAATATCTTTGTGAATTGTTGTGCATTCCTTTTTGAATGTTTGAGTGGAAATCAGTACTTGAATTAAATAAGAGGCGTTTTGAAATTCACATCAGGTGTTGTGGTTCTTTAATATGTTCGCCTGTGTCCTTTAATTGATTGTTTGAATTAACGAGCCTTAAAGTGGTTATGGGCCATAACAGTCAGATTGACAGCGCTCTGATCCAATGCCATACAGGCATCGTTAGATTGACAGCGCTCTGATCCAATACAGACATCGTCAGATTGACAGCGCTCTGATCCAATACAGGCATCGTCAGATTGACAGCGCTCTGATCCAATACAGGCATCGTCAGATTGACAGCGCTCTGATCCAATACAGACATCGTCAGATTGACAGCGCTCTGATCCAATACAGGCATCGTCAGATTGACAGCGCTCTGATCCAATACAGGCATCGTCAGATTGACAGCGCTCTGATCCAATACAGGCATCGTCAGATTGACAGCGCTCTGATCCAATACAGGCATCGTCAGATTGACAGCGCTCTGATCCAATGGCATACAGACATCGTCAGATTGACAGCACTCTGATCCAATGTCATACAGGCATCGTCAGATTGACAGCGCTCTGATCCAATACAGGCATCGTCAGATTGACAGCGCGCTGATCCAATGGCATACAGGCATTGTCAGATTGACAGCGCTCTGATCCAATACAGGCATCGTCAGATTGACAGCGCTCTGATCCAATACAGGCATCGTTAGATTGACAGCGCTCTGATCCAATACAGAGATCGTCAGATTGACAGCGCTCTGATCCAATACAGACATCGTCAGATTGACAGCGCTCTGATCCAATACAGGCATCGTCAGATTGACAGCGCTCTGATCCAATACAGGCATCGTCAGATTGACAGCGCTCTGATCCAATGGCATACAGGCATCGTCAGATTGACAGCGCTCTGATCCAATACAGGCATCGTCAGATTGACAGCGCTCTGATCCAATACAGGCATCGTCAGATTGACAGCGCTCTGATCCAATGCCATACAGGCATCGTCAGATTGACAGCGCTCTGATCCAATACAGGCATCGTCAGATTGACAGCGCTCTGATCCAATACAGGCATCGTCAGATTGACAGCGCTCTGATCCAATGCCATACAGGCATCGTCAGATTGACAGCGCTCTGATCCAATACAGGCATCGTCAGATTGACAGCGCTCTGATCCAATACAGACATCGTCAGATTGACAGCGCTCTGATCCAATACAGGCATCGTCAGATTGACAGCGCTCTGATCCAATGGCATACAGGCATCATCAGATTGATAGTGCTCTGATCCAATACAGGCATCGTCAGATTGACAGCGCTCTGATCCAATACAGACATCGTCAGATTGACAGCGCTCTGATCCAATACAGGCATCGTCAGATTGACAGCGCTCTGATCCAATACAGGCATCGTCAGATTGACAGCGCTCTGATCCAATGGCATACAGGCATCGTCAGATTGACAGCGCTCTGATCCAATACAGGCATCGTCAGATTGACAGCGCTCTGATCCAATACAGGCATCGTCAGATTGACAGCGCTCTGATCCAATACAGGCATCGTCAGATTGACAGCGCTCTGATCCAATGGCATACAGGCATCGTCAGATTGACAGCGCTCTGATCCAATGGCATACAGGCATCGTCAGATTGACAGTGCTCTGATCCAATGGCATACAGGCATCGTCAGATTGACAGCGCTCTGATCCAATGCCATACAGGCATCTTCAGATTGACAGCGCTCTGATCCAATGGCATACAGGCATCGTCAGATTGACAGCGCTCTGATCCAATGGCATACAGGCATCATCAGATTGACAGCGCTCTGATCCAATGGCATACAGGCATCGTCAGATTGACAGCGCTCTGATCCAATGGCATACAGGCATCGTCAGATTGACAGCGCTCTGATCCAATGGCATACAGGCATCGTCAGATTGACAGCGCTCTGATCCAATGCCATACAGGCATCGTCAGATTGACAGCGCTCTGATCCAATGGCATACAGGCATATTCAGATTGACAGCGCTCTGATCCAATGGCATACAGGCATCATCAGATTGATAGTGCTCTGATCCAATACAGGCATCGTCAGATTGACAGCGCTCTGATCCAATACAGACATCGTCAGATTGACAGCGCTCTGATCCAATACAGGCATCGTCAGATTGACAGCGCTCTGATCCAATACAGGCATCGTCAGATTGACAGCGCTCTGATCCAATGGCATACAGGCATCGTCAGATTGACAGCGCTCTGATCCAATACAGGCATCGTCAGATTGACAGCGCTCTGATCCAATACAGGCATCGTCAGATTGACAGCGCTCTGATCCAATACAGGCATCGTCAGATTGACAGCGCTCTGATCCAATGGCATACAGGCATCGTCAGATTGACAGCACTCTGATCCAATGGCATACAGGCATCGTCAGATTGACAGTGCTCTGATCCAATGGCATACAGGCATCGTCAGATTGACAGCGCTCTGATCCAATGCCATACAGGCATCTTCAGATTGACAGCGCTCTGATCCAATGGCATACAGGCATCGTCAGATTGACAGCGCTCTGATCCAATGGCATACAGGCATCATCAGATTGACAGCGCTCTGATCCAATGGCATACAGGCATCGTCAGATTGACAGCGCTCTGATCCAATGGCATACAGGCATCGTCAGATTGACAGTGCTCTGATCCAATGGCATACAGGCATCGTCAGATTGACAGCGCTCTGATCCAATGCCATACAGGCATCGTCAGATTGACAGCGCTCTGATCCAATGCCATACAGGCATATTCAGATTGACAGCGCTCTGATCCAATGATGTTGGGTATCCAGTGGGGCGGAAGTCATATTTCAGGATGACCGTGCCACTCTTGTTTACAACCCTATTCAAATATAGTGCCAGTACGTGTGCTCATTACTACGCCACCGCCTTGCTAAAAATAAACATTATTAGTTTGTGAATACAAATATATAATTAGTATTAGCCTAATATGGTTTCCTAATATACTAAATATATAATTAGTATTAGCCTAATATGGTTTCTCATGCCTAGAAACGGTACTGGACTACTGGAGATTTACAAAACACGTTCAGCTCCATCATATTTAAATAAATACCCAAAGATGAATAAACTCATATATAAAGAAAAAAATCATATTCATAGCACAAGAGCTGTACCTCAATCTGTTTGTGAAAAACATCAACAACCACAACCACAACATTGTTTTAAATTATTAGAAGAAACTAATCAAAAACTTACTACAGCCACAAAAATACAGCACATTTTACTTTTGAAATGATTCAGCAACCAATGTAAAATTATCAAAGTTATTTTACCAAACCTTCTGCTTTACAATGTAGTTTTCAGTCTCAGTTTGTTGTTTTTTACAGAGGAACTCTCAGCCAGAATAAAATGTTTACGAGTCGGTTTCTGATATCTTTGTCTGTGAAACAGCAGTATTAGTTGCAGACAGATTCTCCAGTTCATGATTCTCTGATGCGCTCTGTGTTCAAAACAAGACATTGTTGTTTGGAAATTACACATCTGACCTCCATCCTAAGAGCAAACCTTATACTGCTGAACAGCTGACATATCATATGAAATTATTACATTACCCCGAGATGCCTTCTTTGAGTTGAGTTCCTTTGATTGTGTGCAAAGCTGCATTAGAAAGAGAATTACAGATTTAACATTGAGACATAAACAGTTGCATGTACTGTATAAACACACAGATATGCATTATGTTTTAATAAAATCTGAACTTACCCAGTTATAATAATCTTCCCTATGAGACAGGAGACATTAGAGAGACTAAGTTGTTAATAATGTTTATAATTGGTTCAGCAAAATTAGAATGATTGTATAAAAGGCCAAACTTGGATGATGCTGAAACCCCCCCCCCCCGGACACTTTTAATTTGTCACTTCGATGTTTGTCTCACTTTTACCAGCACTGAACCTTCACTTCAATAACTGTTTGCATTATAGATACTGGTAAACAAATCTACCATGATACATTTTTATTCACAAACTAATAATATGCATTCTGAACAGCTTCACTGACTTTTGGCCACTTTTTCACCAAATTTTCAAAATAACACAACAACAACAAAAACTGTCATTCAAGTCTCTCTCTCCTTTGACAATGATTGTATTCTCTCTCTCTCTCCCCTTGTCAATACTGTCACTATTGTGTTGTGTTATAAAGACCAATAAAAAAACAGGATTTTAAAAGATACTTACAGTAAGCATGCATTTGTAAAACCAGCCAATACAAAGCAAAAGCACATTCAGAAGAGAAGACAATGACTCTCAGATCCTTCATGACACGCTCCCCGTTTCCTGAGAATCAAAATGAAAGAATAACTTTAAATAGAAAGATGCATGAGACATTTGAAAGCAAAAATTTTCATTATTTAGGATTTGTATAAATGTAACCCAGCTGAGCTCTGTTCATTTTCTCCAAGGTTTTTGTATAAAAATGGTATGATGCTCCACACATACACACACACACACATATATAATTATTAGATATAAGACATAATATACAAACACATTTACAGACAAACATACAGTTATTTGTAGAAATGAGAGATCCACTCACGTGCTTTCAGGATCAGTTCTGCAGTCAGTGTAACAGAGCTCAACAAAACAAGAACAACTGCTCCAAACATGTACATGATTTCATTCCAGAGATGCACTATAACAGATGCACAAAACAAACAAACAATCAAATAGTTACATTAATTATGCAGATCTCTTTTCTAGGCAAAACTATCAAACCGGCTTTATGCCATAGAGCATAAATACAATAAAGCTTATGGTAAATCAGGAAAATAAAATAATAATAATAATTAGGATAAATAGTAGCAGTGAGTAATTACATGCATTTGATGCATGTTGAGTTGTCTTAGTCTGTTGTCCTTGTCTCCGAGTTAAATGTTCTGCCTCTGTTAAAACAAAACACAAACTACACAAATTACATTTTTAGGGTAAAGTTAACTTTAGTTTTGTAAATTGGTTGTTTACTCCCACTTCAATATTCACAAATATGACAGCTAGATTATTTATGTGACTTTGATTGTGCAGTTTAGCAAGCGCTAAGGCTAAAGCGTATATCCATGCATTAATTAACCAATAATATAACTATTTATGCATTTTAATTGCAAACAGCAAAGACATACCACATAATTTCAGCTACATGTATGCTCTTTTATAATTACAGTTTTGGGTAATAAAATACTTAGCAAGCATAAGACATTGATGGATAATACCTTTCACAAAGACCACCGTTATCTTCAGAACTTCTAGAAATAAAATGACACAGGTCCATCCCAAGTACTCTGTCAAATAAAATCAAGCAATTTTAATCAGTTCAACATCTTACAAAAACAGAATTGTGTATATTCTAAAGATATGTACATTAATCACTCTCCCAGGTCAAGACCATAATAATAAACAGAATAATGATAACAATAATTGTCCTGAAATAAAATACAAATTTGAACTTTCCCACAACAAATCTACTTTTCATTTACAACTCTATATATGCTTTTTTAACAATGTGTTTAAGGCAACATACCTTTCTCTCTTCCCAATATGATTAGAAGAACATAAATCAATAGGATGATATCCAGGAGTGTTATTATCATCCACAACAATGTTATCCATCTATGTCGGAGAACTATGAATATAAACAAAGCAGTCTTAAATTAAATCAAAATGTCATAACTATCTCTTCCTATGACTGACTTGATGTCTAAGATACAACATGACATGCAGCAGTTAAGCCAAAAGCATCTATGCCTTCATTCTGGTAAACACCGCTCTCTTTTCAGAATACAATCACAACCAGATGAAATTAAGTCACATCTAATCATTATTATTATTATTATTATTATTCACAGTAGTTTCACTCGGAAATACATCACAGTTTGGTAGTAAAATGGACAGCAACTCCTGTTTCATACCAACTTAAATACATATTATAAAGTTTGTATTAAATCCTCACAAATGTATACATGGAGGAACATTATGGGATTTACTCTTTCCACACCTATACAAATACAAAAATAAGAATTTATTTCAGCATACTTACATTTGAATACTGCTTGAAGACGAGGTAAAAATAGTATAAAGACAGCCAGTAGTGACTGAACAACTCCCACAATGATCATTTCTAGAATAAGAGAATAATTCATTAATCCATTATATCCAAACAAATCACCAGTAAATAATGTCATTAAAACACATCATATGATTTGCTCAGAAGTTCTTAAACACTGTTAAAATCACTGAAACGAGAGTCTAGAGTGTTCTTTGTGGAATACATAATGACTTAATTCTGTTTTACATTCATGTTAAAATTGAATGTATTCTACAAGTTCTACATCAAGGTGAAATTGGCTGAAATATATATATATATATATATATTTACGTTTTTTATACACTTATTTTTTTTACACAGAAAAAAAAAATAAGCAAGTGACATTTTTACAAGCTACTTTTTGCATATCAGTTTCATAAAATATGAAGGGATCAGTATTTAGGTGTTACCTCGAGAAGGAAATCCAAATGAGAAGATCAACTGGTACATTTGACATAAAGACAACAAATAAATACAACCTAAAGACCATATCTTGTTTTTAAAACCTAGAATAAAGGAGAGAGAAGAAAGGCAAATGTGAATGTAAAAATGTATTTCCAGATTCCTAATACAGTGTATCACAGTGTGGGATAACTATGGTCTGCTGATTAATTAAGATGAAGGTCTCAGTCTTGATGATGTTACATGATGCTCCTGTAGCAGAGGATGGTAACAGTGAAGAACAGAAAATACATTTTCCCTTTTATTTTTGTGTTTTGTCAATTCAGTAACACATACTTTTTTATTAAAAATGTAAAATCTAAATAAAAATAACTGTTTTTGACTGGGACGCCTTAAGATATCAACTACAAATCAGACATACCAAACACAGTTAAGTCTAAAAGAAAACTGTCTGCACCTTCTGTATGTATTTGATTATCATTTTTTTTTATTGTAGAATTAAAAATGTAAATGAACAAAAGCATTAGTAATAAGTTTATCAACCTAATAAATCTGTGCTTATATACTTAGCATGTTCCTCATCTTTAACAATGTATAGAATCAAATCACACTGAATCTCTTACCTATACACGAGATGAGACACGACAGCACAAGACATCCAAAGCTTATTCCAGAGGCTACACGAGGCACAATGATAGTATCATGTGCACTCTTTCTCCAGCCATATGTAAAAATAACTATAGAAATAGATACAAATGAAATGTCACACAAGATAGATGATGTCCTGTGCAAAAATAGTACATGTAAAGATTAGATGAACTGAGCAGTGTGTGTCAAACAATGTTGCTTGAATTACTTGAGTCCTTACTAACTTTAATCTGTACCTAGCACAGT
Organism: Schizopygopsis malacanthus; assembly: GCA_027474115.1. Lineage (NCBI taxonomy): Eukaryota > Metazoa > Chordata > Actinopteri > Cypriniformes > Cyprinidae > Schizopygopsis > Schizopygopsis malacanthus. The sequence goes on from CM049868.1 coordinate 6,555,382, forward strand.
GGAGGTCACCTCATGTACATTATGATATTTGAGGAAAGATAAAGCAACAGTATATAAATATGGAATAAAGTATTATCAATTAAAGAATGCAATATTTTTGTAATGAAGAATATTTCAAACATGTGATACTTAATTTTGACCCATATGTTCTGTTATAAAGCAGCATGCAGAACATATTTCTACTATCTGACAGACATCACTGAAATAGGTATCTGAGAAATCACACTTGTAATCAGCAAAAAGAAGAATGTAATCCTGGGATACTAGACAGCACGGTCTGTATTTTAGTCACAGAGAAATCAGGGTTGCTGAATTCAGGTTTCATGTTTACTGGATTTTGGAGAGAGGGGATAGATTTAATGGACACATTCCAGACAAGTGCATTGGAAGTTATCAAAACAAATTATATTCCATAAAGCAGAAGTTATGTTTCCTTTCACCAATTTTATGTGAATTTTGGAATAATCACAAAAAAAGAGGAAAAAAAACATTGGTTAGAAACACCAAGATCTGCATAAATTCTAAACATTTTGCATTAAGCAAATGGAAATAGCATAATAGAAGTGATTCAGTAAAATCAACACCTTCTATAACTGTGTCACTCTATTAATTCCCAAACATCAGGGCCCGTATTCATGAAAAATCTCAGTGCTAAGAGTTGCTCCTTGTTATAATATTCAAAGAAAATTCTTATAAATGTGGGTGTTTCCTCTTAAAATTAAAGAAAAGATCCTAGAAAAGAGAAAAGTAATTCAGAAAGCATCTTAACCCTTAAAAGAGGTCTTAAGGACCAAAAGTGTTAGGAGTACGGACAAGGACTTAAGAGTTTCTTTAGCAGCGGAGAACATGAACGAAACATGAAGAGGAAGAAAATGATGACAGTCAGTTAATAAGACGACACACATTAGATCGTGCAAGGATCATGTTTGTGACCGATCTTATTAAAGACATGCTAACATCTCCGACACTGCGCAGAAATGGACGTAATCACTAAATTAACATATTTGGCAACTGGAGAAATGCAACTATGCAGCAGTGATATTTGGGTTCCCTAGTTGCAGCAACCTTAATTATTATTATCGATATATTGCACCAGGTTCCATGTAAGAGATGATTTTATTTTCTTGAACACATGGAATGGAAACATTGCTTTATGTTATAATGTTGTGCATGAGTTTTGAAGGAAACATAGCTACTGTTAATGTCAGAATGTTGTGTGAAATGTGCTTTTACTTACCTGAATAAACAACGACTGTAAAAACAGCAAGTTCTCTGGTTATATTGAAAAACTTGATCCATGTTTTAAGGTTGTCTGTTGACAGAAAGGGTTGAACACATCAAATTAATATTGTGTTAAGCTCAAATGCACTGCCATGCTATCGGCAGTGCAGGTATATCTTTCTACAGAGAACAGCATTTTCTTATTCCCAACATGAAAAAATGAAACATGGTTGTGCATCACCCTGCAGATGCCAAATCCCTCAGTTACTTCATAACTAGGTTTCTTAGGCATGCATTAACAAAATAAAACTGTGTATTTTCAATAGCCATCAACATACTCATGCTTCACAGTTTCCAACAGAATATTTCTATTAACAAGATTCGTGGCATTACTATCATCACATATCAGTTCTATTGCTTGTACTCAGCATTTAGATAGTATTAAGCTTTCGGAAGGACAAAGTGTATTATTTCACTAAATATGCTACAATTTCCCTGACACATTCAACATTGTTGTCAAGAATATAATTAGGAGATAATCTGAGGCTGAGTTTGTGGTTTGTCATGAAAAAATGTCATGCTTCAGGAATTGGCACTTTAATGTATTTAACTGCAATAGACGTAATGACTAACAATATCGTTGTCATGAAACAGGTCCATGGACTTTCATTCGCTCGCCACCAGAGGTGACTCTTACATTAAATCGACTCTCATACCACACAGACTATTACATTACCCTGGACTGCATTTCCCATCATTCATTGCACTAAGTACACACTGCATTTATCACTCTCCAAGTGTTAGCTGCTTTACAGAGCCTTTCCTAGTTTCCGTTTAAGTCTAGTCTTTTTGTGTTTCCTTGTTCCTGATCTTCTGCCTTGTATCTTGGATTAACCTTTGCCTGCTGATTCGGACTCTGTTCGCACCTCGCCTGAATTATTGCTCACGTTATCGGATTAACTCCCTGTCAAGCCCTCTGGATATTGTTCGCCGATCGAAGACCACGCCTGTTGACCCGAGTACTCATCTGTCTTGTCCTCAATATACCGGTTTGCCACTGTTTGAACCAGGCCTGTTATGACCATGCCTCTGTCTAATAAAGCTTTGCAAATGGATCCGCATGCCTCTCGTCTTGTGTTAATATGTTGCTACAAAATGAATTTACTGAACTCCTTAAAAAAAAAAAAAAAAAAAAACCTTTAAATCCTAACATACCTTGAAGATACTTTAAATAATGCATAGCCCAAATCAACATAGCAGGCCTCAGAAAATAAAGAGCACAGCAAGTGATGGTCTCATTCAGGGATCCTGGAACAGAGGATTTAATGACAAAAACTGTGTTATGTCACATTACAGAATATATACACACAAACAGTGTCGGGGAAAGTTACTTTTAAAAGTACTGCATTACAATATTGTGTTACTCCCTAAAAAAGTTACTAATTACGTTACTTAGTTACTTTTTATGGAAAGTAATGCGTTACATGACTTTTGCGTTACTTTTTAAATATGAGCAGGGCTTGGGTGTTTGTTGTTAATACAAAAAGTTATATTTATAGCAAATGTAAAAGCCTTTCACACCAAAAAGTGTAATGAATAAACCTCAGACTGAAGGACGAGTAAATCACGTCTGTACAGAAGAACACAGGAGAAGATTCAACACTCTTCAGCAATAAAAAACAACAATGAGGCACAATTGTTAGTTTATCTAAAGTAATTTTTGCTTATTAATATGACTGAACTGGATCAAAGGTCAGCAGCAAACACATCGGTTAATAAAATGAGATTAGATATATTTGTGTTTAACATGTTTAATTATTGCAGGTTCGCGTCATATTCTGAGTTTGTATTTCACTGTTTTAATTCATTTTGATGAATACTGAATCTGTTTTTCTGCGAGTGGGATGAATTAATACATATTCATATTTAGTCTATAACTACAGCATCATGTTCACACGGCGCACTGTCATCAATAAATGGAAAAAAAATAACTCAGATATTTTCTAGTAAATTAAAAAGTAATGCGTTACTTTACTAGTTACTTGAAAAAAGTAATATTATTACGTAACTTGCGTTACTTGTAATGCGTTACCCCCCCCAACACTGCACACAAAACATTATTAAGGTTATATTCATGTTATTTTACTTATTAATATTGTTATATTTCTTATTTTACTATTTACAAATATAACTAAAAGCAGTAAACTACTCACTTTCAGTAAAGCCCCAAAGCATGAAGGCCAAGAACATACAGATGTTGGGACAAAAGACCAGAGAAAGCTGGAGAATCCAGATTGTGTTGCTGGTGGCTGGAGAGAAGATGCAGAATAATCAGTTAAATTAACAAAACACTTACTTTGAGACATACGAAGTTAAATCACAAGAAATAACAACAGTTCACTCACAAACAGTGTTATTTGATCTGCAGTAGACCAGAGAGAAGAGCAGAAGCACAGCTCCAGAGCCAGCGGCAGAACAGAAAAACAACACCGCTATGTGCCGAGAAGAGAAACCTGTGAAACAAAAATCAAGGATAACATTTGCATCTACGCTGAATCAACTCGGTAGATTTAATCAGTGATTCTTGTATAATTAGGAGGTTTGCAATCAAGGCAATGTATTCTTTAAATAACCTCCTACAACCATTTTGGTAGTTATTATTTACACCAAGTGAAAATAATGATAGACTCTATTTTCAAACAATGTCAACAGAACAATATTCAAATGAGTTTGAATGGTGGGAGGAGTTAACAAAAATAGCCCTCGCCAACAAGGATGTCTATTTAAATTTGGCACAAATAGACTTTGCTATGTTCATGGACTCACCCAGTTGCTCCAGTACCACGGTTGCATTGGCTGAGAGTCCTCCGGCAAACACTTGGCACATGTAAACTCCTTTATCCTCAGTTCTGACACTCTTCAGTCTGAGAGAGAAGTTTAGTTTGGGGATTTCAGCAGTGAAGAACTCAACTCTGTCTCTGTATTGCTCATCTGCTGAACCTGAAAAAATCTCGTTGTTTAGGAAGAGCAGAACCGGAATATCTCCATCTCCATCTGTTCTTATCCATGAAACCTCGTCAATGTGTTCAAGTGAGATATGAGAGTCTACAGAGCAGTTCAGAGTGACGTCATCACCATCATTTGCAGACACGGACCGATCTGATCCTGATACTAGAAAACGCTCTGAAAGAATAAAAAATGGTTTAAATTCCGTCACATTAAATACATAATTTCAGCAGAATTCAGGTGCTCTCTCTCGCTCACCATGTTTTATTTGAACCACAGTCTCTCCAGAATCCTGCTGACTGTAAACTGTACATCTGTATCCTCCCTCATCTTCAGCTGTCAGGTTGTCCAGACGGAGGGAGAAGTTTCCATGTTGAATCTGATCAGTAAAGAAATGAGCTCTATCACGATAACCCTCATGCTGGGACTCTGGTCGACTCTCGCCATCCAGAAACAGTTGAACCACAGTCTCTGAGTCTGTTCTTCTCCATTCCACCTGCAGATCCTTCATTAGTATGAGTTCATCAACAGAACAGGGCAAAACCACCGAAGACCCCAGAGGAGCCACCACGGGACCAGAGGGACCGTGCACAGTGAACCCTATCAAGAAACAGACATTGATTAATGTGATAACAAAATCGCGTGTAAACAAGCATGATAATACTTACCATCAGCGACCATCATAATAAGTACTGACATTAAAATACAGGCAAGAATGTCCATCATGCATTACAATTAGACAAAACAATCATTATATCAGAAATGATCATGAAAACGAGAGCCTTTTCGACGAGGGTTAAGTGAGGACACGTCTAAAGAAACACTTTCAGTTAAGCTTTACTGCATTATGCGCGCGTGAGATGAACCGATAAGAACAGGCGCTGGAAATACCCTTAAAATAGCACCACCGGGAAAAATGGACGTCCTTCTGTGCTATAAGCTAATATTATTTATACTGTTGGTGTTAAGACTTATCACAAAGTATACGCATAATTAACTTGTTAGAGCATAACATTTTAAACATCTATAATACATTTTGTTGTTGATGGTGTTTCTTGTTTAGTGAATAATTAACTTTAGTTTAGCATTGTGTTTTACTAAAATAGCAGACGCTTTTATTTTAAGTTACACATGGGATTGCTCTTATATACGAGCTGTTCGTAATCTCTTCGCCAAAATTAATCAAATGTTGTTGTTGTTTTTTTTATTAAAGGCGAAATAATACACAGAAGTCTGTTTGAACTTTGAGTTTGTTCGTTTACGTTATTTGTTTTAAATAAAAATGAATAAATCTGAGACACTTGGGGGCAGTACAAACATGTAGCTACATCTACAACACGTTTACAGCCCACAGGAAATTCACCAACTGACTGACTTTTTAGTGTAAATAACTATTACTTCGACACTGAGCAAGAACAATTCTATACCTACTTTAAATGTAAAATGCAATAGATTAACAAGGTTTTAATTAAAACACACATTTAGTGGTATTGTTTTACTCAGGCAATATTTTAGGACGCGTTCTTCAGCTGAGGTCCTTTAACGGTCGCGTCAGAGTGAGTTTAACCGCTGATCTGAGATCTGTGTTTGCATTACTCCTCTAACAGTGGATATAATAGTTTGGTCACCAAGCTGATCTGAGACAAGCCTGTTATACATCCTAAAGATGGCAGCCTCCGTCAGACATTTACTGAAACCTTGGACACCGAGGTACATTGTACTAGTTTTCTGTGATTATTTTGAGCAGGAATGTTCGACATTAGGTCTAGATCGCATCAGCTTTGCTGTGTAATTTATCTCTGATTCCACGCAAACTGAATCATGTGTTTAAGTGTGTTGTATCCACGCTTGTTCAGTTCTCTGTAACCTGCACTCTGTCTATTACTCTGCATCTGCTCTCAGTCTGTGTTTGGTGAGATGGAGTCGGTACAATCCATACTATCTGGATCCCGATCCCAGTAAAGATGCTCGAGTCCCTGAATCAGAGCTCTGTCCTGAAGAGAAAGAGCTGCAGGACCTGAAAACAGTGAGACCGATAAAAGCAGCGCTGTCGAGCGACACCAGCTCTCCTTTCAACGACCCTCTGATCAGGTAACGACAACACGAGCCCAGACAACGGTAGTGCAGCTCAGGGGTGCCCAAACTCGGTCCTGCAGAGTTTAGCTCCAATCAAACACACCTGAAGCAGCTAATCAAGCTCTTACTAGGCACACTAGACACTTCCCAGCAGGTGTGTTGAGGCAAGCTGGAGCTAAAGTCTGCAGGACCGAGTTTGGGCACCCCTGGATATATGGAGGTATTTTTACGCCTAAAAGATTTGCATGCGTATGGTAAGATTTGTGAAAGTGTACATAAGACTGCAAGCGCAAATAAAATTTGCAAGCGCAAGAGAAGCTTTGCAAAGGTGTAAATCGCGTTTTAAGCGCAAGAAAAAAAGATTTGCAGCATTTTGCTGTTACTCGTAAGTGTAATTCATGTATTGTGAAACTGCAACTTCATGCTCACACTAAATAAATATGATCTGCATTCGTATGACTTCCATTTTTCCGCGCTTACAGTTTTGGCACGTTTTTTTCGCCAAAATACGGTCAAAAGCACTGCAAGCCTGTGAACAGTGATTTGCAAGCGAAAACAGCAGTTTAAAGAACTGCAAAACGGATTGACCGCGTAGAACCAATCTGTATGTGTAAAAAAACAGACTGTCACATGTCTAAATGACTTGTTGTGTATGTAGGGTAAAAAGTTCCCGAAATAATCCGATTTGTACAGCTCCGTCTTTCTTTTTCCTGCGCTTGGAGTTTTGGCACGATTCTTGCACTAACTGAGATTTGCAAGCGCGAAGGGGAGGCGGTTCCACCTTCTTGTAGCCAATCAAACGAGGCTCTCGCTGACTCTCCATTTACTCTTATCTGATTGGTTCAAATAAACACATCAAACGCCGAGACATTTGGAACGTTCTTGCTGCCGGAATGATACTTTTATCATACACATGCAGTAAAAAACAAATAAATACCAACTTAATTAAAACATTATATCTTATAAGTCGTGTACCATTAAGCTAGACTCCCATGTGTTCAAACTGAATTAAGAGCTTCTTCTACTGCACTCCTTCCTCCCTCACTCACATCGACAGCAAACAATCATATTAGTTTTTGTTGTCTTTCTCGTGCCCTTCTAGCTTTGCAACTAGTCTCTTTGTCAGCTTCGATTTCCTTAAAATACGAGCTTCTAAGGATTTATTTTGCTCAAATGATCCAATTTTAGATCGTTTGAATGATCTAAACCGTCCTTTTTAGGGATGATCAACCAATTCAATCAAATTGCTCTGCGTATTTCTCTCCGTCACCCTCTGCACTCTCTCCTTAACTTATCTTGGAGGCGGAGCTAATCTCTGGCCTTAAAGTCAAAACTTACTTTGGCAAATTATTGTTATTTTTTTTCTAAATCTCAATGTGTATTATGATATATATAGCAACTTAAATCAACATTTCTCATATTAGTAATACAAATATAATAACAAGAAAAAAATAAAGTAGTTATCTTTTTTTTTTTCTTTATTTCTTTTAACCTAGTCAGTGACCTGGGTTACACAACCTTGAGGTTCCCTTTTGTTGTGACGCTTGCTGCTGCACAATGGTGCCCCATAGTTGTGTCCAATGTTTCTACATTTTTCATGTATATGTTATAATGGGATTATTTTATTTACATTTATTCATTTAGCAGACACTTTTGTTATTTCGTGTTGTAGACCACGAAATGGCAATTGATTTACTGTTGAGAGAGAAGTACAAAATAAATACAAAATGTTAACCCCACAATCGAACTGAATATTTATTGGGTGGATTCGTCGCATTGGTCTGAATAAAAACAGTCTGCCAGTAGGAGGTGCTTTTGGAACGTCAGAAATATAGCGGTTTCCCCAGAAACGGCTGTTAATAAAGCAGCTCTCAGCTCATAAATTATACTTTATCAGGTAACATGGAAATGCCATCCAGACTTTTATGAAAACAATCGGTTCCCTTCAGAGGTTCATTCATATGAAAACTTGAATTAGGGAGGATGAGAACATTTTGAAAAATATAGCCTTTATTGACGAGGAAAGTCAATTGATGAGTTACCAGTGTAACCCTACATTTAATTGTAGTAATTTTAACTTAGGGCTGTCAATCAATTAAAATACTTAATCGCATGATTGTCATGAGTTAACTCGTAACTTAATAACACATGTTTATCTGTTCTAAATGTACCATAATTTAATACTGTTCAAGTTTTTAATACTCTAATCAACATGGGCATGGACAAATATAGATGCTTTATACAATATATGTTTATTATTAGTGAGCATAGTTAACAGAGCATGAAAAGTAGACATGTTTCATAGGTCATAGATGTTTTTTCAAAGAACGTGTTAATGTCTATTAGACATGAAAAAAAGAACATATAAACACCAGGTTCCCATTACTTCTCTTTCTTTGCACTGAGCAATTTACTGACACAAGCCGGTTTACATTTTCGCAGGACAGGTCAGCTCACTTCTTCTGAACATGCAAAATATACATTTATTATTTATTATTGCATTTGTTTGCCTCTCTGTGCCACATACTGTAATAGCCTATTTTGATGCAGCTATATTCTCAATAAAACAGTTTTCATTTATATATTTTATTATTTCTGTTGTCAGACAACGGGATGAACATCGTGCTACGCTCTCCGGCGTGCAATACGAGCCGCTAAGCGCCGGTACAGTGAGAAAATTGAGTCACATTTCCAGCTCAATGACTCTCGACGCATGTGGCAGGGACTGAAGACCATCTGTTCCTCTGGAAATAACTCCTCCGCAGTGGTGAGAGCAGATCCGTTACAGGCCGAAGAGCTAAACACCTTCTACGGTCGCTTTGACTGCAATGGCGGCGCAAATCTGCCGAACAGCCCGTCAGGAAGCAGCAGACAGAGCAGCGATGATCATGTAATCACCTTTTCAGAGGACGACGTTCGGAGGGAACTAAAGAGAGTGAACGTCAGGAAAGCAGCAGGACCTGATGGGATTACTGGCCGCGTTCTGAGGTCCTGTGCTGATCAGCTTGCTGGTTTGTTTACTTCCATATTTAATGAGTCCCTTGCTACCTCTGTTGTTCCCACCTCCTTTAAAAAATCTGTCATAATCCCTGTGCCTAAGAACAGTAAACCCTCTTGCCTGAATGACTATCGTCTAGTTGCCCTCACATCGACGGTCATGAAGGTTTTTGAGAGACTTTTAAAGAAACACATTTGCTCCTCCATCCCTGCTACTTTGGACCCTCTTCAGTTTGCCTATCGGCCAAATAGGTCTACTGATGATGCCATCTCCCAGGTACTGCACTCCTCCCTCACTCACATCGACAGCAAAAATGGCAACTATGTCAGGCTGCTATTCATAGACTACAGCTCAGCTTTCAACACTATAGTCCCCACCAAGCTGGCTGTTAAACTCTCAGACCTTGGCCTAAACACTTCACTTTGTGACTGGATTCAAGATTTCCTCACCGCCAGACCACAAGTGGTGAAAGTCGGCCAGTTCACCTCCAACTCCATCACCCTGAACATAGGAGCCCCACAGGGCTGTGTCCTAAGCCCCCTGATCTACTCTCTATACACCCACGACTGCGTGTCCTCTCACAGCTCCACCTCTATTGTCAAATTTGCGGATGATACTGTGGTTCTGGGCCTCATCAACAACGATGACGAGGCCGCATACTTGGATGAGGTGGAGAGACTTACATCATGGTGCCAGGACAACTGTCTCTCTCTGAACGTGAGCAAAACTAAGGAGCTGATCGTGGACTTCAGGAAGAGACAGCAGCAGCCCTACACTCCTCTTATGGGACCCCTGTGGGACCCCTGTGGAGAGGGTGAGTAGCTTCAAGTACCTCGGTGTAAACATCTCCGAGGACCTAACTTGGACTACACACATTCAAACACAGGTTAAGAAAGCCAGGCAAAGACTGTACCATCTGCGACAGCTGAGGAAATTCAGGGTCTCACCAGCTATCCTGAAAACTTTCTATTCAGGGGCCATAGAAAGTGTTCTGACTCAGTGCATCTCAGTGTGGTATAATAATGCCACAAACCAGGACTGCAAAGCTCTACAGAGAGTCGTGCGCTTAGCTGAGCGCATCTCAGGGTCTGCTCTCCCCTCTCTGCAGGCCATCTACATCAAACGCTGTAAAAGCAGAGCTGCTAAAATCCTCAAAGATTCAACTCACCCCGGTAACCATCTTTTCTGTTTACTGCCATCTGGCAGGCGCTTCAGGAGCATGATGGCAAAGACTGAAAGACTGAGGAAGAGCTTCTTCCCTCAGGCCATCAGGCTCCTAAACTCAAACTCAGTCTCATAAACACTTACAAGACCCATTGTTAACTGTAAATATTCTCACATTCTCATCATTGCTGCTCTATGTACAATACCCTGAATAACCCGTCTGCAGATCCCTCTTATTCACATTACTATTTATTAAGTCCCAGTACACTGTTTTTCTTTTTTTGTACATCTTATTGTTTTTTGCACATCTTGTTGTTTTTTGCACATCTTTTTTGCACATCTTATTGTCTTTTGCACATCTTATTGTTTTTTGCACATCTTATTGTTTTGCACTTTTTTTATTTCATTGCACATTTTACTCTTATTTCTCTTTTTCTTACCATATGTATGCCCTTGTGTTATGTTACTTTATATAATTTGTATTCTTATTATTTTGCACTGTCCACTGAGCGGACCTGATTCGATTACATTTCACTTCTAATTATACCCTGTATAACTATTATGTGACAAATAAAGAAACCTTGAACCCTTGAACCTTGATATGAAATAATGACTGAAACACAACCCATTAGGACTAGGCTACATAACCAGCTCTCCCTTTCAAGATGTTCATCTGCACAGAAATCCTGATTTATACTCATGCCGTCGTCTGATAAAATCAAATAAGCTACACATAAGATAAAGACAATAGCTGTGCTGTGATTTTGGCTATATTTGCATGTAAAATTAGAGAAGCAATATATCTGTGTTTTAATTGAAAACGCAGCTCTTTTCAGCCGCAATTGTAAAGATGTGTGCGCGCACGCGCGCTGAACAGAGCAGACGCAGAGAGAGAGAGAGAGGTGTGTGCGCACGATGAACAGAACAGACGCAGAGAGAGAGAGAGAGATGTGACCTCGCGCTTGTGCGTTAGTCAGCATCTTCAGATGAATAATATTTTCATTTGCTACAAGCAGGATACAAAAGAAGCACGTTCAACTGGGACACGCAGACGGTTGTCATGGAAATAAAAGTTTGCGTGTCCCTGCTTAATGCCTATCTCGCATCTGAAAAGCATTTTAGGGGGCCCTTGGCTTTTGGGGGCCCAAGGCAATCGCCTTTGCCTAATGGTAAAACTGTCTAAATTTAATTATACATGTCATGCAGACATTCATATGAGGAGTTTAACAGCAAATTAGTCATTCAGAGAACAAATGTAATTTTTTAACATGAAATATTTACGGAGGTCTGGACCTCGGTGACCTCATAGCTGGCTTCGGGCCTGTTTACAAATATTTAAATCTTGCACAGATCTGTTTAACTTCACTTTTAGCTGAAACAGATAATCTGCAGGCTTCATACCACTAATGCAATAGACTCAGACAGGGCCGTTTCTAGCCAATTTGACGCCCTAGGCAAAATCCCTATTGTCCCCCCCCCAAAATAAAAACAATAAAATTAATATATTATTGTTATTATTTTATTCTTTTCAGACACCAGTTTCTTGTCACATTCAACTTGTTTTTCATAGTAACGACACTAATTTGTGGAGATTTAGTTCCACAAATCTTAATGCATTATATGTAAATTGACTTAAGATAAACATTTTGCACAATTTATTATCTGTAATATCATTGTGTTGCCACTAGATGCCTGTATAGTCCTATGTACCAATCCCTAGTTGCTAAGACATTGCACATAAATCACACATAAATTTGTTTTATTACATTTGGATTTGGATACATGTTTAGATACTATAAATGGCAACTTTTTGTCTTTATATGTTTTTTGTTCAATTATTTTGTTGTTGTTGCATGAAACATTGATTTAAAATGTCAGTTTGTGGCAAGGGGGGCGTGGTTCAGCGAAGTCTGCAGCGGGAGAAGGACTCAGGAGACAGCGGTAAGTAAGTGGGTCAAGTGCAAAATGAGGAACACCTGTGTCTGATTGCAGTAATTGGCGTGGAGACCAGATAAAAGCCACTGTGGAACAGGAGTTCAGAGAGAGACGGAGTGAAGACTCGGGCGCACGGTCTGTGAGAGGGAGACAGCCGGAACAAATGCTGAGAGTGATCGCTGAGACAACCGAGAGAGTTGATGTTTTTAGGACGCGCAGAGTGCGCACCTGTTTAAGTTTATCTGTAAATAAAATTCTCCCGAGTCTTCACGAGCCAACCCTGTCCGCTTCCTTCCGTCCTTACGAACGTTGTTACACTGGTTGCCGAAACCCGGGGAAGGAAGCCGGAACGCCGCTGCCATCATGTCCTCACCAACGGGATCGCCATTTGCGGATGTCATCCAGTCGCTCGCGGGACTCCACCAAGAACATCATAAAGCGCTGATGGACATGAGGGCAGACCAGGAGAGGAGATTCTGTGCCCTCGTCCAGAACCAGCGGGAGGACCGCGAGCTGTTCCGGAGCTGGATGGACCGGGAGGTTCGGGCCGGGGAGAGTCCAACAGCCCCGGCCCCGCCCACCCACATGCCGGTACAGAAGATGGGGCCGCAGGATGACCCGGAGGCATTCCTCGACCTCTTCGAGAAGACCGCGGCGGCATGTGGGTGGCCCCAGACGGACTGGCCAGTGCGCCTCATCCCCCTGCTAACCGGGGAGGCGCAGTTGGCGGCGCAGCAGCTGCCAGTCCAGAACCTCCTGGTCTACGACGACCTAAAACGAGCTATCCTCCAGCGGGTCGGCCGGAGCCCCGAGCAGCACCGCCAGCGCTTCCGTTCGCTGGAGCTGGGGGAGAACGGCCGGCCCTTCGTGATGGCTCACCAGCTCCGGGACGCCTGCCGCAGATGGCTGTTGGCCGGGGAAGGCGGCGTCGACCAAATCATCGACTGGGTGGTGCTGGAGCAATTTATTGCGCGGCTCCCTAAGAAGACCGCGCAGTGGGTCCAGTGCCACCGCCCGGCGTCGCTGGACCTGGCCATCCAACTCGCTGAGGACCAGATGGTGGCGTGCCACGGGGTTGGCGAAACCCTGCCGTCCGTCTCTCTCTCTCTCCCCTCCCCTTCTGTGTCTCCCCCTATCTTCCTACCCAGGTCCCGTGCCGGCGTGGTTCCCCGAGCCCAGCCCCGATGGAGAGGAGGACCGGCACTGGAGTTGGCGGCCGTGAGAGCCCAAGCCAGGGAGGCGGGGTCAGCCAGCCCGAGCTCTGTGCTTATTCCCGTTCCTCCGGGGTCTCCTGTTGGCGTTGCGGGGACCCGGGCCACTTCATCGATCGGTGTCCAGTGATGGAGGTGGGGACACTGGTCCGGGTTCCGGACGACCCACAGGCTGCCCCGATCAAGCTGGCGGGTACCAAATACCTGTGAGTATTAGGGGGGGTACTTATTGGGCTTTGGTGGATTCAGGATGTAACCAAACCTCGATCCATCAAAGCCTAATTCAGCCCGAGGCATTGGATAAGAGCTGCATGGTTCGGGTGAGGTGTGTACATGGGGACGTGGTGAAATACCCAGTAGTGCTGTTAACTATCCAATTTCGGGGGCAAAAGCATAAGGTGGAGGTGGCAGTTAACCCCCGCCTCCGGCATCCGCTAATTTTGGGATCCAATTGGCCAGCGTTTAAAATTTTATTGGGAGTTTTGTCAAGTCAAGTCACCTTTATTTATATAGCGCCTTTAACAATACAAATTGTAACAAAGCACTGCACAATATCAAAATAGGCAAATTTGTCAATAATGTAAAATGACAGGATTTAACACTCAATTATTTGCTGAATGCATTAAATTAGTGAATTTAGTAGTGGCATTGTCCAGCTTAGTTCAGTTTAAATAATATCTGTGCAATCAAGTCGATGATTGTGCTGGAAATGAAGTGTCCCCAACTGAGCAAGCCAGAGGCGACAGCGGCAAGGAACGAAAACTCCATCGGTGACAGAATGGAGAAAAAACCTTGGGAGAAACCAGGCTCAGTCGGGGGGCCAGTTCCCCTCCGGCCAGACAAATCAATAGTTTGTTCCAACTGCAGCAAAGTCAGAGTGTAAGTGGTCCACTGGTTCCAGGGGTCTTTCCCCGATGGATGTCTAGGTGACGAGGTCCTCACTGGAGATCTGTCTCTGGGGCTCATCTCGGAGGTCCTCGGAGGGGTTGTCATCGTCTCTTCTCAGGTGTTCGGTCATCTCTATCGTTTAAGGGTAGGATCCTGACTGAGGCTTGTGTAATTCCTAACTACCACGGGATGTTAATCCCGTGGCAGTAACATAGAAACAGTAAAACAATTAGCGTAGCAGCGGCTCCATCCAGGAATAACCCTGGATGAAATTATCAGTATAACCCAAGCTAAAGCATAATAATGTGCATGTGTTCAGATGGACTGGCAGTACAAGATTGTGAGATGCATTATATGAATGCTTGGCTAAAGAGATGCGTCTTTAATCTAGATTTAAACAGAGAGAGTGTGTCTGAACCCCGAACGTTTTCAGGAAGGCTATTCCATAGTTTAGGAGCCAGATATGAAAAAGTTCTCCCTCCTTTAGTGGACTTTGCTATCCTAGGTACTACCAAGAGTCCAGAGTTTTGCGACCTTAGGGAGCGGGTTGGATTGTAGCGTGATAAAAGATTAGTTAGGTACGCAGGAGCTAAATCATTTAGGGCCTTATAGGCAAGTAATAATATTTTGTAACTGATACGAAACTTAATAGGTAGCCAGTGCAGAGACTGTAAAATTGGAGTAATATGGTCATATTTTCTTGACCTGGTAAGGACTCTAGCCGCAGCATTTTGTACTATCTGTAGCTTGTTTATTGAAGATGCAGGACAACCACCTAGCAGTGCATTACAATAGTCCAGTCTAGAGGTCATGAATGCATGAACTAACTTTTCTGCATCAGAAACACTTAACATGTTCCGTAGCTTGGAAATGTTTCTAAGATGGAAGAATGCTGTTTTTGTAACATTGGAAATATGATTTTCAAAAGATAGGTTGCTGTCTAATATAACACCCAGATTTTTAACTGTAGAGGAAGTAACATTACATCCGTCTAGTTGCAGATTGTAATCCAAGAGATTCTGTGTACTGTTTTTAGGTCCAACAAGTAATATCTCGGTCTTATCTGAATTTAATAGGAGAAAATTATTGGTCATCCAATCTTTTATATTTTTAACACACTCTGTTAGCTTAGATAGTTTCGAAGTTTCATCTGGTTTTGTTGAGATATATAGTTGAGTGTCATCAGCATAACAATGGAAACTAATCCCGTATTTTCTAATAATATTACCAAGGGGCAGCATATATAATGAAAATAATAGAGGACCTAGGACAGATCCTTGTGGTACTCCATACTTTACTGGTGATAATTGAGATGACTCCCCGTTTAAATAAACAAAGTGGTAGCGATCAGACAGGTAGGATCTAAACCATCTTAAAGCCTGCCCTTGAACACCTGTATAGTTTTGTAATCGATCTATCAGTATGTCATGATCTATAGTGTCGAACGCAGCACTAAGATCAAGTAAAACTAGCAACGAGATGCAGCCTTTGTCTGACGCAAGAAGCAAGTCATTTGTAATTTTAACAAGTGCAGTTTCTGTGCTATGGCGGGGCCTGAAACCTGACAAAATCCCTTTTGTGTGTGGATGCCTCCTGCGGAAAAGAGAAGCCGGAGGGGGAGGCGGCCGTGCGAACGGGAGAGGCTGAGCCAGGACCCGCTGAGGCGGCACCAGGGGAACGGAGCGCGGTCGAGAGGCTAATCCTCACGGAGCGTGATGATTTTCCCCTGGAGCAGTCCCAGGACGAGTCGCTAAGAAACGCGTTCGACCAGGTCCGTTCCATTGACGGCCGGCCTCTCCAGTCCGCACGGCCCCCTTCCTATCCCTATTTTGCTATATTAAAAGATAGGTTTATCATCGGTAAATGTAACCCAGCTGGGCTCTGTTCATTTTCTGCAAGGTTTTTGTATACAAATGGTGTGATGGTCCACACATTCACACACACACACACACACACACACACACACACACACACACACACACACACACACACACACACACACACACACACACACACACACACACACACACATAATTATACTGTATATACATAACTATATACACACATATACAGACAAATAGACAATTATTAGCAGAAATTAGAGATCCACTCACGTGCTTTCAGGATCAGTTCTGCAGTCAGTGTAACAGAGCTCAACAAAACAAGAACAACTGCTCCAAACATGTACATGATTTCATTCCAGAGATGCACTATAACAGATGCACAAAACAAACAAACAATCAAATAGTTACATTAATTATGCAGATCTCTTTTCTAGGCAAAACTATCAAACCGGCTTTATGCCAAAGAGCATAAATACAATAAAGCTTATGGTGAAATTGTGAAAAGAAAATAATAAAAATAATAATAATAATTAGGATAAATAGTAGCAGTGAGTAATTACATGCATTTGATCCATGTTGAGTTGTCTCAGTCTGTTGTCCTCGTCTCCTCCGAGTTAAACGTTCTACCTCTGTTAAAACAAAACACAAACTACACAGATTACATTTCCAGGGTAAAGTTAACTTTAGTTTTGTACATTGGTTGTTTACTCCCACTTCAATATTCACAAATGTGACAGCTTATTTATCATATTATTTATAAGATTATTTATGTGACTTTGATTGTGCAGTTTAGCAAGCGCTAAGGCTAAAGTGTATATCTATCAGTGGCGGCTGCTGATCTTTTAAAGAGGGGAAGCTCATTTTCGGCCTAAATCATAAAAATTGTCCATTTATTTATATGTAAATTCTGCCCTACGTTCCTTTTCAAGAAAATGCTCTGTAACCCTGTCGTACCAACTAGGCGTCTTTTCCAGTGACTTGACCAGTGTCCTCTCAATGGCCAGCAGAGCTAGGCTGCTTAAACGGCCTTGGCCCATTGTGTTACGGGTGTAGGACTTGAGCCGCTTTAAACAGGAGAAGCTCCTTTCTACACCTGCTGTGCAGTTTGCTAGCTGGCTAGTTCAGACTATATGAATTAATGAACAAACTATCTAATATATATATATATATATATTTAACTCAACGGGAGGAAATGTGGGAATTATGTTAAACTGAAACAATGAATGTGGTGTGAAATTGTGTGAAATATACGATGAAGGTTGCAGCAGTTTGTCTTTCGACTACACATGCAAAATCCGCGATGGGACTGAGTTGGAAATGGAGACACAGAGTGATACGCGTCATAATCTGAAGACCACGCCCACGCCCACACCAACCTTCTCTTTGCATTGCGAGAAGCTGCCGCCTCCTTGTCATTTATTTATAACAAAAAAAATGTCTAAAAGCTGATATGTGACAATGTGTATAGCAAACAAGCTAAAAAAAAAAACAATAAATACGTTTTTATAAGCTGTCGACCCCAAAAACCGAGCGTTTTAGGACATAAAAGTGGATTAAAAAGAGATGACAGACCCTCCAATCATCACGCAGACGCTCGGAGTCCGGGCCAGCCCACTCCTCCATTCATCCCAGAGACGCTGAGCGTCCGTGGGCGGGACATAATCGCAGCATTATCCAATGACCGTCTTGTTTCTAAGCACTGAAAAAAACTGTTTAAAGCAGCCCCATTGAAGTCAATGGACGCTGGGCTTCAACAGAGTAATGCACTGTACGCTACGGGAATGAATGAGAAGGAAATCGAGTCAGCCGACCTAAGTAGCTGATTCTGAACGAAATTGTTTTCGTTCGAGATGAACGTGTTTAACGCATTTTTAGTCAATAAAATTTTAACATAATAGTACATATATTTGACCATTCATTTTTTGACAATTATAGGGGAAGCTGAGCTTCCCTTGCAGTCTTAAAGAAATCGCGGCTGATATCTATGTATTAATTAACTAATAATATAACTATTTATGCATTTTAATTGCAAACAGCACAGACATACCACATCATTTCAGCTTCGTGTATGCTCTTTTATAATTACAGTTTTGGGTAATAAAAAACTTAGCAAGCATAAGTCATTGATGGATAATACCTTTCACAAAGACCACCGTTATCTTCAGAACGTCTAGAAATAAAATGACACAGGTCCATCCCAAGTACTCTGTCAAATAAAATCAAGCAATTTTAATCAGCTCAACATCTTACAAAAACAGAATTGTGTATATTCTAAAGATATGTACATTAATCACTCTCCCAGGTCAAGAACATAATAATAAACAGAGTAATGATAACAATAACTGTCCTGAAATAAAAGACAAATTTGAGCTTTCCCACAACAAATCTACTTTTCATTTACAACTCTATATATGCTTTTTTAACAATGTGTTTCTATGGAAAATTAAGGCAGCATACCTTTCTCTCTTTCCAATATGGTTAGAATAACATAAATCAATAGGATGATATCCAGGAGTGTTATTATCATCCACAACAATGTAATCCATCTATGTTGGAGAACTATGAATATAAACAAAGCCATCAACATTCATTAAATTTCACGTCACAATACTAATATTGATTTCAGATCTGATACAAATCAATTCAGATTCAGCTTATTTGGGTCTTATTGTGCTCAGTTTATTCTGCATTTCTTCGTGTTTTATTTTTTTACCTCACAATCTTAAATGAAATCAAAATATCATAACTATCTCTTCCTATGACTGACTTGATGTCTAAGATACAACATGACATGCAGCAGTTAAGCCAAAAGCATCTATGCCTTCATTCTGGTAAACACTGCTCACTTTTCAGAATACAATCACAACCAGTGGATGAAATGAAGTCACATCCCATCATTATTATTATTATTATTATTATTCACAGTAGTTTCACTCAGAAATACATCACAGTTTGGTAGTAAAATGGACAGCAACTTCTGTTTCATACCAACTTAAATACATATTATAAAGTTTGTATTAAATCCTCACAAAACATGGAGGAACATTATGGGATTTACTCTTTCCACACCTATACAAATACAAAAATAAGAATGCATTTCAGCATGTACTTACATTTGAATTTTGCTTGAAGAAGAGGTAAACATAGTATAAAAAAATGCAGTAGTAACTGAATAACTACCACAATGATGAATACTAGAATAAGAGAATAATTCATTAATCCATTATATCCAAACAAATCACCAGTAAATAATGTCAGTAAAACACATCATATGATTTGCTCAGAAGTTCTTAAACACTGTTAAAATCACTGAAATGAGAGTCTAGAGTGTTCTTTGTGGAATACATAATGACTTAATTCTGTTTGTACATTCATGTTAAAATGTAATGTATTCTACAAGTTCTACATCAAGGTGAAACTGGATGAAATATAATTACAGTTTTGTTTACACTTTTGTTTTTACACAGAAAAAAATATATAAGCAAGTGACATTTTTACAAACTACTTTTTGCTTTATCACTTTCATAAAATATGAAGGGATCAGTATTTAGGTGTTACCTGGAGAAGGAAGTCCAAATGAGAAGATCAACTGGAGCAGTTGACATAAAGACAAGACCCAAATACAACCTAAAGACCATATCTTGTTTTTAAAACCTAATAAAAGGAGAGAAAAGAAAGGCAAACGTGAATGTAAAAATGTATTTCAAGATTCCTAATACAGTGTATCACAGTGTGGGATAACTGGTCTGCTGATTAATCAAGATAAAGGTCTCAGTCTTGATGATGTGACATGATGCTCCTGTAGCAGAGGATGATAACAGTGAAGAACAGAAAATACTCCAGATTTATTTTTTGCTTTTGCTTTTTGCTTTTGCTTTTGCTTTCATTTATTTTTGTGTTTTATCAATTCAGTAACACATACTTTTTATAAAAAATTAAAAATAGAAATAAAATTATTGTTTTTGACTGGGACGCCTTAAGATATCAACTAAAAATCAAACATACCAAACACAGTTAAGTCTTAAAGATAACTGTCTGCACCTTCTGTATGTATTTGATTATCATTTGTTTTTAATTGTAGAATTAAAACATGTAAATGAACAAAAGCATTGGTAATACGTTTATCAACCTAATACATCTGTGTTTATATATTAAGCCTGTCACTCATCTTTAACAATGTATAGAATCAAATCACTGAATCTCTTACCTATACTCAAGATGAGACACGACAGCACAACAAATCCAAAGCACATTCCATAGGCTGCACGAGGCACAATGCTATTATCATGTGCCATCTTTCTCCAGCCATATGTAAAAATAACTATAGAAATAGATACAAAATGAAATGTCACACAAGATAGATGATGTCCTGTGCAAAAATAGTACATGTAAAGATTAGATGAACTGAGCAGTGTTTGTCAAACAATTGTAAGCCTGGTGCCAATATGTCTGCCCCCCCCCCCCCCCCTCGAGAGGACAAAAGGCCCTCCTGAGAATCAACAAAAACTATCTCTTGCATATGTAACAGCAGCATCACACCCTGTACTTACGGTCTCATCATCTTCCCTTGCCCCCCCTTTCTAGAACTCACTGAAAAACCCATGCAATGTAATGTATGTACAAAAAGTAACTGTACATGTTTGATATCATTTGAAATGTCTCAGTGCGCCTGGTAAAATGGTCTCATTCTCCCAATCATAATGAAAAGCTAAAAGAAGTTCTAAAATATGAGAAGTGTAGTGTACAACTTAAGGGTGTGCCCTCCCCCTGATCTTCTATTCAAACCACCTCCTGTATGTAAATAAGCATTCTCTGCCACAGGATATCAAGAAGCCATTTGGTTGCAAATTCTAAAGTCTAATTATAATAACTAAGATACCACCATTTGGTGGGCTTATTGAATTATCTGGGTTTATAAGGAAATGGGACACAAAGTTCTAGGAGTCTGTAGGTTGACTGCCCACACAATAGCTGTGTGTAATTATTCATTGCCAGGTAGTATTGTTATGTTATGGTTAACTGATGATTCTATTTTTGTAACATTGGAGTTTTGAATTATTGCTTCGATTACCTGGTCAATAAATTGTAACGTTTGATTCTATTCTGACTGCCTCTAAGATTGCTTTCTCCCTAATAGATCAGTGGATTCGTATATTTCCGCAAGCCTGCGTCAGTTTTAGCGACGGCTAATACCCGGCGTCATTTCAAGTCTACTTGGGTGCAGAGGCGGGTAAATAATTCCGTTTAGGGACGGCGAATGCCGTCTGGTCAGACTAAACTCGGGTACGCCTATACCTCTGACTTTTGATTTAATGTTACTTTAAACAAGTACTTGACCAATCCAAAGCTATTACAAGTGTGGTACATTGATCTGCTAACATATCTGATAGTGGCCAAGAAACCTTTACTGAAGTAAACGATTGAACTAAAGTTCTGAGGGGGCTCCAAGGGGGTTATTCGATGTCTCTGATTGTGTACGTGTGAATTAACGGCAAATCTTAGATACATAACCATAATTTACCTCTGATTGATGACCGGGCCTGACGAGATTGTGTCCGTGAGACCTGTGAAAAACAGGGCCTCTGAGCGATATAGTTTCCCTACATCTGAGCGGATAAAGTATTAAAAGGAGCTGAAAAGAATAATCAATCATTCGTTCATAGTTTAATGATGCACAGATATCATTAAAACCTTTTCATTTATGGAGTCAGATGAAATAACGAGATAAAATATATAAGAAAAAGTGTTCCATCTAATCTTGTTGTGCCGTGAAAAAGGAAAGACTGTAATACGCAAAAGGCCTTCACCCGCTGAACGACTGCCGTCATTGGGTCGATCGAGCCGGGCCTTACACAATGTTGCTTGAATTACTTGAGTCCTTACTAACTTTAATCTGTACCTAGCACAGTGGAGGTCACCTCATGAACATTATGATATTTGAGGAAATATAAAGCAACAGTATACAAATATGGAATAAAGTATTATCAATTAAAGAATGCAATATTATATTTTTATTTTGATAATTAATTTTGACACCCATATGTTCTGTTATATTAAAGCAGCATGCAGAATATATTTCTACTATCTGACAGACATCACTGAAATAGGTATCTGAGAAATCACACTTGAAATCAGCAAAAAGAAGAATGTAATCCTGGGATAATAGAAAGCACGGTCTGTATTTTAGTCATAGAGAAATCAGGGTTGCTGAATTCAGGTTTCATGTTTACTGGATTTTGGAGAGAGGGGTTAGATTTAATGGAAAGCAGCAGTTATGTTTCCTTTCACCGATTTTATGTGAATTTTGGAATAATCACAAAAAAGGGTAGAAAAAAAAAACATTGGTTAGAAACACCAAGATATGCATAAATTCTAAACATTTTGCAGTAAGCAAATGCAAAATAGCATAATAAAAGTGATTTGACAATCAAATCAACACCTCCTATAACTGTGTCACTCTATTAATTCCCAAACATCAGGGCCCGTATTCATGAAAAATCTCAGTGCTAAGAGTTGCTCCTTGTTACAATATTCAAAGAAAATTCTTATAAATGTGGACGTTTCCTCTTAAAATTAAAGAAAAGATCCTAGAAAAGAGAAAAGTAATTCAGAAAGCATATTAACCCTTAAAAAAGGTCTTAAGGACCAAAATTGTTAGGAGTACGAATGAGGACTTTTAAGAGGCTTAAGAGTTTCTTTAGCAGTGGAGAAAATGAACGAAACATAAAGAGGAAGAACAAATGTGTTGCACACAATGCATGACAGTCAGATAATAAGAAGCCACACATTAGATCGTGCAGGGTTTATGTTTGTGACCGATCTTATTAAAGACATGCTAACATCACCGACACTGCGCTGAAATGGATGTAATCACTAAATTAACATATTTGGCAACTGGAAAAATGCAACGATTTGTGTCTGTTACAGCACTTATTAAGTCACTATTCATTTCCTATAAAATACGTTAAGTATGACAGCATGGTAAATAAAAAAAAATAAAGAATATATATGCAGAGAGAGAGAGAGAGAGAGGGAGAGGGAGAGGGAGAGGGAGAGGGAGAGGGAGAGGGAGAGGGAGAGGGAGAGGGAGAGGGGGGAGAGAGAGAGAGAGAGAGAGAGAGAGAGAGAGAGAGAGAGACCTGTAATTTCAAAGTGAAGGCTTATAATAGACCCTACTCTTTAAAGCGCTCTTTTATTTCCTTCTTGGACAAACAACCAATCACAGTCTTCAAAAACGGAGTCATAGCCAGCAACGGGGTCAGGCCCGTCTCCTCACTAAGATACAAGTGTTTGTCTTTTCCTCGCTCAGAGTTGCTCTCAGATTGGTCCTGAATCACTTTTAAGCTAAGACTCCTATGTAGACTTTTAAAGCTAAATTAGGATCTCTGAGAGGATTCTTACAATCTTTAGGAATACTGGGCCAGACATCCAAACACAAGATAACATGACAGCGTTTGTCATTGAGTTTTATCTGCGCACTGAGGCACAAGTAATTTGTTTCCCTAGTTGCAGCAACCTTAATTATTATTATCGATATATTGCACCAGGTTCCAAGGAAGAGATAATTGTATTTTCTTGAACACATGGAATGGAAACATTGCTTTATTTGCGATTGTTTTATGCGATAATGTTGTGCATAAGTTTTGAAGGAAACATAGCTACTGTTAATGTCAGAATGTTGTGTGAAATGTGCTTTTACTTAACTGAATAAACAACGACTGTAAAAACAGCAAGTTCTCTGGATATATTGAAAAACGTGATCCTTGTTTTAAGGTTGTCTGTTGACAGAAAGGGTTGAATACATCAAATTAATATTGTGTTAAGCTCCAATGCACTGTCATAGCATTGGCATATCTTTCTACAGAGAACAGCATTTTCTTATTCCCAACATGAAAAAATGAAACATGGTTGTGCATCACCCTGCAGATGCCAAATCCCTCAGATGCTTCATAACTAGGTTTCTTAGGCATGCATTAACAAAATAAAACTATGTATATTTTCAATACCCATCAACATACTCATACTTCAGTTTCCAACAGAATATTTATATGAACAAGATTCGTGGCATTACTATCATCACATATCTGTTCTATTGCTTGTACTCAGCATTTAGATAGTATTAAGCTTTGGGAAGGACAAAGTGTATTATTTCACTAAATATGCTACAATTTCCCTGACACATTCAACATTGTTGTCAAAAATATAATTAGGAGATAATCTGAGGCTGAGTTTGTGGTTTGTCATGAAAAAAATGTCATGCTTCAGGAATTGGCACTTTAATGTATTTAACTGCAATAGAAGTAATGACTAACAATATCGTTGTCATGAAACAGGTCCATGGACTTTAATTCGCTCGCCACCAGAGGTCACTCTTACATTAAATCGACTCTCATACTACACAGACTATCATATTACCCTGGACTGCATTTCCCATCATTCATTGCACTAAGTACACACAGCTGTCTCAATCACACGCTCACACCTGAGAATTATCACACATCACACAACCTACTTACACCATGGACTTCCTCTTCCTCTCTGCTGAGTATTGTTTAGTGTTTAGCACTCTCCTAGTGTTAGTTACTTTGCCAAGCCATTCCATGTGTGTTTTCTGTATTGTTCTGCATTTATCTCTCTCCAAGTGTTAGATGCTTTACAGAGCCTTTCCTAGTTTCCGTTTAAGTCTAGTCTTTTTGTGTTTCCTTGTTCCTGATCTTCTGCCTTGTATCTTGGATTAACCTTTTGCCTGCTGATTCGGACTCTGTTTGCACCTCGCCTGAATTATTGCACACGTTATCGGATTAACTCCCTGTCAAGCCCTCTGGATATTGTTCGCCGATTGAAGACCGTGCCTGTTGACCTGAGTACTCCTCTGTCTTGTCCTCAATATACCGGTTTGCCACTGTTTGAACCAGGCCTGTTATGACCATGCCTCTGTCTAATAAAGCTTTGCAAATGGATCTGCACGCCTCTCGTCTTGTGTTAATATGTTGCTACAAAATGAATTTACTGAACTCCTTAAAAAAAAAAAAAAAACACCTTTAAATCCTAACATACCTTGAAGATACTTTAAATAATGCATAGCCCAAATCAACATAGCAGGCCTCAGAAAATAAAGAGCACAGCAAGTGATGGTCTCATTCAGAGATCCTGGAACAGAGGATTTAATGACAAAAACTGTGTTATGTGACCATTACAGAATATATACACACAAACAGTGTCGGGGAAAGTTACTTTTAAAAGTACTGCATTACAATATTGTGTTACTCCTTAAAAAAGTAACTAATTACGTTACTTAGTTACTTTTTATGGAAAGTAATGCGTTACATGACTTTTGCGTTACTTTTTCAATATGAGCAGGACTTGATTGTTTGTTGTTAATACAAAAAGTTATATTTATAGCAAATGTAAAAGCCTTTCACACCAAAAAGTGTACTGAATAAACCTCAGACTGAAGGACGAGTAAATCACGTCTGTACAGAAGAACACAGGAGAAGTTCAACACTCTTCAGCAATAAAAAATACAATAAAGCACAATTGTTAGTTTATCTAAAGTAATTTTTGATTATTAGTATGACTGAACTGGATCAAAGGTCAGCAGCAAACACATCGGTTAATAAAATGAGATTAGATATATTTGTGTTGTTTAACATATTTAATTATTGCAGGTTCGCGTCGTATTCTGAGTTTGTATTTCACTGTTTTAATTCATTTTGATGAATACTGAATCTGTTTTTCTGCGAGTGGGATGAATTAATGCTCATTCATATTTAGTCTATAACTACAGCATCATGTTCACACGGCGCACTGTCATCAATAAATGGAAAAAAAATAACTAGTAAATTAAAAAGTAATGCGTTACTTTACTAGTTACTTGAAAAAGTTATATTATTACGTAACTTGCGTTACTTGTAATGCGTTACCCCCCCCCCCCCAACACTGCACACAAAACATTATTAAGGTTATATTCATGTTATTTTACTTATTAATATTGTTATATTTCTTATTTTACTATTTACAAATATAACTAAAAGCAGTAAACTACTCACTTTCAGTAAAGCCCCAAAGCATGAAGGCCAAGAACATACAGATGTTGGGACAAAAGACCAGAGAAAGCTGGAGAATCCAGATTGTGTTGCTGGTGGCTGGAGAGAAGATGCAGAATAATCACAGTTAAATTAACAAAACACTTACTTTGAGACATACAGAGTTAAATCACAAGAAATAACAACAGTTCACTCACAAACAGTGTTATTTGATCTGCAGTAGACCAGAGAGAAGAGCAGAAGCACAGCTCCAGAGCCAGCGGCAGAACAGAAAAACAACACAGCTATGTGCCAAGAAGAGAAACCTGTTGAACAAAAATCAAGGATAACATTTGCATCTACGCTGAATCAACTTGGTAGATTTAATCAGTGATTCTTGTATAATTAGGAGGTTTGCAATCAAGGCAATTCATTCTTTAAATAACCTCCAACAACCATTTTTGTAGTTATTTGCACCTTACACTGTGTGGTGGTAGTTATTTGCACCTTACACTGTGTGGTAGATATTATTTACACCAAGTGAAAATAATGACAGACACTATTTTCAAACAATGTCAACAGAACAATATTCAAATTGCTTGAACGGTGGGTGGAGTTAACAAAAATAGCCCTTGCCAACAAGGATGTCTATTTAAATTTGGCACAAATATACTTTTTTACTATGTTCATGGACTCACCCAGTTGCTCCAGTACCACGGTTGCATTGGCTGAGAGTCCTCCAGCAAACACTTGGCACATGT
This sequence comes from Schizopygopsis malacanthus, assembly GCA_027474115.1. Classification (NCBI taxonomy): domain Eukaryota; kingdom Metazoa; phylum Chordata; class Actinopteri; order Cypriniformes; family Cyprinidae; genus Schizopygopsis; species Schizopygopsis malacanthus. The sequence goes on from CM049868.1 coordinate 6,582,511, forward strand.
AAACACCTTTATCCTCAGTTCTGACACTCTTCAGTCTGAGAGAGAAGTTTAGTTTGGGGATTTCAGCAGTGAAGAACTCAACTCTGTCTCTGTATTGCTCATCTGCTGAATCTGAAAAAGTCTCGTTGTTTTGGAAGAGCAGAACCGGAATATCTCCATCTGTTCTTATCCATGAAACCTCGTCAATGTGTTCAAGTGAGATATGAGAGTCTACAGAGCAGTTCAGAGTGACGTCATCACCATCATATGCAGACACGGACCGATCTGATCCTGATACTAGAAAACGCTCTGAAAGAATAACATTTTTTTTAAATTCCGTCACATAAAATACATATTTCCAGCAGAATTCAGGTGCTCTCTCTCGCTCACCATGTTTTATTTGAACCACAGTCTCTCCAGAATCGTGCTGACTGTAAACTTTGCACGTGTATCCTCCCTCATCTTCAGCTGTCAGGTTGTCCAGACGGAGGGAGAAGTTTCCATGTTGAATCTGATCAGTAAAGAAATGAGCTCTATCACGATAACCCTCATGCTGGGTATCTGCTCGACTCTCGCCATCCAGATACAGTTGAACCACAGTCTCTGAGTCTGTTCTTCCCCATTCCACCTGCAGATCCTTCATTAGTGAGAGTCCATCAACATAACAGGGCAAAACCACTGAAGACCCCAGAGGAGCCACCACGGGACCAGAGGGGCCGTGCACAGTGAACCCTATCAAGAAACAGACACATTGATTAATGTGTTAAAAAAATCGCGTGTAAACAAGCATGATAATACTTACCATCAGCAACCATCATAATAAGTACTGACATTAAAATACAGGAAATAATGTCCATCATGCATTACAATTAGACAAAGCAATTATATCAGAAATGATCATGAAAACGAGAGCCTCTTCGACGAGGGTTAAGCGAGGACAGGTCTAAAGAAACACTTTCACTTTCGCTTAACTGCATTATGCGCGCGTGAGGGACCGCGGTCAAGCCAGCCGCAGTTCAGAAAAACACGGTCAAGCCAGCCGCGATTGAAATTAGGTGCGCGTGTATTACAATGATCACGGTAATCACAGGAACAACACAGAGGGGGACGCGCTTTTAGAGCGCTTTTCTTCTAGACGCTCAAAACTGAGATATAATGACATTTTTCGTGATTTTTTTTTGTACATCTGCTTTAATAGCAGATGTGTTATTTATTGGTGTCTTTGACGGTTCTGTATTACTATATTTTTCTACCTTTCAAATCATTGCGAGATTCATAGAAAAAGAGATATGGGACATTAATCAATTTAGAGGGCTATAAAAACCTTGTTTCTAATAAGTACTAGAAATGAATGGTCAGTTCTTATAGAGGACGTCCCATACTATATGCACATCTCACATGAAATCAATTTACTGCAACGTTTTCAAGATATGGGACATTATTCGATTTAGAGGGGTATAAAGACACCATTTCTAATAAGTACAAGAAATGAATTGTCAGTTCTTATATGGGACGTCCCATACTATATGCACACCTCATATGAAACCATTTTACAGCAGCGTTTTTGAGATATGGGACATTATTCGATTTAGAGGGGTATAAAGACACCATTTCTAATAAGTACAAGAAATGAATGGTCAGTTCTTATATGGGATGTCCCATACTATATGCACACCTCATATGAAACCATTTTACTGCAGCATTTTTGAGATATGAGACATTTTTTAATTTTTAGGACTATAAAGACACCATTTCTAATAAGTACACAAAATGAATGGTCAGTTCTTATATGGGAGATTACCGTAATCATTGTAGTGAGATGGAGTCGGTACAATCCATACTATCTGGATCCCGATCCCAGTAAAGATGCTCGAGTCCCTGAATCAGAGCTCAGCCCTGAAGAGAAAGAGCTGCAGGACCTGAAAACAGTGAGACCGATAAAAGCAGCGCTGTCGAGCGACACCAGCTCTCCTTTCAATGACCCTCTGATCAGGTAAAGACATCACAAGCTCAGACAACGGTAGTATAGCTCAGGGGTGCCCAAACTCATCCTGCAGAGTTTAGCTCCAATCAAACACACCTGAAGCAGCTAATCAAGCTCTCACTAGGCATACTAGACCCTTCCCAGCAGGTGTGTTGAGGCAAGTTGGAGCTAAAGTCTGCAGGACAGCGGCCCTCCAGGACCGAGTTTGGGCACCCCTGGTATAGCTCTATGACCTGAAGAGAAGCACCGTGGGGTCCTAAAGCCACATTCAAACTAATTTAACTAATGTACATTACCCCACTGTATATGGACCTTTCACTGCACTGTGTATCTGTTTTACTCCAACAGCAAGTTCAAAAACATGATGATGCAAGATGGCAACAAAATCCTCGCTAGAGGAATCATGACACAGGTTTTTATCAAATCTCTTTATATACACACTAGTGGAATAATACAATGTTTTAATGCTCTGTTTTCAGACAGGGAAGAGTTTATCCTCTGTTCTTGTAGGCAGGGAAGTTTATCCTCTGTTTTCAGGCAGGGAAGGTTAGCATTACGTGCTAATTTTTGGTTTATCCTCTGTTCTTTCAGGCAGGGAAGGTTGGCATTACGTGCTAATTTTTGGTTTATCCTCTGTTTTCAGGCAGGGAAGGTTAGCATTACGTGCTAATTTTTGGTTTATCCTCTGTTCTTTCAGGCAGGGAAGGTTGGCATTACGTGCTAATTTTTGGTTTATCCTCTGTTCTTTCAGGCAGGGAAGGTTAGCATTACGTGCTAATTTTTGGTTTATCCTCTGTTCTTTCAGGCAGGGAAGGTTAGCATTACGTGCTAATTTTTGGTTTATCCTCTGTTCTTTCAGGCAGGGAAGATTTTGGCATTACGTGTTAAAAAACAAGTGTACCCTCTGTTGATCAGAGAAGTGTTTGTTTTGTTTGTGTGGTACCGAAGAAACTTACAAAATGGTCAGAAGGAATGCTAGGCTGATTCCAACCACAGAAAAGAGTGGTCTTGCGACTCCTCTGTGGTCAGATAGTGAATTCAAAACACTGTTAGGGGAACAAATGGACCTAATAGTCACTGAAAAAGTTAGACAAGAACTAACGCTGAAATATGAGATTCATCCAGACAAGACTTGGTCAGTAGATGAGTGTAAAAAGGTACTAGGAGCAAGCATTCGTAAGAACAATGTGAAAGGCATTATCTGTTGTCACAGAGAATTCAGTGTAACGCTAGCGACACAACAGTCTCAGCGTAACTCAGAGCTAGAGCAACAGAACAATGAACTCCGTGCGAGAGTATCCACTTTGACTAAGAAATTGAACCTCAAGAAAGTTGCAGCAAACACTGATTTGGAAGTAAGTCAGCCTGATAACATTTACCCTGATTTACAAGCGTTCTTTGAAACAGATGTAGCTCTCCAATCAGTAACTGATGTGCCTGTAAATTCCGTCAATGTGTGTGGGGCTAGGAGAAGATCTCAGGGGATTGAGGAAACTGATAGTGTTCCTCTCAATTCTTCTGTTGTGCAAATACAAACTGCTGCCAAAGCTTTATGTCCTAAAGATATAGAGAGACTATCTCAGAGTTTACCGTCAGCACGCACAAATTTTTCTGAATTTAGAAGAACACTGATCAGTAAAATGCGTCTTTATGACATGTCGTTGGCAGAAGTCACGCAGCTGATGTCACAAATACTAACTGAATCTGAATTCAACAGTTTTGAATCTGCTGTCACTTCTGAACTGCGAAATGCCAGTAAGGGTGATTTAAGAGAAGGTATTTTGAAAATCCTAAAGAATATCTTAGGGCCCAAAATAGATTGGTCTAGAATTACTACCTGTGTGCAAAGGAAAGAAGAAACTGTGAGTGAATATACTGAGAGATTTTGTCAGTCAGCTGTAATCTACAGTGGAATTGTTGATGACCTTGAAAGTGTGCTAGATGACAAGGGACCCTTGGTTCGTGTCTGGTCAGATGGCCTTGTAGCCGAATACAGAAAAGCTTTACCATTCTTAGATCTAACTTGGTCTAACAGAACTCTCAGAAGTAACCTAGACAGGTTAGCTACATGGGAAAGAGATGCTGATGTCAAGGCAAAAGTAAGAGTAGCAGCAGCTACGTTTAACACAACGAAACAAGCCAATAGATGGTCTAAAAGAGAAAGCAAATGCAAATACTGTGCAAAATTAGGACATTGGGAGAAAGAGTGTAGGAAGAAGTTACAAGATAGTAAAAGAAATGCTATGCATAATTCTGCTCCTTTTCAGCCTGCACACAACCCTGAAGTAGTTCCGCCAGTGACCACTGAAACTGTGGTACAGATAGTTCAGGCTCTTCTAAGAGCACAACAAGACCAGGAAAAAAACTAATTATTGGGGCTGTGAGTAGCTACCTTTCCCCTGTAATCCAACACAATGACCAAAGAATTTTTGTGAAAGGTAGCATAAAAGAGAAAGAGATTGATTTTTTGCTTGATACAGGTGCAGAAATTACAGTAATTCCTACAAAATTGGCACAAGGTGTAAACATCCCATACAAGAAAACCAAACTTTGTTTAACTGGTGTAATAGGTGAAGATTCAGTTTTGTATGAAACTCCGCCCATAGAGGTACAATTTGGCCCAAAAACTCTGACTACAAAATTGCTATGCGCTCCATTAAATACAGGTGCAATTTTAGGCATGGATCTTCTGAGACAAATAAATCTAACTTTAGACATGTCCTCAGAATCTACTAGCATAAAAATGTCCTCAGCACAGATTTCTACCAATAATGCAACCCCTCCCGAGTATGCTTTCTTACAGAATCATCCAATTTGGGCTAAAGACAAGGATGATTGTGGGTTGTTGACAGGTGTAGAACCAGTTAAATTGACAGGAACTCCACCTCCGGTCACCAAACAATATCCGATTAATAAGGAAGCTATACAGGGAATCAAACTTATTGTAGAAAATTTGCTGACGCAAGGAGTGCTAGTTAAAACCAACAGTCCATGTAATTCACCCATATGGCCCATCAAGAAATCTAATGGGACATGGAGACTTACAATAGACTACAGAGTAGCCAATAAACATATTGAAAAAATCACCCCCCTAGTGGCAGATCCATCTACAATTTGTAATGGCTTACCATTAGATTGTAAGATTTTTTCAGTAATTGATATGTCTAATGGATTCTTTTCTGTACCGTTGCACTCTGACAGCCAGCCATGGTTAGCTTTCACAGTTGACTATGAACAATACCAGTGGACACGATTGCCACAGGGATTTCAAAACTCCCCAACCATATATCATCAGGCTGTCAGACGTGATTTGTGTGACCCAGAATGTCCGGTAAAACAGTCCACTATGATCCAATATGTCGATGATATTTTGATTGCCTCAACAGATCATGAGGTACATCAAACTGAATTGGCGTCATTGTTGGACTATTTGCATAAAAAAGGACACAAATGCAGCTTTCACAAAGCTCAAATCGCTAAAAAGCAAGTCACATTTCTGGGTCAAACAATCGGTGCAGGAAATAGATCCATTACACAGGATCGAGCGGCTTCAGTCAAAGCCATACCTCTGCCTAATACCATTAAAACACTCCGCTCATTTTTAGGAACAACAGGTTATTGTAGACCTTGGATTGAAGACTATGCCTCGATTGCTCAGCCTCTCTATGATTTGTTGAAAGGCCATGGTAAAGATTCAGATACTGTTTGTATGGAAGAACTTCATCTCAAAGCTTTTAATGATTTGAAGAGAGCACTATGTCAAGCACCAGCATTAGGAATTGCCCAATCTGATAGACCCTTTGTGCTTTATGTCCATGAACACTTAGGCTTTATGACTGCATGTCTAATGCAAGATCATGGGGGCAGCTTACGCCCAATTCATTACTATTCCGGTAAACTTGACATAGTCGCTCAAGGTATGGGCCCATGCCTCAGAGCAGTACAGGCAGTTCATCTAGCGCTTCAGGCTTCATCAGGAATGGTGTTAGGTCAGACTGTAAACGTAAAATGCCCACACGCAGTGTCCGCACTAATGAATCAAGCAAAAGTCACTTCTGTCACCTCCTCCCGTTGGGGAAATTGGTTAGCAACTCTCACAGCCCCGAATATTGTTATACAGCGTGCACCAGTCACGAACCCATCCTCATGTATGATGTCTGCAATGACTGAATTTGTGTTAGAGGATGAAGGCGAAATGACTCATGATTGTGTTACGCTTACATATGCAGCGACAAGTGAAATAGCAGAAACTCCCATAGAGAACGCAGAATTGGAGTTGTTTGTTGATGGTTCAGCTGCAGTATTGTGTCAGGGAAGGAAAACTTGGACTCATGTGTCACATTGTAAGGTTGTTCCTCCCCCTGCAGGGATAGGATAGGGCAGACACAAGAACCAGTGAGGAGCCCAGGGAAGAACCGAAAGCAACAGGCTTCGGGGGCCAACCCTGAGGTGAAGATTTCCTCATAGGCCTTTCCCCTCCATTAGTCCATCCTTTCCTCACTGTTCTTTAGGTGTCGCAGGAATTGAGAAATAGGGAAAGAAGGAACAACCATAGCAGACTATATTTTGAACAGAGGATACAACCCTAATGTTTGCAGACTCTACAAATACTGCTCTGTGCCGTTGTTCTCTCTTGTTTGTGTTTCTTTCTTCCTCTGTGCAGATACCATTTGATGGCTGTCCTGAGATCCATATGCACCACCCTTCTCACCTGCGGATGAAGCCACAACCTCTAGAAAATAACTAGACCCATCGCCGAGCCAACTATCACACAAGAAAGAGAAAAGAAAGAAGAAAGAAGAAAAAAAAAATACACAACGCAGAGACTCACATACGGGAACTTCAGTCATCCATCAACATGATCAAGATTTCCGTACTCTTGATCTTTCAGCAAAATTACACCAGATGACTGAAGATAATTCTTCATGTTTCGGAAACTTGTTAGCAAATGACGCCCGCCTCTCACGAGGAAATGACAGTTCCAACCAGAAAAGACTATTACCCGTAAAATCTTCACGGACCCTAATTGCATGTTTTGTTTCTGTGTCAGCATGCAATTACATATAAGCAACACAGAACATGTACTATGTGCCTGTAACATTAACTTTTAAGTGTCTAAATTTGTATTTTGTGAGAGTTATTAGAACTCTCAAAGGGGGAATTGAAGGATTACAAATTTTATTTTAAATGTTTAATTTAGATATTTTCTTACTAAGAAAGTGTATCAGGAAATTCAGGTGTTTGAGATCGCTTCCTGACCATTTGAGCTCGACAGCTGTGCCTTTGTCTCTATTATAATGGCAAGATCAATGAGTCAGACTACTGAGAGATTGAACCTTTGATCTGCAAATGACTTTGTCCTGGCCAGATGTGGATTCGTTAGGTTTATTGCCCTCAGATGTATGTTTATTTGATGTTTTGTCTCAACCTGTAAAAGTCCCTCCTCCAATTCTGTCTATAAGATACCCTGTAAAAATTACTTAAGAGAGATTTCGATGACTGCAGCCTACCATCACACTGGGGTTTTTTTCAATAAAGAATCCTACGATCGAATCCGAAGTCTCCTGGTCTTCTCTTCTGAGTTTCTTCACTTTAGAAGAACAGAGTTTTCAACACCATACAACGAGCAGTACGGTCAAGCAAGAGGAATTACGTCGAAGCTCAACGAAGTAGATCAAATATTGAATCTCACTCTGAATTGTTGGTCCTGCAGGTGCCGGTTCCTCTCACAGATAACCGGCGGCGTTTTCTGGTCATGAAGTGGATGATCACAGAATGCAGAGACAACAGGCACCGTCACACACATATGTATGAGAAGCTCTCGCAGGAGCTGCTGGCTGCATTCGCTAACGAGGGAAACATAGTGAAACGCAAACACGACCTTCACAAGATGGCCGAAGCCAACCGGGCATACGCACACTACCGCTGGTGGTAGAGGGATTCACCTAAAGATGTGATTGGTTTTGGACGGACAGCATCAGGAGCTGGGGATGGATACGCATCTCAAAACAATGACACGAGAAAGTCTGTTATCTTGACTCATAAATACAGTTTGTCTTTGTATGAAAGTTAATAAAGCTATAAGAAGTCACGTTTCAATTTTGATCAGGAGTTCGAGAGTTGAACAGTGTTACAAAAACAAATCTGACACATTCTTGAGATTTCAATTTCAAGCTTGTGCACTTGTAAGCCTGGTGCCAGTATGTCTGCCCCCCCCCCCCTCGAGAGGACAAAAGGCCCTCCTGAAATCAACAGGAACTATCTCTTGCATATGTAACAGCAGCATCCAAGACGCAACACACCGGGTGGTCCACACCCTGTACTGACGGTCTCATCATCTCCCCCCCTCTCCTCATCACCTAGAATTCACTGAAAAACCCATGCAATGTAATATGTACAAAAAAGTAACCATACATGTTTGATATCATTTGAAATGTCTCAGTGCGCCTGGTAAAATGGTCTCATTCTCCCAATCATAATGAAAAGCTAAAAGAAGTTCTAAAGTATGAGAAGTCCTACAACTTAAAGGTGTGCCCTCCCCCTGATTCTTCTAGTCAAAACCACCTCCTGTATGTAAATAAGTATTCTCTGCCACAGGAGATCAAGAAGCCATTTGGTTGCAAATTCTAAAGTCTAATTATAATACCACCATTTGGTGGGTTTATTGAATTATCTGGGTTTATAAGAAAAGGGGACACAAAGTTCTGGGCGTCTGTAGGTTGACTGCCCACACAATCACTTGTGTGTAGTTTTCATTGCCAGGTATGGTTAACTGATGATTCTATTCTTGTAACATTGGAGTTTTGAATTATTGCTTCGATTACCTGGTCAATAAATTGTAACGTTTGATTCTATTCTAACTGCCTCTAAAGATTGCTTTCTCCCTATTAGATTAGCGGATTCGTATATTTCCGCAAGCCTGCGTCAGTTTTAGCGACGGCTAATATCCGGCATCTTTTCAAGTGTACTTGGATGCAGGGGCGGGTTAATTCCATTTAGGGACGGCGAACGCCGTCTGGTCAGACTAAACTCGGGTACGCCTATACCTCTGACTTTTGATTTAATGTTACTTTAAACAAGGATTTGACCAATCCAAAGTTATTACGAGTGTGGTACATTGACCTGCTAACATATCTGATAGTGGCCAAAAACCTTTACTGAAGTAAACGATTGAACTAAAGTTCTGAGGGGGCTCCAAGGGGGTTATTCGATGTCTCTGATTGTGTACGTGTGAATTAACGGCAAATCTTAGATACATAACCATAATTTACCTCTGTTTGATGACCGGACCTGACGAGATTGTGTCCGTGAGACCTGTGAAAAACAGGGCCTCTGAGCGATATAGTTTCCCTACATCTGGGTGGATAAAGTATTAAAAAGAGCTGATAAGAATAATCAATCATTCGTTCATATTTTAATGATGCACAGATATCATTAAAACCTTTTCATTTATGGAGTCAGATGAAATAACGAGACAAAATATATAAGAAAAAGTGTTCCATTTTAATGTTCTTGTTGTGTCGTGAAAAGGAAAGACTGTAATACGCAAAGCCCTTCACCCGTTGAACGACTGCCGTCATTGGGTCGATCGAGCCGGGCCTTACAGTGGTGACCCCGACGTGATTCTCGCAAAGACGAGAACGTGATTCTCGCAGAGACGAGTACGTCATTCCAGCCGCGACATTCGACTTGAACTCTCCTTGGGACATGAGGTTTGATCTCCTTCTCATCAATATCCAGCTGCTGTGGTAAGTGTATTTTCTTTGCCTTTTAGAAGTTGAGGGAAATATTGTTTACACTATATAGACACATTTGTAGTACGGGTCGGAATACCCACTTTTGAGACCGGAACCGAAAAACCCGGTGGTGATAAGAATTAGACGAGAAACATGTCTTTTCAGGGAAAGCACAGCAGCAGAGTAGATGGGGAGATAATGGAGATTTTAGGACTACAATTACAAAAACTCCTTGTTCGGTTAAGCGACAAAGGATTCAATTTGAAGTGGAACAACAACTAAATAATATCCTGGTATTCTGCCGAGGGTGCGAAACTAAAATCAAAATCAAAATACAAGAAAATTCCCGCTGCAATTGTTTATTTACTTCGCCGCAACGACCTCGCGACCATAACCGAGAACGAAAAAACAATAACAAATATCAAAGAAATCGAAAGAGTGCGATCTGACGAATTACAAAAGTTAAGAAAACAAGTCGAAATGTTTGCATACGAGCAACAGGGGTGGGCCAGACAACGCGAAGAAATGGCCACAAAAGTTGATCAAGTTCAAGGGAAACTAATTACATATAGTAATTACATATCTGCGCTCGAAGATTGTTGCGATAAAACAGGTTTTCCAGTTGCCGCAGTTAAACAAGCAGCACTGGATGAAACCGAGTTAGAGACGCAAACTGAAAGCGAAGATGATGATACTGCATTAGCGTACAACATTAGGCCACACAGAGAAACTCATAACCGAGCTCTTGTGAGCCTGTGGCCAGAAAAGCCGAGCCTGCGAAGCCCGATAAAGACCCGAACAAAATCAAAGACTCGCCAAAGAAAGCAGTTAAAATCGCAGTGTTAAAAACCATGACAAATGCGGATGATGAAATCACAACAATCAGCCGCCCGTTAACATGCGAAGAATGCTCTAGGCACAAACAAGTCGTAGGAATTATGCCGAGAAAAGGGCCATTTCAACCCTACTGGGAAGCATTGATGCTACAGGCTAATGTTTACAAACTAGAGATTAAAGACGTATGGCAAATAGCTCTTCTCACTATCCCTGAGGAGCTCAGACCGAAACTAAACACAGAAATGAAATCCGGCAACATAATGAACAGAATAAATGACGAAACCGACGAAGGGATTTACGAACGTCTAAAACAGGCATTATTAGACATAAGGGGACCGTCACATGCAGATTGGAGCAAAATATTAGAAATCAAACAAGCAAGTAATGAGTCATTTGAAACGTATGCTGAACGGTTATGGGTAACATACAGAGAACACTCAGGCCTTGAAAATGCAGACCGCAACCATGACGCATTACTGCAGCTTGTTAAAAACAATGTCGGCATCCCCGTTCAAAAAGCGTTATCAAATGGCGTCGACCCAGCCGAAAACACGTTCAGAGCAATAGTAGACTGGGGTTCAAGAATAGAAAACAGATGGCGATTAAAACCCCGCAGCGTTGCGTCCGCACAATGGTTAACAGAAGGGAACAGCACAGATAAATTTAGCCAAAGGTCTCCAAATAAAATGATATGCCATTATTGCAGAAAGACTAACCATGTAATGCGAGATTGTCAAAAAAGAGAAAAAGATTTAAAAGAACAAGCGAAGCATTACCAAAAAACGCCCTCTAGCGACGACTCTGAGCTGTTGAAACATTTCGTAAACTTCATGAATGAGTTTAAAAAACAAAACGGCCAAAATGGCGCGGCCCACAACGCGAGCGGAACGACTGAAAATTACCATCACCAATAGGGATACGTGGCCTCCATTGCCATAGGGAGCATAATTAAGAGTGGAAACCGAATAAAAATAAGGGCTAATTTAGGAGGCCAGTTAGCCAACATACTTATTGATTCGGGCGCAGCGTGCTCCTGTACAGACATTCCACTACCTTTAACCAACGAAACGATTCCGATCCAAGGCATCGGCGATACGATAATGATTGCGACAAAAACACAGCCAGTTCAACTTGATTTAGGCGTGACAGTATTGGAAGAATCCCTCTGGTATTTACCTAACAACAGTGAAGGGACTGTGCTGGGAATGGACATAATGCGAAAGTATGGCTTTGTAATTCACTGCTTGAAAAGCAAATTGAGCTGAAAACAGAAAAAACAGTAAAACAGTGCCTACCAAAAAAATTAACGAGCGTTATGTCCATATCCACCCCAGATCCTATTCAACAGATGGTAAACAAACACGATAGCATTTGGGCTACACATGAACATGACTGCGGCCTCATTGACTTTGTTGTGTGTATTGAAGGGGAGCCCCCTCCCCCACAAAAACAATACCGCATCAAACCAGAGGCAGAGTCAGCCGTTCATGAAATTGTACACCAACTTGAAACCAGAGGTATAGTCCGACGATGTAGTTCGACCACAAATTCTCCATGCTTACCAGTACCAAAATCGAACGGTAAATGGCGTCTTTGTATTGATTATCAGCGTCTGAACAAAGTGTTGCCCAAGGCTACACCTATAGTGGCAAATCCATCGACGTTATTATCACAAATTTCAACACAAGAGACTTGGTTTACGGTGCTCGACGTAAAGAACGGTTTCTGGTCCATCCCAATCAAACGCACCGATCAGTGGAAATTGGCCTTCACTGTGAATCAAATCCAGTACACTTCGGAACGAATGCCACAAGGCCTCCATAACAGTCCTGCGATTTTTCACAGAGCATTAGAAGACACGCTAAATCCACTGACAGGGACCGGAAACGTGATTCATTACGTTGATGATATACTTATCGCGACCGAGGGATCACTTGATGATCATTTGCTGCTCGTTGACGAAGTGCTGTTAACACTCGGTAAAGCTGGCTTCAAATTGAACAAAGAAAAAGCCCAAATTGCTCAAACCGAGGTTCAGTACTTGGGTTACACGATTACGCAAAGCTATCGAGCATTAACAGATGATAGGCGGAAATGCATCGCTGAATTGCCCCGACCGCACACGCTAAACTCATTACAGAAAGTGCTGGGAACAGCAAACTACTTAAGAGATTTCATACCAGACTTTGCAAACGCCGTCACGCCATTATATTCCCTCTTAAAAGGAAAATCAAAACCCTCTGACGTCCTCGAATGGACAGAGGAACACGATAAAGCTTTTACGAGTCTAAAAGAAAACTTGTGCTGTGCTCCCGCGCTCGGTCTGCCCAACCCCAAAAAATCCTTCCACTTACAAGTGGACGCGAACGAAAACACACTAAGTGGCGTTTTAGCTCAAGATCATGGGGGAAAATTGCGTCCAATCGCATATTACAGCCGAAAAAAATCCACGATCGAACAAGGATTCGACCCATGCACTCAGCACGTACTGGCGGTTCACTGGATGTTGACAGCAACTGAACCAATTGTAGGTTTTCAACCTATCATTGTGCATACAGTGCACACGCCAGTACAAATGCTGTTGCAGGGCCGAATAAAAGGTGTGTCGTCTCAAAGGTTAGCAAGATGGCTAGCAGACATACAAGCGCGTGACATCACAACTGTTAACGATCGAATATTGCCTCATTTATTGGGAGATGTTGAGGGCCACCCACACACATGCCAAACGAAACAGGAAGCACAGAGCCCAGTTTATGACCAAGAACTTCCAAATCAGACACAGGTGTACATTGATGGCTCCCGGTACTGGCATGATGGCAAATTCCATACAGGATTGTGCGGTGTGGGCTCCTCACTCTCCCAATTCAGACAATAACCAATTGCTAATCAAACTATCCGGAAACACATCTGTGCAAGAAGCTGAACTTATTGCATTACTTGAAGCAATCAGATCACATCACGAGCCGCTGTGTGTATACACAGATAGTCGATACGCATTTGGTACAGTCCATGATTTCATGGCACAGTGGCAGTTGAGAAAATTCCTCACGTCTGCCGGAACGCCGATCAAACATTTTAACATCATAACTTCGATTTGGCAGGAGATTAGAGCACGCGATTCCTCACTCTCCGTCGTTAAAGTGCGTGCGCACATCATCAAAAATCCAGATGAAAACGAGAAAAACAACAACATCGCAGATCAATTAGCCAAATTAGCAGCACAAAAGGGAGATGAATGGAAGCCTGACAGACTGGTTGTTCCTGCCGTGAGTGCGATTCAAACTATTCCTATTGACTTGAAACAGTACCAACAAGAACTATGGAGTTCTGATGGAGAGCTGACACCGCACCTGCAGCAGGACCAACTAGTCAAGGTCACTGAAGGCATGATTTTAAGAGACGATAATTACATTGTTCCAGAAGCCCTACAGAAACCAGTGATAAAGTTGTACCACGATTATGCACACGTATCAGCTCCCAAAACACAACAGCTGATCCAAAAGAACTTCTGGTGGCCACAAATGGCATCAGACATTCAAAGATGGTGTGACACATGCATCGTATGTGCCACCATTAACCAAGGCAAGCCTGGCCGTACAAAACTGTGTAGACCAGAGCCACCCAAGGGACCTTGGGAGTTACTCCAATTGGATTTCATAGGCCCACTACCTAGTGCCAAAGGGGGGTATCGTTATTGCCTTGTGATAATTGACAAATTTTCCAAATGGGTCGAAGCGATTCCCACCCGCAATAACAGTGCAAACACAGTGGCACGAGTAGTAGCGAACCAAATCCTCCCACTCTGGGGAGCACCAATCCAAATTGAATCTGACCAGGGCACACACTTCACAGGTCAGGTGATGAAACAAATATGCCAGATGCTGAACATCAAACAAAGGTTTCACATACCGTATCGACCGCAAAGCTCAGGCATGGTGGAACGTGCCAACCGCACAATAAAAGAAAGCATATCGAAACAGGTAGCACAACACAAAAACCAATGGATTGATGCCCTACCCACAGTCCTAACAATACTGCGGGCAACTCCTTCAAAAGCCACAGGTATCAGTCCATTTGAACTCATGACTGGAAGAGTCATGAAGCTGCCCATAGACCCAGAAATTGCCCCAGCAGACCTGGGGCCCCTCGTGGTTGCAACTCAACAGTCTGTGCTCAAGCAATTACGAGAGAGGTTGGAAGTTCTACATGCACGCACTGCTCTGAAACAACAGCAATCAGACTTAACGAATGATACACAATTCAACCCAACCTCTGAGGTGAAATTCTCAGAAGGAGACATGGTAATGGTACGCGTTTTTGTGAAGCAAGGTGCATTCACACCCCGATGGCATGGCCCATATGAAGTTAAAGCTATATGCAACAGCTGTGTGGCCACAACTGTAAAAGGGAAACTGCGATGGTACCACATGTCTCAGTGCAAATCATTCAAAAGTACTCAGAATAAATAAATGTCACTGTCTTCTCCTCTTGCCTTCCAGGTCGACTGCAGCGATCCCATGGAGACCAGATGAAAGGAAAGTGTCTGGGCCCACGTGCATCCGACTGGGCCAAAGGATTTCACTCACACACAACCTGAAATGTGGGAGGTGGGTGTGGAAATACTCCAAGGGGCCATCCACACAAAAAATCACAGTCGCACCAAAAGAGACAGTTACATGGCCTCCCGGATTAGTACCGGATCCAAATTGCACACCACAAATTTGTTGTAGTTCAGGTAACACCCACCCACCTACAAGAAACATTTCAGGACACACTCGAGCACCAAAATTCATGCACAACCTCACCGCCTGGTATCAACTTAAAATAGATCCAGGTGACACAATAGGTAACATGTACACACTACACGAAAACAAAAACAATGGCATAGACCCACAATTGCGCTACTATGTTAAAAATTTGGAACCTGCAACATATAGGTGCACACATACAGAAACACATAATGACACACATATGAGATTCACCGAGCTAATGTACGATCTCACGTCGTACACACCTAACGAGCCAAAACCAAAAACTTTTGTCTGGACCAACCGAAAGGAAGGAATGTATTGTGTCGGGGAATGTTCGCATAGCATAGACAATTTCACCAATCCACACAACTGTTCATGGACTGTTAAGTACTGTTTTAATTTGACCACCTGTGGATACACTAAACCCAAAAAGTGTCCAGAATTGCACTCAATTCCTCCTGGTGGACTGATTAGAGTAAACATCAACAAGACTTTACCAAATTTACATCATGTAATAATGACACATGTAACTTATAACATTTCCAATATACTCTCTGCCTATACAAAACATTGTAATACTAATGATGAGTCGTATGCATGGCTACAGTCACGAATCGATGATTTAATTTCTGATTACAAAGACAGACTTGCCGTCCAAATTCCACCTGCTCGCTCAAAACGAGACATGCTCAGCAGTATAGCCGGCCTGTTCGGATCAATTAATTCAGCAGCCAACACTTATAAAATAACCAAACAATCTCAATTCTCCACATGGTTGACAGATCAGATGGCCACTGGTTTCCAACACATCACCAATAGCAATGATAATATTATCAAAGCGGTTCGTTCCGAGGCGCAGGCGCTTCTAACGATCAGCCACACATTGTTCAATCAGACCCGTACCATCGAACGTGACCTAGCCTGCAGATCATATGCACAAGATTTATTCACTGCAACAAGACAGGAAATTTTAGATCTTCGTCTTCACAAGACCCCGAGACATGTTTTGAACGATTTAATTGAGGTTTTAGATTTACATAGATGGTTCTCTTCGGAAAAAATGAAAAATGTAAAGTATTCAGAATTATTATCCACAATTATGATGTATACTGGAAACGAATGTATTGGTTGCATTGGATTTTTTGCCACTTTTCCTTTAATCCACCCAGATCAAGTTTATCCAAATTCCACTAATATTCGATCCATTGGCATGGTAGTTAAAGATCAGGTAATTAAATGGGATCACCTCACTGGATATATGACGTTGAAGGGTACTGAGACCTTATTTACCAGTCGCACTTGTTGTCATGAAACTCACAATTATGTTGTCTGTACATGTAACACATTACAACCTTTCTCTCCCAATGATAGCAAACTCATAAATGTTGAATCTTTGCATGGCCATTCAAATGCTATTCAGGTGTCTCATACACAGTGGTGTGTCATCAGTGAGATGAATTCGTTCACATATGGAGGACTGACCTGTCCTGCTGATCACTCATTTTGCTTGGAAGTGACAGAGGACTTTTCTATGGGCCAGATCGACATCCTCGGAAGGATGCCAAAGGATGCAGAGGTCTCCCCGTGGTGGGACGACACCTTTTATGAACACGGAACACAAGCCTTGATCGACACGATGGACCTGGTACAGAACGTCATCCTCCTAACAGAGTACCACCTTTCTCAAGCACAAGTGGAGACAAACTTGGCGCGAAAGACTGCACAGATTCTGTCTAGCTCATCTACCCGATCGGCACAGACTGCATATACCTGGTGGGACTGGGTACTTCGAGGTTGCGCAGTTGGAAGCGCACTCATCTTCTCCTTCACGCTATTCCAATGTTGCTATTTCCGACACCTCATCAGATCAGTAAAAGCATCCACCAACACTATCCTAACCCTCATCCCCTTAAAACTGCCCACCTTACAACGACTGAAGTGACACTGCAGGAAACCCTGTGAGTGGCCCAAAACAGTGCCAGAGGGAAGAACTGTAAGCCTGGTGCCAGTATGTCTGCCCCCCCACCCCCCCCTCGAGAGGACAAAAGGCCCTCCTGAAATCAACAGGAACTATCTCTTGCATATGTAACAGCAGCATCCAAGACGCAACACACCGGGTGGTCCACACCCTGTACTGACGGTCTCATCATCTCCCCCCCTCTCCTCATCACCTAGAATTCACTGAAAAACCCATGCAATGTAATATGTACAAAAAAGTAACCATACATGTTTGATATCATTTGAAATGTCTCAGTGCGCCTGGTAAAATGGTCTCATTCTCCCAATCATAATGAAAAGCTAAAAGAAGTTCTAAAGTATGAGAAGTCCTACAACTTAAAGGTGTGCCCTCCCCCTGATTCTTCTAGTCAAAACCACCTCCTGTATGTAAATAAGTATTCTCTGCCACAGGAGATCAAGAAGCCATTTGGTTGCAAATTCTAAAGTCTAATTATAATACCACCATTTGGTGGGTTTATTGAATTATCTGGGTTTATAAGGAAAGGGGACACAAAGTTCTGGGCGTCTGTAGGTTGACTGCCCACACAATCACTTGTGTGTAGTTTTCATTGCCAGGTATGGTTAACTGATGATTCTATTCTTGTAACATTGGAGTTTTTAATTATTGCTTCGATTACCTGGTCAATAAATTGTAACGTTTGATTCTATTCTAACTGCCTCTAAAGATTGCTTTCTCCCTATTAGATTAGCGGATTCGTATATTTCCGCAAGCCTGTGTCAGTTTTAGCGACGGCTAATATCCGGCATCTTTTCAAGTGTACTTGGATGCAGGGGCGGGTTAATTCCATTTAGGGACGGCGAACGCCGTCTGGTCAGACTAAACTCGGGTACGCCTATACCTCTGACTTTTGATTTAATGTTACTTTAAACAAGTACTTGACCAATCCAAAGCTATTACAAGTGTGGTACATTGACCTGCTAACATATCTGACAGTGGCCAAAAACCTTTACTGAAGTAAACGATTGAACTAAAGTTCTGAGGGGGCTCCAAGGGGGTTATTCGATGTCTCTGATTGTGTACGTGTGAATTAACGGCAAATCTTAGATACATAACCATAATTTACCTCTGATTGATGACCGGGCCTGACGAGATTGTGTCCGTGAGACCTGTGAAAAACAGGGCCTCTAAGCGATATAGTTTCCCTACATCTGGGCGGATAAAGTATTAAAAAGAGCTGATAAGAATAATAAATCATTAGTTCATATTTTAATGATGCACAGATATCATTAAAACCTTTTCATTTATGGAGTCAGATGAAATAACGAGACAAAATATATAAGAAAAAGTGTTCCATTTTAATGTTCTTGTTGTGTCGTGAAAAGGAAAGACTGTAATACGCAAAGCCCTTCACCCGCTGAATGACTGCCGTCATTGGGTCGATCGAGCCGGGCCTTACACACTCAAATACTTATTTATTTTATATTTGAAACTTGTAGCATGAAGACAACTATACTGTCTCTGTCTAATCTGCAAGAGCCTGAAGAATCAGTGAGGCCAAAAAACTTTATTTTATATTTTAAATACATTTTACAATCATCATGTTAACATTTCAGTGCACATGACCACTGATTTAAATTATTTAAGGTGTATTATAGAACATTAAATATATTTTATATAAAGTAATCTTCTACAATAAAAATAGATGTTTCTCCTATCAAGGCAAATTGTTAATCAACGTTAAACAAATCTGACAACTAAATTATACTGATATTAAAATCATCTAGTCACCTCTAGTGTTATGAATACAGTGTTAATCTTTGCCAAATATTAAAGCTGAATCACGATTGTAATGCTGCTACTGTTGAACTACATTCAATTTTAAACTCGGTAACTAAAATGTCTAAAGATCTGTGACCAATGATAACTAAAAGATAACATGATTATAGCAAAAAATGAATAGCTCTTTAGATGTAACTTATTTTCTCCAGCACCTGGATTTGTAGTAGGAGTGTTGCTTAACCATGAATGAACTGCGCTATCGCACATTAATATTTTGTCCTTGGGAATGCTGGGACATTATTTCTGTAACATTACAACATGGACTACTCTTTGCAGATTTGTTGATGTTTTCTAAATTGTGACATGAAGTAGCCAAAGTCAAAATGAAACACAATTCACCACCCATCTTCTGTAATTTGGCATTAAAGTACAGGATATTGAACCAGAAAAACATCCATCGGGAACTGATTGAAACGTGAGAAACCCTCCCAGCAGCCACTGGTTAAACCCTGAGCGGCCTTGGGGACGGCCATTTCAGAGTTCATAAAGTAGTAAAACTTTTATCTAAAATTTATTTTTTATTTTTTATATAATGTGAATGAATGAAACTAGAAAGCAAAATCACATCAACTTAAAAAAGTCAATTCAAGTCAACTTCAAACAGTCAAAACCCAAACCCAGTACTGCATCTGACTTTGGCCAGTCTTCTACTTCAAGTCAAACCTCATACCTAGTTGTTCTCGCTCCTGATTGGTGGAGGCCTCAGTCCGGGTTCATGTTCTCCAGCTGATCTCCGATACGATGCAACTGAAACACCAGACCTCCAGAGAGACGGAAAATGTCAAAAAAATTGTGGTTCATTATTTTTGACCTTCCAAACCATTTTCTGTTCAATCTGAAATATCACTGTTGCCATTTTTTAATGCAGTACTAATTTATTTACGCAATTATTCTACCCATTTCAGTCAACCAATGATAATATTCAGGATTCACCAAATATTGTCCTATCCTAACAATAAATACATGGAAAGCATATTTGTTCAGCTATCAGATGATGTAGAAATGTATGACTGGTTTTGTGGTCCAGGGTTACCCACCCGCACGCACACACACACACACACACATATATTTATATATATATATATATATATATATCGTTTATGCTGCATTGCACTCAAAAAGTCATTTAGCACTTATCACACTACTGCTGACAGTTATATCCAGTGCAGCTAAAAAGCTATTCATAAACTTGGTCAGTGATGTGATACAAATGATTTAAGTAGAAATGAATTGGAGGCACACATTTAATCACTTTAAGGACACTAAATTGAGTCATTTAAATACCTTTATTTCATCATGTCAAAATGATACAAACAAATTGTTTTCTGACAAAGAATTATAGAAAATCTGTAGGAAAAAATTATAGCAATTTGTGTGGACCTGATTATTAAATCATGTCAATTACTAGTATTTCAATGCAACACATTTTTAGTGTTTCTTGAATAGAGCACAGTTCATGAAACTTTTTCTTCCAGAGCTTTTCAAAGTGAAAACGGTGTCACACCAGAGATTTGGATACTTTTGTTTTGTCCTGACAGCAGTGACTCTAAACTTCTCATATGGAGGAATCAGCACCTCTTTTATGAAAGGATTCTGAGAATATTTTGTCAGCTCAGCACTTTCACAAGTTTTGATTTCAAAACAAGACTTGGTCCCAAATCCTTGTGCTATTTTAGGATTGAGAGAAGAGGATGCAAATGAGCCAAAACGAACCTCTTTGTTCAGAACATGCTTATCAAACTTAGCTCTAGTACCACGGTACGTTAAATAGCATTTATTTTGTTGTCTCTTCAGAATCCGTATCGCTTCTGTTAACAGAAAGTGAAGTGAAGTCCAATTGAATGCCTTGTTTTTGTACTGTTTTCTACCGTAACGAGTGGCATCATTCAATTTACGATATATATATTTACCGGTGTACACACGGATAGCGATTAAATGATTCCTTGTTAAATTATGTTTTGGAAACATGACAACATTTTTACTTTTTTGCCAATAATGTTTAAATTTAGCTAAGTTTTTCATTTCTTTCCTCAGATATTTTGTCTTCACCAGATTGTCTGCACCTTTCAGCACAATACCTAGATATTCAAAAGACAAGTACTGACCAAATGACACTTGCTTGCATTGATAAATATCTTAAAACAGAGCAGCTACACCTAGACCTCTACTGACAGTCCTGCAGACACTTATACAATTAAAGTTAGGAGGGGCTGTTTCAGTGAGGACTGTTGCACTGCAGTTGTCTTCTAGCCATGCTTCAATTAGAAACATAAAATCCAGGTTGTTTGTGGTTATTAAATCATTGATCACAAATGATTTATTTTTTAGTGAGCGAGTGTTTAAAAATACATTTGACATGATTTGATACATGAAACATTTTATAACAGTTGTAAATATGGTTCTGTAATGTCTTACCACACTAAAGTTTCAGGAGTGACAACTGCATTAAAATAAGGGAGTGAATTCCCAAATTATGGTTTCGTGTGTGAACACTAAAAAAATTACAACTCGTTCTACAATTTTAACTAAACCAGCATCAACAGAGGCATCATTTTTTGTATAGCCCAGGGGTCTCCAAACTCAGTCCTGCTGTGCCCGTGTCCTGCAGAGTTTAGCTCCAACCCTAATTAAACACACATAATCCAACTAATCAATCAAGGTCTTACTAAGCATACTATAAACCTCCAGGCAGGTATGTTTAGGAAAAGTTGGAGCTAAACTCAGTACACCGGCCCTCCAGGACTGAGTTTGCAGTCCCCTGGTACAGCTTACGCTCTGCAGAGCACTTATCATGTTAAATATTTGGATTTAGTTTGGTTTATTATGAAGTTGTTCTTGCTTGTGTTATTTTTCTAGTAAGATCTGGCAACACGAATGAGTAAGTGAGTAAAGACTCACCTATTATATTTTGTACCAGGGACACGTCTCTAATACACGGCTCAAATGGGCAAGAGTTGAAATAGTGAATCTTCTCATCTCCTCTGATAAAGCAGCACTTGTGAAGGTCTGGTCTGTGTGGATTCAAGCAGGAGAAACTCTTGAATTCCTGTCTGTGGAAGATGAGTAAGACTCATGTATAAATCCTTACATCATTTTCAAATGCATACACTAAGAAGATGTTCAGTGAACGTAACCAAACTGAGCTTTTCTAAAGTTCACATAAGAAGACTTGAATGTTGTGTTGAGCAAACCTAATTAATTAGAATATCTAATTATTGACTAATTCAATTAGGCTAACCCTTTTAATTTAACTGCTAGCTACTAATACATTTGTGACTTAATGTAGTGAGATGAACACTTGAGAAGACTCATCATTGCTCATTTTGTACGGCATCATGGTGATAGTAAAGCTCCCCACAACAAAACCTCAAGCTTCACTCTTCTGCTCAATGAAAACCACAAAAACTCCAACATCACAGAAACTCTTCTCAGCACCCCGATTAACATTAATCTGAACAATATTAAGTCAGTTTAATTTTAAAATGTTTAAGGTGATTGAACTTCTGTTTAAGTTTACTGAAACAAATTAAATTCAACAAGAAGCAAAAATCTTTTATTGATAATATGTTGTAAGAATAAATATATAAATGTTTTAGAACAACATAAAATCACTTAAAGGCCACTGAATTGGGTCACTTAAAAAAATGTATTTACTTACGTTGAAGTTATGTAAACAAATTGTGTTTTCTGACAAAGAATTATTGAACAAAACTGAGAAAAAAACATTTACATATGGAACTGTTGTACATGATTTTATCATGTGAATTCAATTTGATCAGCGCACAACACATTACTTCCTTTTGGTCTTGGTTGGTTTCTTGAATAGAGCACAGTTCAGGTCACTTCTGTTTCCAGCGCTTCTCAACTCATACACAGTGTCACACCACAGATCTTTCTGACCTTTTCTTGTCCTGACAGCAGTGATTTTAAACTTCTCATATGGAGGAATCAGTACCTCTTTCTCATGAGGAAGCTTAGAGTATTTGGACACATCAGCTCCTTCACACGTGTGGATTTCAAAACAAGAAGGCTAGGGGTGTCACGAATCACGATTTTATCACGATTCTTTGTCATGTTGATTTTTCTATTTTGCAAGCTGTTTGAGCATTACAGCCAAATGTATTTCCCTATTACAAAAAGAGAAAGACTTTCAAGGTAACAAAATGTAAAAAAGTATGGCAGATATTTAGGCCAAAGTGGGTGAATATAAAAATCTTTGTAATAATTGTTTCTGTTATTAATAAAATAAGAAAAAAGATACATATTACAAATACACATAATATACAAATAAAATAAACCGTGTTTTATTTTCAGGTACAATAGGTGTATTTAGCAGGAGGAGCATTCAAGAAACTGTATTAACAAATATAAAAATAAAACACTATATAGATTAATACAGTTTCTTTAACAGGAATCAAAGTTTTTCAGTCAGGAATAGTGAGTGATTTTTCTCTTTGTGTTTGGTGTTTTATTAGCATTAAATTAATAATTCACCCAATAATTAAATTAGGCTAGTGTTTTATTGTTATACCTTCATTTACTCAAAAGTTGTTTTAAACCTGAGTTTCCTTCTTCTGCTAAACATAATCGCTATTTTGAAGAAGGTGGAAAACCAAACAGTTGCTGGTCCACAGTGTTCCCTATACTGTCAAAGTCAATGTGGACCAGCAGCTGTTTGGTTTCCCACATTCTTCAAAATATCTTATTTTGTGTTCAGCTCAAGAAATACATTTATACAGGATTGGGACAGAATGTGAGTGAATAAATAATGACAAATTAATTTTTTGGGGTGAACTATCCCTTTAATGATGTCGGCAGCATGTTTAGGTTCAAGGTTCTTTATTATTTGTCACATACACAATCATACAGGGTATAATCAGTAGTGAAATGTAAGTCAGGACAGGTCCGCTCAATGGAAAGTGCAAAAAAATATATATAAATAAAAAGCAATAAAACAATGAAACATAACACAAGAGAATATATATATATATATATATAAATATAGGTGAGAATGAAAAGGGAACAAATAATAAAATAAAATGAGTAAGATGTGCAATGAGATAAAATGTGCAATACAGTATACTGTGGATTAATAAATATTAATATAAACACGGATGTGCAAGAGAATGTGCAAATAGGTTGTACCGGGTATGTACACATAGCAGCAGTGTGGATGATGGAGAATAATGGATATGTTTACAGTTTATTAAATTGAGTCCTGTGGATGTTATGATGTTATGAGACTGAGTTTAGGAGCCTGATGGCCTGGGGGAAGAAACTCCTCCTCAGTCTTTCAGTCGTTTAGTAGCCTACTGTCCCTTTAAGACCTGCACACAAGTATCCGTTTCTCTCGGCTGTTTACTTTCATTTTAGACATAACCAAGTCTATACATAAACCGTGAGTGTTTTGACAGTATTAGCACAAAATATAACTTGTTATCAGGCAATGTTTGACGGGCTTTTTAGTGCGCGCGCTTTAGCTGTATGTGCTCAGAAAAAGTGTATGTAAGAACAGCACACAAATTAAATGTTTAACCAGGAAGGCTTTAAAGCAGATGCAAATAATGTACTTTTGAATATGTCCAGTGTCCCATGAGAGTAACTCTACCGCTAAGTTAACAATGATGTGAATGTTTGTGGTGCTGTACAGTATATTGATACGGCGGCGTCACAACTGCAGCTGATATAATGTGTGCTGTATCACGATACAACAATATTTCTTCAAAAGCAGATTGTGGAGACATCTTTATCAGGGCCACTGCTGGCCAAATGGGTGCCTAAGCAGGATTTTATTGTTGTGCCCCCTCCCTCAAATATTATGGAAGTAAAAAAACAACAACAAAAAACACCTACCATAGGGGTCAAAATAGATCTTTATTAAAATATAAAAGTAAATAAATACATACATTGTAATTAAATTGTATTATTAAAAAATAACAATTGTAGATCTAGACAGTTACCTATGGCAGTAATACAGTTGTCTGATTGATTTTATGGTCTCAAGCATTCAGAAATCACACAAAAGAATATTAAGCAGTTTTACCCACGAAGGCTTGTGATGTCCACATGTTTTTTGTTGTTGTTGTTACAGAATAAATTATAGAGGCTGTGTCATCTAAAGCAAATAGGTGGCCAAAAATGGAAGATTAACTGGATATTTAAATTAAATGTTTGGTTAATAGCCTATTAAACAATGATCTGGTTGTCCTGTGAGAGTAACAGCAGTAATTAGCAGGCCTTTGGCTCTCTTTACAGGCATTTACAACGTGTAATGTTGAACAAAACAATAGACACAATCACAAAATGTATAATGGTTTTACTGGTTATAATGGGGCTTGTATTGGTTTTACTGAAATACTTGTATTGGTTTTACTGACGTGCGGGCTTCGTTTTCATCTTTTTATTTTTTTTCGGTGCCGGATTGCTGATGTCTTTTCACGGGCATTGTTGTCCATCATCGTTGTACATCATCATGTTGTGATCATCTGCATTCAGCCGCAAACCTGAGATGCGTGCCGTTGCGGGCGCGGATGTGGGAATGGAGTGTCAAGTTTTTTGTTTTTTTCAGCAACTGGGATGGTGCTCCCCCACCCCGGGAGTTGGTGCCCTACGC
The DNA here is from genome assembly GCA_027474115.1 of Schizopygopsis malacanthus. Classification (NCBI taxonomy): domain Eukaryota; kingdom Metazoa; phylum Chordata; class Actinopteri; order Cypriniformes; family Cyprinidae; genus Schizopygopsis; species Schizopygopsis malacanthus. The sequence goes on from CM049868.1 coordinate 6,608,210, forward strand.
AAACTGCGTAATCTGTATATAGGGAGATTCTAGGAATGAAGCATAGCTCGAGTAGGGATGCCGGAAGTATGGCCCTGCAACGCAGCGTCTCATTCCCTCGGGAAACCATGGTTACATACGTAACCTGGGACGTTCCCCTCCGGGAACATCGAGCTGCTTCGAGACGCTTTTGGGGAATGAGATGTCCACGCCGCCAGAATTGCAAATCCCTGCTTAGTGTGTGAAATGCACAGCTACAGCAAGAGAACAGAAGAGTCAGGAGTGGCTTGCAGATCTAGGTCATAAAATCTAACGAAGGTTAGGGGCGTAGACCACCCAGCAGCGTCACATATGTCCTGAATAGGAAAACATGTGAGAAAGGCCTTGGAGGCCGCCATACCTCTGGTTGAATGAGCCTCGACCCTCAAAGGTGAGGGGAGATCAGAGGACTCATAGGCAACTATGATGGCATCCACTATCCACCGACTAAGGGTCTGCTTAGAAGCTGGAAGACCCTTTTTAGGAGGACCGTAGCATACCAGCAGTTGATCCGTCTTTCTCCACAGGGCAGTTCTGTGGACGTATACGTCCAGTGCTCGCACTGGACACATACAATTAAGCTTTCTCTGGTCGGGCTCCCTGAAGGTGGAAGACAAAAACGCCTGGAGTACAACAGGTCGTGGTACAGAGGAGGGGACCTTAGGGACGTACCCCGCACAAGGGTACAAAAAAGCTTTTGCCAGACCGGCCGCAAAGTCTAGAAACGAAGGGGCCACCGAAAGGGCCTGCAGATCCCCAACTCTCTTCAGAGAAGATATAGCTAAGAGCAGCACCGTCTTCAAGGTAAGGAGACGCTCTGATACCTCCTCGATAGGCTCAAACGGAGGTTTGCAGAGAGCGTCTAGCACCACAGCGAGATCCCAAGGAGGGACACAGGATCGTACTCTAGGCCTGAGCCTCATCACACCGCGGAGGAAACATGTAATCAGGGGGTCTTTGCCCACTGACTATCCACCTATAGGGGTGTGGTAAGCCGCAATAGCCACCACGTAAACCCTCAGGGTGGAGTGGGTTAAACCTGCGGAGAACCGAGCCTGCAGAAACTCCAGTACTGTACCAACAGAGCAGTTAATTGGGTCGAGCTGACGGTCTCCACACCATGAAGTGAAGAGTCTCCACTTGAGGCCATACAGTTTCCTCGTTGAGGGAGCTCTAGATTGGAGAAAGGTCTCAACAACCTCGGTTGAGAGACCTGAGGCTATGAGTTGTGCCCCCTCAGGGGCCACACCCACAGCTTCCATAACTCCGGGCAGGGGTAAAGGATCATACCCTCCGCCTGTGAGAGGAGATCCCTCCTGACTGGAATCTCCCATGGAGAGCCGTCGAGGAGAGAAACCAGGTCCGATAACCATACTCGGCCTGGCCAGAACGGGGCTACTAGCAACAGCCGGACCCCATCCCGGCGCACTCTCTCTAGAACTCCCGGGAGCGGGAGAAAGGCGTACAGGGGGAAAGGCGGGGGAAAGGCGTACAGACGAAGCCTCGGCCACGTCTGTACCATAGCATCCAGCCCCAGCGGAGCTGGATGAGTCAGAGAGTACCAGAGGGGACAGTGCGATGTCTGACGAGTCGCAAACAGATCCACCTGTTCCTGGCCAAAAACTCTCCAAATCTGCTTCACCACCTCGGGGTGAAGCCTCCATTCCCCGGGCCTCGGCCCCTGCCTCGACAGGATGTCTGCTCCTACATTGAGATGCCCAGGAATATAGACTGCTCTCAGCGAGAGGATGTATAAGGGGCGCGAGCGCAGACCTCCCTGGTGGTTGATATAAGAAACCACAGCTGTGTTGTCAGTACGTACTAGCACATTGTGATTTCTTAGGTACGGAAGAAAATGTTTTAATGCTCGAAACACGGCCAGCATCTCCAGGCAGTTAAAGTGCCACGTGAGATGGTGACCACTCCACAGACCACGGGCAGGGTGGCCACTCATGACCGCCCCCCCCCCCCCCCCCCCCAACTGGTCAGGGATGCATCCGTCGCTAGCGTTACGCGGCGACAAGGAGCTCCCAGGACCGGGCCCTGAGATAAGAACCAAGGTTTCCTCCACATGTCCAAGGCACGTAGGCATCGCCGCGTGACCTTGATCATGCGAAACGGGTTTCCCCTCGGGGAGAACCCCTTGGACTTGAGCCACCATTGTAGGGGCCTCATGTACAGCAGGCCAAAAGGTATCACGTTGGCCGCAGCTGCCATCAGACCCAGCAGTCTTTGAAACTGCTTGACAGTGAGTGACAAGCCTTCTCTGACCCTCCTGACTGTCGTGAGAATCGACTCGATCCGAGCAGGGGACAACCGTGCCTGCATCGTGGTCGAATCCCACACCACGCCTAGATAAGTGGTTCTCTGTAATGGAGACAGCACACTTTTCTTTGCATTTAGTCTTAACCCCAACTCTTTCATCTGAGCGAGAACGACATCTCGATGTCGAACCGCCATCTGCTCTGAATGAGCTAAAATCAACCAATCGTCGATGTAATTGAGTATGCGGATGCCCTGGAGTCGCAGAGGAGCCAGAGCAGCATCCACACACTTCGTGAAAGTTCGGGGTGAGAGTGTTAGGCCGAAGGGATAACCCGATGTTGGTAAGCTTTGCCCCTGAAAGCAAACCTCAGGAACTTCCTGTGACTGGGAAGGATGAATATATGGAAATAAGCGTCTTTAAGATCTATCGTGATGAACCAGTCATCGGATCGGATCTGATCTGAGACACGACCTGTTTTACAGTAAGCATTCTGAACTTCAGGCCCATGACTGAGCAGTTCAGTAGCTGCAGATCTAAAATTGGACGTAGCCCCCCCATCCTTCTTTGGAACAATTAAGTAAAACTGCTTGACTACCTCTAAGTTTCCATTCTATTTTTTTCCTGCTCTCCAGCTTGTTTTTGTTGATCTTTGATTGTCTCTTCTGGTCCTCTTATTTGTATGCATTTAGTTTTTTTAGCTATCTGAGCCCTGGTTAATACTAAAATCCCTTTGCATGGTTCTGTTTCTCCTTTTGCTGCTGCTTTTGCTGTTTGGTCTGCAAAGTTATTCCCTAATGAGATCTTATCTTCCCCCTTTTGATGTGCATCACACTTCTTTATGGCTTTAATTATTTTCCTGTTAATTTTACACTCTATAATTGGTTCCTCCTCTTCGCTTTTTGATAACACCACGTGCTGGCCTACAGTAGGGTTCTCCAAAAATTCCTATTGTTTATCTGGCCATGGGTTTATATGACACTCGGCTCTTGTGTGTCCTAGCCGATGACACCCATAACATTCCACTGACTGTCTGTCTTTAATTATTCTCTCTCTTCCTACATCACCTCTTCATCTTGTCATTAGCCTGCCTCGCCCCTATCCTCTTCTATAGCTTCCCAGAGCCTGAGGATGGTACCCCTGTGGTAGCTGCACATTTACAACTATAGGTTGGGGGTTTTGCTGACTTTGGCCGTCCCCTGGCTTTGATGTCGGTTCTACTTTCTGACCCAGCCCTTTTCCCCCTATGGACTCCTCAGACACTCCAGCCTCACTCCTCACTACGTACGTACCTTTCAGTTTCTTGTCCTTTTTCAGCTGCTCCAGGTGAGCTTGTGCTAGCTTTCGAGTGACCTCTCTGCTCTGCTTTTCCAGAGCTAGTTCTGCTTCCTGGTGAGTTTTAACGAAATGTCTCACAGTCTCAGACCATTGATCGTGGTCCATCTCATCCAGTCCTGGTATGTTTGCTGACTTTGGCCGTCCCCTGGCTTTGATGTCGGTTCTACTTTCTGACCCAGCCCTTTTCCCCCTATGGACTCCTCAGACACTCCAGCCTCACCCCTCACTACGTACGAACCTTTCAGTTTCTTGTCCTTTTTCAGCTGCTCCAGGTGAGCTTGTGCTAGCTTTCGAGTGACCTCTCTGCTCTGCTTTTCCAGAGCTAGTTCTGCTTCCTGGTGAGTTTTAACGAAATATCTCACAGTCTTCAGCAGAATGACTCTCTAAACGAGAGGAAGCCTAGCAACACTCAACCTTAGTTGGGGGCTCTTAAGAGTGGAGGTCTCAGCATACCGACTCTCTAAGCGAGAGGAGACCTGACTACAGTCAGCGCTAAAGACAGCTAGCGAGGCTCACAATAGAGACTACGTACTAAGGTGCTGCCTAAGCCAAAGGGGGAAGTGTTGCTACAATTTATATTAATACTCTGTATTTTTCAGAAGACAAAATTTAAGTATAACTCATTTCAAGTAATGGTGCTTCATATAACATTTTTCTAGAGAAAAAAGTATTAATGATAAACCCCTGTGATGTTTTTACTGGCTGCTGTATACTTATTTATATACTGTATATTTATTCAATACAGTGGCAATTATCACATCAAATTGTGCACTATAGATCCCCTGAGGAACAATTCCACTCATTCTCTACTATAGGAGAGGAAGAATTGTATAAACTTGTTAAATCAGCTAAACCAACAACATGTATGTTAGACCCTATTATATCTAAACTACTAAAAGAAGTGCTTCCAGAAGTCATAGATCCTCTTTTGGCTATTATTAATTTGTCATTGTCATTAGGGTATGTCCACAAAACCTTACATTGGCTGGCCTGTTATTAAGCCTCTCATTAAAAAACTACAACTTGACCCCAAATATCTAGTTAATTACAGACCAATCTCAAATCTCCCTTTTCTGTAAAATATACTAGAAAAGGTAGCATCCTCACAACTACATTCCTTCTTAGAGAAAAATGATATCTGTGAGGATTTCCAGTCAGGATTTAGACTATCTCATAGTACTGAGACTGCTCTCATTAGTGACAAATGACCTGCTCTTATCATCTGATCGTGGTTGTATCTCTCTATTAGTGCTCCTGGATCTTAGCGCTGTGTTCGACACTATCAATCACAACATTCTTTTGAATAGACTAGAAAACTTTGTTGGCATTAGTGGAAATGCATTAGCATGGTTCAAATCGTACTTATCTGACCGCCATCAATTCGTAGCAGTGAATGAAGAGTATCATATCGATCACAAATGCAGTATGGAGTACCTCAAGGCTCAGTACTAGGGCCGTTACTTTTCACGCTTTACATGTTACCCTTGGGAAATATAAGCAGGAAACACAGGGTTAGCTTTCACTATTATGCTGATGATACTCAGCTCAATATTTCTTCATGGCCCGGTGAAACACAACAAATTGAGAAACTTGTGGAATGCACAGTTGATAGAGGTCTGCTACCTGACCCGAGCCCGCGGGTCCCAAAATACTTTCGGGTTAATGTTTAATGGACAGCTTCGGGCTCGGGTTGGTTCGGGTTTGTAAGTTGGCTAAACCAAAACTATATGCAGAGGCTACGCTGCTTTCATAGACGCACGCACACACACATTATTGCACACAGATATCAGAAATCGCGCAGCGTACGAAAGGCACAGACACTTTTATTAGTAAAATAGCTTCGATAGGCTACTGACTCGCAATGTTATATTTCTCTGCAATGAGGGGATAAAATCGATGTTTTTGAAGTAACTAAGCCTCATTGCTTGTAGAGAGAGACGAGCAGAAGCAGGTTCACATGCACGCGCAACGTTCATCCCTCTCTCTCTCTCTCTCTCTCTCTCCCATATCCACATCCAACCCTATTGGAATAACCATTTACCCGTCACAACGATCGATCACTGATCTTACATTTGCAGATGATATAGCAGTCCTTGCAGAATCAATAGACTCAATAGCAAATAATGATTGACCATATTATCCATATGGCAGCTTCTGTCGGGTTGAAGTTAAACTGCCAAAAATCAAAATACATGACTGCCAACATAGTCAACATTATGACTGCCACACATAAACCCCAATAGCAGCTTAACCATCGAAAATGAACCAATGGAACAAGTCACCTCATTTACATATCTAGGAAGCAAAATTGCCCTATTAGGAAGCTCGAATGAAGAAGTTCAAACAAGAATACAAAGAGCTTCCTCAATCTTCGCAGCACTGAAATATTTCTGGAATAGACGTGACATCCGAATCAAAACCAAAACAAGAATATACTGCGCTATAGTTCAGGCAACACTGCTGTATGCCTCTGAAAGCTGATCAACAAAAAAGGATGGAAATATTTGACCATCGTTGCCTAAGACGCATAGCCAAAATCCGTTGGTCTGACTTCATCTCAAATGAACAGGTCCGTGAACGCTGCGGCCTAAAGGAACCCCTGTCCTCAGTGCTTATGCAATGTCACTGGCAATGGATGGCGCATGTCTTACGTATGCAAAATAACTGCCTACCATTACAAACTTTTATGGCCATTCCTGGCCCTCTTTGGAAGCGCCCCAAAGGAGGCGTTTGTATGACAACCAAAATATACTTTCACAAGGCTGCCGGATCCTTTATCATGGTACCCTTTGGATTGAGTAGAAAGAGATTTGACAGAGAATGGCAAGAACATATTCAAACCTTGGCAATGGACCGAGTACAATGGAGGTGCATTACACAGGATACCGTCCAACCCCTGCAAGGGTGTAATGGACGCTAAGAAGAGACTCTCTCTCTCCCTCTCGCTAATTCAAATAAATTATTAATTAATTCAAATCAATAAGATCTTATTTAAGATCTTATGTCTGATTTAAAGTAGGCGGAATGCTAACGAGCCTTAACTGACCAAAATTACCATAATTTGCACGGTGGAAGAATTATCGTCTTGTCCATACAACCATTCATAAACTCGGCAGAATGTATGTAACTGCTGCACCTGATGTACACAAACTTTCATGGCCGAGCCTTGATGAATGTTTTCTTTGCATGCAATCGTGAATTGCAGCCTTTTTTTTGTTGGCTATTTGGGGGAAAAAAGATTTTGGGTTCGGGTCGGGTTCGGGCTCTAAATTGGGTCGGGTCAGACAATCTCGGGTACGGGCCGGGATCGGGCTTCAGTTTTGAGCCCGTGCAGACCTCTAATAGTCGATATAAAAAACTGGATGACGAATAATTTCTTACTACTAAATTCAGAAAAAACAGAGGTGTTAATTATCGGACCTAAAAACTACAAAAGTAATAACCTAGAACACGGTCTAACACTTGATGGCTGCTCTGTCGATTCTTCATCATCAGTCAGGAACCTAAGTGTGCTATTTGATAGCAATCTCTCCTTTGACAGCCACGTTTCTAGCATTTTTCATCTTAAAAATATAACTAAACTGAGTCCTATGCTCTCAGTGCAGAAATGTTAATTAATGCGTTTAGGACCTCAAGGTTAGATTATTGTAATGCTTTATTAGGTGGTTGTTCTGCACGCTTAATAAACAAACTACAGATGGTTCAAAATGCAGCAGCTAGAGTCCTTACCAGAACCAGGAAGTATGACCACATTAGCCTGGTTAGGTCAACACTGCACTGGCTCCCTATTAAACATTGTATAGATTTTAAAATCTTGTTAATTACTTATAAAGCCCTGAATGGTTTAGCTCCTCGGTACTTGAGCAAGCTCTTATCGCATTATAGTCCTTCACATCCACTACGATCTCAAAACTCTGGCCATTTGATAATACCTAGAATATCAAAATCAACTGCCGGCGGCAGATCCTTTTTCCATTTAGCGCCCAAACTCTGGAACAATCTACCTAACACTGTTCGGGAGGCAGACACACTCTGTCAGTTTAAATCTAGATTAAAGACCCATCTCTTTAACCTGGCGTACACTTAACACACTAATACGCTTCCAATATTCAAATCCGTTAAAGGATTGTTAGGCTGCATTAATTAGGTCAACCGGAACCGGGAACACTTCCCATAAAACACAATGTACTTGTTACATCGTAAGAAGATAGACTTCTACGCTAATATTAGTCTTTTTCTTTATGAAGTTCTAATACGTAAGTTAGGGAGGAGCGAGCCCATCTAATCATTCAATCAACAGCCAGAGTATATAAGCAGCTGCTTACCTCTCTCTAGTTCCAGCTGTTTCAGCAACATCCTGTAGTGTTGTTCAGAACCAGGCCAAACATACCGGACTTCCAGCTTTTCCTACAGATGACGAACTTTTCTCTTGTACCGAGACTCCATCAGTCGCAACCCGCAAATCATCGGAATCCACGGATCCAAACCAAGAGACTCCCTCTGAGCAGTTCGGTCGCAAATCCAGGGCTCATTCAAACCAAGCTCCAGAAGACTACTCTCTCCTCCACCTTCAAGATCACCAGCAATAACTGCGCTTTGTCCATCTCTGCATCCTGCTGCCGCCATTCCTCCGATTTCAAAACAATGAGCGTTCGCGCGCTAATCCAGAGGCCGTGGCAAACAAGGGGGGGGAAACTACAGCTGCACGTACTTCCTCGTCCGCCAGCCTTTCCGTCTGGTCGACAACAGCGGCCCCAAAAACAGTTCCGCAGTCTCTCCAGCACTCACGACTTCTCTCATACAGGCCTATCCACTTCCAAGTATCCTTTAACGTCAAAGCTTCTTGAGAGTGCTAAATCAAGCTTAACACAAAGCTTTTATTTTCCATTTCATAACATGGTTACCCTGATTTTATCCATTTAGGTTGGCCGCATGACTTCCACCTTGGATAATGCTTTATTCTTATCCAGGGATGATTGTTTAATAGCAATTACACAATGTTTGCTTTCGTTCATGGAACGAAATTTGCTACATAATCTCATTAAGCTGTTTCATGTTTTCTGCAGGCTACTTCACTTCAGATCACCCTACTTCGAATCAGATGATGTCGTTCAAGTGATCTTTTCAAAAGTCCTTTCTATGGACTGTTTCAACGGCAACAACTTGAACAAACGTTACTGCGCAAGCGTGCGTTTAGTGTTGCCAACTATTTTCAATGGAAAGTAGCTAAAGTTTGCTCGAAAAGTCGCTAAATGTCGCTGGATGACGTCATGCGTAAATTTGCATATTAATGACGTAATCACGTCCTATTTTGCATTCTGCCTAAAATGACGGTGTATAACTTTTTTCCCTAATCCGTGCTCACATAATGTACTTTAATATACAAGCCGAGTGTCCAGTATAAAACTGTTATCATTTAACGTTACATATTTTCTGTCAGACAACGGAACTGAACTTGTAAAACCAGCAGTTACATCATCTGCAATGATACAATTCTTAATATATGAGTTTAATAAGTTTAATTAAGTTTATTGTTGTGTATGAGTAAGTACAATCACGTACAGTCTCTCAGACGTAGCCCAGTAAGCGATCTTAGAGGCGTTCAGAAACTGGAATGAACTAAAGCTCTGCGACAGTGAGAAAAAACTGTCAAATTAATAGTTTTATTTCAAACAAAGGAAGCAGGCAAGTGATTGGTCCGTGCCAACACGGTGTGCACATGCGCAGCTCATTCACATCCATGTCAGCTGCCGTGCAGTCACTGGAACGTGCTGCTCCTCTCAGCCGGAGCCAGCGCTCACTGATCAGAGCAGACACAGGGAGAGGTGTAACTCAAGATCTCGCGCTCGCAGGACAGTACTGGCCACATTTGGAAAGTTGCTAAGGTTTTTCCAAAAGTCGCTAGATTTGTCACTAGGCACTTTCAAAAAAAAAAAAAAAAAGTCGCTAAAGGGGTCTGAAAAGTCGCTAAATCTAGCGACAAAGTCGCTAAGTTGGCAACCCTGCGCCAGGAGTGGGCTCTCCCATTCGAATCGCCGTGTGGGCTCCCCCATCCAGATACCATCCAGGCTCTCCCGTTCGAGTCGCAGTGTGGGCTCTCCCGTTTTGATGGCAGAATGAGATCTCCCTTGATTCATATAGGGGGCTCTCTCTTTCAAACCGCGTGGGAGCTCTCCCGATCGAATCGCAGTGTGAGCCTTACGTTTGGGCGCAGTGGGGGCTCTCCCTTTCTGAATCGCTGTGTGATCCTCCATGTTCTTAACCATGCAGGCTCTCCCGTTTGGATTGCAGTGTGAGCCCTCCCATCCGAACAAGTGGACTGGAGGTACCAGGATCGTCCGTCCCTTGGGCGCAGCGGGCCCTCACGTCCTTACGCCTTCTAAACCCTCGTTTCGGAAGCACGGTAACCCTACGTTTATCTGTACTCCGTAGGCTGCCTCTTTCTGTGGCGGGGGGGGGGTTCGCTTTGGACATCAGCGGCCCGTCTCCCCTCAGGACCAAGGGCACCCTGCCCCATCCGTGACATCTGGGGCCCCTTGTTACTTGACTTCATAGGGCTCCATGGTGCAGATGTGCGGCGGGGTGTTCTCCAGCCCCGCACTCAAACCTCCAGTCCTGAGATACTCCCGCAGGAGTTCTTTCAGAAAGTCACTGCCGCAGCAGTGCAATGGCGAGACGCACCCTAATTAAACTTCCAAGCGCAGGTATCTCACCATCATTCTTTCTTAACTTAAATTCCACATCTTTTGGGGGGTATCACCATTAGCCTTCAAATATTTGAGTATCCCGGATACCTTAATCTTCAAATATCTCATTCATCCCTGTCCAACTTGCTGTCCCAATTTATTCTGCTCTTTTGGGGGGTATATCAGAGCTCGAGCCGAAGCTGCTTCATCGAGCCCCTCATCAGCGGACAGCAAGCCAAATAAAGTTTACTCGATTACCTAATGATTATATGGGCAAACGAACTCGTTAAATGAAGTTCTAATACGTAAGTTAGGGAGGAGCGAGCCCATCTAATCATTCAATCAACAGCCAGAGTATATAAGCAGCTGCTTACCTCTCTCTAGTTCCAGCTGTTTCAGCATCCCTCCACCTCCCCAATCTCCACCTTCTTCTTAGGTACCTTGCCCTTCGTAATCACCTTTTATCAAGTCCCTGGGGGGGTATATCAGAGCTCGAGCCGAAGCTGCTTCATCGAGCCCCTCATCAGCGGACAGCAAGCCAAATAAAGTTTACTCGATTACCTAATGATTATATGGGCAAACGAACTCGTTAACTTATTCCGAGGTCACCGTAGCCACCCGATCCAGTCCGTATCCAGCCCAGATGATCACTGCAGTCACCAGATCCATGCCGTATCCAGATCAGATGGTGGATCAGCACCTAGAGATGACCTCTAAGTCAGCAGAGACCAGGACACCTAGATGAGCCCCAGAGACAGATCCCCAGTGAAGAGCTCATCACCTAGACAACCATCGGGAAAATACCACTGGAACCAGTGGAGCCCTTGCAATCTGATTTTCCTGCAGTTGGAACAAACTATTGGTTCGTCTGGCCGGAGGGGAACTGACCCTCAACTGAGCTTGGTTTCTCCCAAGGTTTTTTTTTCTCCGTTCTGTCACCGATGGAGTTTTGGTTCCTTGCCATTGTGGCCTCTGGCTTGCTTAGTTGGGGACACTTCATTTCCAGCGATATCACTGACTTGATTGCACAGATACTATTTAAACTGAACTGAGCTGGAAGATGACATCGCTGAATTAAATAATGAATTGCCTTTAACTGAAAAATGGGCATTTAATCTTGTCATTTTACATTAGTGATACACTATTTTCCTATTTTGATTTTGTGCAGTTGCTTTGACATAATTTGTATTGTTAAAAGCGCTATATAAATAAAGGTAACTTGACTTTACTTTATACTCACAGCGTCTACATGAGCGCAAAGGATCACATGATGAAAATGACATCATCGTGGAGCGGGCGAAATGAAAAAGGAAGTGAAAGTGAATGTGACGTGACATACAGCCAAGTATGGTGACCTATTTACAGGTGCTGGTCATATAATTAGAATATCATCAAAAAGTGTATTTATTTCACTAATTCCATTCAAAAAGTGAAACTTGTATAATGTATACATTCATTCCACACAGACTGACACATTTCAAGTGTTAATGTTCTTTTAATTTTGATGATTATAAGTGACAACTAATGAAAACCCCAAATTCAGTATGGCCAAAAAATGGCCAAATGGGAAGCAATGGCCAAAAAAGATATATACAGCCTAAACGCACTGTAAGTCACATTGGATAAAAGCGTCTGCTAAATGCATAAATGTAAATGTAATGAATCACAGCACTTTGGAAGGTGTTGTTCATCTTTAAGACCACTAGATGACCACAGCATGAACCGTTTTAAAAAGCTTGGAGAAGCTTCACTTCGCCATCACTGCTTAGAGGTGAGTAAACAGAGAGGTGAGACATGCAACACAGCTGTGAGACCAGCACATGAGAGTGTGGCGTGAGCATGCTCTTATGGGGAGCTTGATTGGCCGTGACAGGTGAGGAGGATCCACGGATAGATTACAGGTGTGTGTGATTGACAAGGGGGTGCAGGTGAGTGGCGAAAGGGATGCTGGGACATGTAGTGCCGAGGCGGCTCAACTGGTGACTGTGACAGTACGATTGCATAAAATAACAATTATACAACAATCAAAGATGAACCGGGGGTTTAAAAAAAGTAATACAGATTTACATTGTTTTCCCTTTTAATTACAAAAAAATCCAACTTTTGAAAAGTTCTCCTAACCGATGTAAAAAAGCAGCCTGAACAAATAAGTTTTAGTAGAAGTCAGTTTATTTTTTTGTGTGAACTGAACAAAAATACTCTAAACATGTCGCTAGCAGAAGATGTTTGGTTCACTTTACTTAGATACTCAAGTATTTGTTCACAACATATTCAAATGTTCTCCCAGCTTTTCAGATCGAGTCATCTGAACAAACAATTTTACATTGAACACCATTGCACAAGTTCCCAGCATGCACTGCAGCTTGAAAACATTTTATGTCAAATATTATCATTGTTTTAAATGTTACCGGTTTAATTTATGCTGCTGCTGCTGTTGTCATTGTCAGTTAGCTGTCACGTGGATCAGACTTCATATTTGTACTGATTGTAAATGTGTTGTGTTCTGAGGTACTGAATATGTGCCTCTCATTACAACTTGTTCAATACATTTGTCTTTTAGCAGCATAAATATTTGCATTAACTTTTAAGAGGCAAATGCTACCCATATTATGTAGAAGGCTTTGAAAATAAATATAAAATAATGAGCATTGTTAAATAAAGATTAGCTTTGCTAAATGCTAAAACATCTTTGGTTTCTCTAACATATCTTTTAATATTTAGTAGACTGACTTTTATTCATTAGATGAACTAAAGTTTTTAAGTTGTCGGTTGCTAGTTGATTTACAGTTTTTTTTATGATCATTATGGCATTTTTTTCAATACTTCTAACAATTTTCCTAAACTCTTAACACACCTACAACACACAATTGACAAAACAGTTAATTTCATGCTCAAAATCACACATTGCAAACTAAACTCCAACACTAATGACAATAATACACGAACACAACACACTACATCTACCTAAACACTGCAAACATGTCTCAAAATGAAATTATTATTCCTAAACACTAACACATGTTCTCTTCCAACAGGAACATTTAGTCAATCATAACACAAAATCATAAAAACACTTGCATTGAATGGAAGTGTCAGGTCTGACCTTATACAATCGACAGTATGTTGCATTGATCATAGAATGTGTTTTACACTACAGTTTATTTTTGGGTTTTGTAACTGCATGTATTTTGTTTCATTGCTGCAGAAATTTAATAAAAAAATCGAATGACCATCTCAGAGTAGCTTTACAGAATGAACGGTTTATGTGGGGGGGGGGGAACATAACTTGAAACATATCTTGTTTTTTACCAACACTTGCTCTCAAGGCCAGAAGAGATCAGAAAGATCGTTTGTGTGACACTGTGCTCATGTGGGAAAGAAGTGACCTGAACTGTGCAGGTCATTAAAAAAATACTTTGAAATGTATGTTGTAATCTTCAGATGAAATATACTTATTTTTTCCCCCATGATCAGCACTCATCTTTTTTCAAAAGATAACAATGTTGAAATTAAGGTAATTGCTTTGTTTTCCAAGACTGTTGATAAAGCCTAACACCGAAGTTTCCTCTCATTTCTGTTCTTGCTGAGAAAGCCTTTCTCTGTTGTATTGAACATTCTGGCCACCTGAGCAAAATCATCCATTATACATCATGTAGTTTTAACTCAGCTCATCTCTCCCATCATGTGACACTTATTATGTAGATGTTAAAAGTTGCAGACACATAATTTATTGTGAAAAGGAGCTGGGTTTAAGGCATTTAGTAACCTTAATGTTCAATTACACATGGTACAATTGTTTTTGGAGTATGTTTTATAAGACACTATTTCAGTCATTCTACTTCTAAATTTCACATTTAATACACTGTGTAATTTGCCTTTTCTTTGTAATTAATTGTGAAATGTACTAGTTCTGAGAGGAAATTGTTTATTTGATAATTGTTTTAACCAATGTTAACATAAAGAATAGTGCTGCAAAGTGTTTCAATGGCCTTTAAAGTTCTAAATACTAAATTCTAAATTAGGAGTCTGATTATTCAGCCTAGTTTCAATTGTTAAATAATAATAATAAAAAAACAATAACAATAATTCCTCTGATTGTCTTGGAAATGTGTGACCCTGGAGCACAAAACCAGTCTTAAGTCGATGGGGTATATTTGTAACAATAGCCAAAAATATATTGTATGGGTCAAAATTATTGATTTTTATTTTATGCCTAAAATCATTTGGCAAGGGTATTAAGTAAATATGTTCCATGTAGATATTTAGTGCATTTCCTACCGTAAATATATCAAAACGTAATTTTATTTTAATAAGTATTAAAATAAATATTTATTTAGTTAATAAATATTTAAAATAAATATTAAAATAAATATTTTATTAGTAATAAGAATTGCTAAGTACTTAATTTAGTCAACTTTAAGGCGATTTTCTCAATATTTAGATTTTTATGCACCCTCAGATTCCAGATTTTCAAATAGTTGTATCTCGGCCAAATATCGTCCTATCATAAGCATATTTGTTCAGCTATCAGATGATGTAGAAATCTCAATTTGAAAAATTTACACTTATGACTGGTTTTGCGATCCAGGGTCACACACACACACACACACACACACACACACACACACACACACACACACACACACACACACACACACACACACACATATATACTGCACTCAAAAAGTCATTTAGCACTTATCACACTACTGCTGACAGTTACATACAGTACATCTAAAAGGCAATTCATAAACTTGTTCAGTGATGTGATACAAAAGTATAAATTAAGAAATGAATTGGAGGCACACATTTAATCACTTTAAGGACACTAATTTGAGTCACTTTAAATACCTTTATTTCATCATGTCAAAATGATACAAACAAATTGTTTTCTGACAAAGAATAAAAAAATATAGCAATTTTTGTGGACCTGATTATTAAATCATGTCAATTCAGAGCACATTTATTTCAATGCAACACATTTTTAGTGTTTCTTGAATAGAGCACAGTTCATGAAACTTTTTCTTCCAGAGCTTTTCAAAGTGAAAACGGTGTCACACCAGAGATTTGGATACTTTTGTTTTGTCCTGACAGCAGTGACTCTAAACTTCTCATATGGAGGAATCAGCACCTCTTTTATGAAAGGATTCTGAGAATATTTTGTCAGCTCAGCACTTTCACAAGTTTTGATTTCAAAACAAGACTTGGTCCCAAATCCTTGTGCTATTTTAGGATTGAGAGAAGAGGATGCAAATGAGCCAAAACGAACCTCTTTGTTCAGAACATGCTTATCAAACTTAGTTCTAGTACCACGGTACGTTAAATAGCATTTATTTTGTTGTCTCTTCAGAATCCGTATCGCTTCTGTTAACAGAAAGTGAAGTGAAGTCCAATTGAATGCCTTGTTTTTGTACTGTTTTCTACCGTAACGAGTGGCATCATTCAATTTACGATATATATATTTACCGGTGTACACACGGATAGCGATTAAATGATTCCTTGTTAAATTATCTTTTGGAAACATGACAACATTTTTACTTTTTTGCCAATAATGTTTAAATTTAGCTGAGTTTTTTATTTCTTTCCTCAGATATTTTGTCTTCACCAGATGTGCCATCTTCCCTTTACAGCCCTTAAACTGATCATCAACTGAATTCAGTGCCATATCCAGTGGAACTATCTGTTCAGAAACAGCAGCAGCTCCGTGATCCTGCAGAAACATGAATCATAATGATCAATCATCAGTATTCATGTCTGTAATATTCATACTAGAACACAATCTTACCTGTCCTAGAGCAGCTACAATGAGAAGAAGAGCTACTTCAATGATCAGCAGCATCTTGATTCAGTCAAATCCCTCAGATGATCAAGTAGATCTAGTGAAGAACAGATGATGAAAGACAAGCCACATAAACTTTTTCTCAAATACTCAATAAAATGTTTAAATTTGTATTGGTATTTTCTGACAGATAGCAGAACTGCTTGAAATGTGATGTTCACTGATGGAAGTGTAATATTACCTGAGACTATTGTGGACAGATTCTGTTTTCTTTTTTGTTATTTTTCAGGATCGCAGGAACAATAATGAGAGAAGATCAGAAAAGTCAGTCGCTCACAGCCAGACAACAACAACTCTTCAAACCAAAAGATGAGGAAAGGGGCTTTTTTATAATGCTGATAATGTGTGTGTGTTTTAAAGATATAATCGCTGAAGTGCATACTGTAGCAATCTGATTTCATAATAATTGCATGCATGAATTTGCATGAACTTGATGAAAATTATAACTTAAGCTTGGGTTCAAAAGGACATGTATAACATTTATAATAATAATTAAATATTCTTGAGCAGTAAATCAAGAATGATTTCTGAAGATCATGTGACACTGAAGACTGCAGTAATGATGCTGAAAATATAGCTTTGCATTAAATTAATACATTACATTTTAAATATATTCTCAAATAGAAAACAGTTATTTTAAATTGTAATAATATTTCATTAAATTACAATTTATTGTATTGTGCATCAAATAAATAAAGCCTTGGTGAGCAGAAGAGGTTGCAATAGGTGCAGAAAGGTCATTTGGTTAATATTTTTTATGTAAACTCACTCAGATTCTTGAGTAATCACCAAAAGGATGCTTGCAAAACATGCAAAGCAGATCTGAAAGATGTGACACTAACATGATTAAAAATACTTTAAAATTTGTATAAATTACATACAGCCAAGTATCCAATCTCGGAATGTGTGCTTTACATTTAACCCATCCAAAGTGCACACACACAGCAGTGAACACACACACAGCAGTGAACAAGGCAAGGCAAGGCAAGTTTATTAGCACATTTCATACACAGTGGTAATTCAAAGTGCTTTACATAAAAGAAAGTGAAATAATCATTCACAGCAATAAAAACAAGGAGTTAAAAATAATAAAACAAGGAATTTTAAAATGATGTAGAAATTGATTTAAAATGAAATATAAAACAGTTAAATAGAAGAGGATTATACATAGAATACAATGCAGTCAGTTCGGACGTAGCACAGCGCTCATTCAACAAATGCACAGCTAAATATATGAGTTTTGAGACCGGATTTAAATGTGGCTAATGTTTTAGCACATCTGATCTCTTCTGGAAGCTGGTTCCAGCTGCGGGCGGCAAAATAGCTAAAAGCGGACTCCCCTTGTTTTGTGTGAACCCTTGGTATTTCTAACTGACTCGATCCTAATGATCTTAGTGGTCTGTTAGGTTTATATTCAGTGAGCATATCTGACATATATTTAGGTCCTAGGCCATTGAGCGACTTATAAACGAGTAGAAGTACTTTAAAATCGATCCTAAATGTAACTGGAAGCCAGTGTAAGGACCTGAGGACTGGTGTGATATGCTCAGATTTTCTGGTTCTAGTCAGAATCCTGGCAGCAGCGTTCTGGATGAGCTGCAGCTGTCTAATGGTCTTCTTTGGAAGGCCGACGAGGAGACTATTACAATAATCCACCCTGCTGGTGATAAAGGCATGAACAAGTTTCTCCAAGTCATGACTGGAAACAAAACATCTAATTCTTGCAATGTTTTTGAGATGATAGTATGCTGATTTAGTTACTGCTTTGACATGACTACTAAAACTAAGGTCTGTCTCCAGAATCACCCCAAGATTTCTGATTTGATTTTTAGTTGTTTAACCCCAATAGTCAAGGTATGCATTCACCTTGAGAACTTCATCTTTGTTTCCAAATGCAATGACTTCAGTTTTCTCCTTGTTTAACTGAAGAAAGTTTTGGCACATCCAACTGTTAATTTCATCAATGCATTGGCAGAGGGAGTCAATGGGGCTATAGTCATTTGGAGATAAGGCTAGGTAGATCTGAGTATCATCAGCATAGCTGTGATAGGCAATTTGGTTCTTCCTCATTATCTGACTTAGTGGGAGCATATACAGGCTAAACAGGAGCGGTGCAAGAATTGAGCCTTGTGGGACTCCACATGTCATGGACGTCCACTTAGACTTATGCTCTCCTATACTCACATAATAACCTCTCCCTTCTAAGTATGACCTGAACCATTTGAGTGCCATCCCAGAAAGCCCGACACAGTTTTCCAGTCTCTGTAGAAGTATGCTATGATCGACAGTGTCAAACGCAGCACTAAGATCTAGTAATATCAGCACTAAAATTTTGCCATAATCAGAATTAAAGCGAATATCATTTATTATCTTAATGAGTGTCAAGATAGCAGGTTGACGATTTAAGATGCTGTACTATTTCTTCCAAAATGTTGCTATCAATTGTTTTAAAAACAGACATAGTCACTTCTTTTTGAGACTGCTGTCGAATCTGTGTGACCTCTGTATTACAGGAAGATGTGCCAATCTCCTTCCTGATATTACTGATCTTCTCTGAAAAGAAGGAAGCAAACTCATTGCATTTGCTGTCAGAGAGCATTTCACTGGGAATCTGACTTCACTGGGTATGTCAGTCTCTCAACAGTAGCAAAAAGAGTGCGAGTGTTGTTTAAGTTACTGTTTATAAGGTTTGAGAAGAAGGTCTGTCTAGCTGTGGCTAGTTCCAAATTGAAAGGATGAAGGCTGTCTTTATAGATGCTATAGTGTATTTCTAGTTTCGTCTTCTGCCACATCCGCTCAGCTTTTCTGCATTGTCTTTTCATATTCTGAACTGCTGTTGATTTTCTCCAAAATGAATTTTGTCTGCCATTCTTCTTGCTGACCTTTATTGGTGCAATATCATCAATAACATTCTTAACTTTTGAGTTAAATGAATCCAGGAGAAGATCAACAGAGTCTGCAGAAATGCTTGGTGTTAAAGATATTGCCTTCATAAATAGCACACTAGTGTTCTCATTAATGCATCTCTTTCTGACAGAGACAGATCTAGATTCAGTGGTGACAGAGATCAATATATCAAAGAAAATACAGAAGTGATCAGACAGAGCTACATCCTTAATGACAATGGATGAAATGTTTAGACCTCTACTGATGAGTAGATCTAGAGTGTGTCCACGATTGTGTGTGGGTCCGTGCACATGCTGAATCAGGTCAAAAGTGTTTAAAACAGTTACAATTTCTTTTGTAGTTTTGATTTCAGCATTGTCTATGTGAATATTAAAATCCCCTGCAATAGCAAAACATTTAAACTCTTAGGAAATCATTGATAACAGTTCTGTGAACTCTTCAACAAAGGCTGGAGAGTATTTTGGGGGCCTGCAAATGATGATAAATAGAATGCGTGGGGCACCTTTCAGCACAATACCTAGATATTCAAAAGACTAGTACTGCCCAAATGACACTTGCTTGCATTGATAAACATCTTTAAACAGAGCAGCTACACCTCCACCTCTCCTGACAGTCCTGCAGACACTTATAAAATTAAAGTTAGGAGGGGCTGTTTCAGTGAGGACTGTTGCACTGCAGTTGTCTTCTAGTCATGCTTCAATTAGAAACATAAAATCCAGGTTGTTTGTGGTTATTAAATCATTGATCACAAATTATTTATTTTTTAGTGAGCGAGTGTTTAAAAATGCTTACTTGATGGAATTACATTTAGTCTCTACAGCAATCTTAGACTGATGCATTACAGGCCGCAGATTAGATGGGTCAGCCATACGCCTTTTGAAGGCCTTAGACCTTCTATCACGTGATAAAACAGAAATAGAGAAGGCTACAGGCACACTGGGTTCCCGCTTTTGTAAACGTTTGTGAATGTTGCTGCTAATATAGCGGGGACCCGACACATATCACTGAGAGCTGTTATCAGTTGTTTTTGGTTCACCTACAGCAGATGGAGGAGGGTTTGGGCCCTTGCGTTGTGGCAGCGGTCGGAGAGCTCTCACAGGAGGAGGCGGGAGAGCTGAGCCTGCAGTCTTTGGTGGTTGGGGGGCCCGCCGTTTTTTAGTTGATATCTGGGGGCTGGCAGAGAGTTTGGTCCCAGCATACACCAATTTCTAAATTTTCTGTGAAAAGCTTAGAAGTGGAGATGCTGGAGAGAGGGATAGTGTGTCTGGTGAGCGGGGCTCTAGCTCTGGTGTTTCCGGTGACTGTGATGTGTTGTCCTGGCTTCCCAGGCTGTTTTCCAGAAAGTCGTCCTTGAGTGCTGAGTCTTGGAGCTTTGGAGCTGTTGTACGTCACAGTCTGCATGTGATGAGCTCTGTGGGCAGAGCTCAGCCAGGATGTCCATGAGCAGTGCTTGTTTTGGCTGTGTGGCGTTATCAGTATCCTTGTGGGATTCTTCAACCACATAATGACTCGGAAGCTGATATGAAGTCCTGTGGTCACTCATATTCTGTCCAGGTGAGTGTGTGAGTGGATTGGCACAATACACCAATTCCTCACACACACACACACACACACACACACACACACACACACACACACACCGTGAACACACACACACACACACACACACACACACACACACACACCGTGAACACACACACAGCAGTGAACACACACACACAGCAGTGAACACACATACCGTGAACACACACACACACACACACACACACACACACACACACCGTGAAAACACACACACACACACACCGTGAACACACACACAGCAGTGAACACACACACTGTGAACACACACCTGGAGCAGTGGGCAGTCATTTATGCTGCGGCGCCCGGGGAGCAGTTGGGGGTTCGGTGCCTTGCTCAGTCGTGGTATTGAGGGTGGAGAGAGCACTGGACTGTCACTCCCCCACCTACAATCCCTGCCGGCCCGAGACTCGAACCTGCGACCTTTCGTTTACGAGTCCAAATTTCTACCATTAGGCCACAACTTTAAAATAAAGATGGCATGGCAACATTGCATGATAAGTGCAATGTATGTGATAAAATGTTAGTGGTAATATATCAGTATGCATATTTTCAAAAGATAGCAGTGTAAAAGTTAAGGTAGTTCCTAAAATCTTGACATTTGATCAAGTCCAGCACTTTACACAGACAAACACCACTCACATTGTCTTCAGGAAATGTTAAAATCTGGTCTGAATTCTGTTTTGATCTGCTCTTGGCACATCAGTTTTATCTTTTTGCTCTACTGACTGCACACAGTTGTAGGTTATAAGTGTTGAAGGTCAGATCTATGACCGGTGAGAGATACAGCTCGTTAACAATCTGAGCCAAGCCTCAAAGTGCATGCCTAGGAATCATTATTGATGAGGCATTGTAATAAAAAGTTATAATGAATTTCAGACAATGGCCAGTAGGTGGTGCTGTTTCAAAGATTTACAATGACCAGTCTTCACGTGTCCACACCATTATTCATTGATTGGGTTAGAACAGCTGATTATATCACAAATCTGTAAGCAACTTTTGACTGTTAATGTCTGAAGCTGTTATTAACACTGTTGACTGTTGATACATTTTATAACAGTTGTAAATATGGTTCTGTAAAGTCTTACCACACTGTAAAGTTTCAGGAGTGACAACTGCATTAAAATAAGGGAGTGAATTCCCAAATTATGGTTTCGTGTGTGAACACTAAAAAAATTACAACTCGTTCTACAATTTTAACTAAACCAGCATCAACAGAGGCATCATTTTTTGTATAGGGTCTCCAAACTCGGTCCTGCTGTGCCCGTGTCCTGCAGAGTTTAGCTCCAACCCTAATTAAACACTCCTAATCCAACTAATCAATCAAGGTCTTACTAAGCATACTAGAAACCTCCAGGCAGGTATGTTTAGGAAAAGTTGGAGCTAAACTCAGTACACCGGCCCTCCAGGACTGAGTTTGCAGTCCCCTGGTACAGCTTACGCTCTGCAGAGCACTTATCATGTAATGTTGCCATGCCCTCTTTATTCTAAATGTCTTTGAGTTTGTTGTTTGTGAATAGCTCTCAAAACTATCTGGTTCATGGACTTATAAAGTGGGCACTTGTGGGTCACAATATTTTGGTCATATTTTAAATGTTAAATATTTGGATTTAGTTTGGTTTATTATGAAGTTGTTCTTGCTTGTGTTATTTTTCTAGGAAGATCTGGCAACACGAATGAGTAAGTGAGTAAAGACTCACCTACTATGTTTTGTACCAGGGGCACGTCTCTAATACACGGCTCAAATGGGCAAGAGTTGAAATAGTGACTCTTCTCATCTCCTCTGATAAAGCAGCACTTGTGAAGGTCTGGTCTGTGTGGTTTCAAGCAGGAAAAACTCTTGAATTCCTGTCTGTGGAAGATGAGTAAGACTCATGTATAAATCCTTACATCATTTTCAAATGCATACACTAAGAAGATGTTCAGTGAACTTAACCAAACTGAGCTTTAATAAAGTTCACATACGAAGATTGAATGTTGTGTTGAACAAACCTAATTAATTAGAATGTCTAATTATTTACCAATTCAATTAGGCTAACCCTTTTAATTGAACTGCTAGCTACTAATACATTTGTGACTTAATGTAGTGAGATGAACACTTGAGAAGACTCGTCATTGCTCATTTTGTATGGCATCATGGTGTTAGTATGCTGCCCACAACAAAACCTCAAGCTTCACTCTTCTGCTCAATGAAAACCACAAAAACTCCAACATCACAGAAACTCTTCTCAGCACCCTGATGAACATTAAGCTGAACAATATTAAGTCAGTTTTATTTTAAAATGTTTAAGGTGATTGAACTTCTGTTTAAGTTTACTGAAACAAATTCAATTCAACAATGAATCAAAAATCTTTTATTGATAATATGTTGTTGATAATATGTTGTAAGTATAAATAAATAAATGTTTTAGAACAAGATAAAATCACTTAAAGGCCACTGAATTGGGTCACTTAAAAATAATGTATTTACTTACGTTGAAGTAATTGTGATTTCTGACAAAGAATTATTGAACAAAACTGAGAAAAAAAAACATTATTTACATATGGAACTGATGTACATGATTTTATCAAGTGAATTCAATTTGATCAGCGCACAACACATTACTTTCTTTTGGTCTTGGTTGGTTTCTTGAAGAGCACAGTTCAGGTCACTTCTGTTTCCAGCGCTTCTCAACTCATACACAGTGCCACACCACAGATCTTTCTGATCTTTTCTTGTCCTGACAGCAGTGATTTTAAACTTCTCATACGGAGGAATCAGCACCTCTTTCTCATGAGGAAGCTTAGAGTATTTGGACACATCAGCTCCTTCACACGTGTGGATTTCAAAACAAGATACATTTCCAAAACTGTGCTTTTTTACGAACAAGAGAGGAAGAAGCAAACTGGCCAAAACGAACCTCTTTGTTCAGAACGTGCTTATCAAATTTAGCTTTGGTACCACGAAAAGTTGTATAACATTTCTTTTGAGTTTTCTTCAGAATCTGTATCGCTTCTGTTAACAGAAAGTGAAGTGAATACCATGTGTATTTCCTCTGTTTGTACTGTTTTTTACCGCTACGATTGTCATTATTAAAATGCTTAAATATAATACTATCACTGTACACATAAATAGCAATTGAATTATTCTTTGTCAGGCCTTTGTAATTTTGGTTCTTTACAAACTCTTCCGCTTTTTTCCAAGCAATTTTAAATTCATCTGAGTTGTTCAGTTCCTTCTTTAGATATTTTGTCTTCACACGGTCTGCCATGTCCTCTCTACAGCCCTCATATTGGTCATCGACTGAATCCGGTGCCATATCCAATGAATATATGTCTTCTTCAGCAGCAGCAGCTCTGTGATCCTGCAGCAACAGCAATCATAATGATTAATCATCAGTATTTGTGTCCAGTAGCGTGCACAGGTCTCCGGAGCGGCAGGACCGAAATGGTGTTACGAGGCACAATCGCAGACCGGGGGGGGATTGTTCCCCCTCGGCTAGGGGTGTCACGAATCACGATTTTATCACGATTCTTTGTAATGTTGTTTTTTCTATTTTGCAAGCTGTTTGAGCATTACAGCCAAATTTATTTCCCTATTACAAATAACATTTTAGGGTGAATTATCGCTTTAATGACAGTCGGTAGCATGTTTAGTAGCCTACTGTCACTTTAAGACCTGCACACATCTAATAATATACAGGTATCCGTTTCTCTCGGCTGTTTACTTTCAGTTTAGACATAACCAAGTCTGTTTTGACAGTATTAGCACAAAACATAACTTGTAATCAGGCAATGTTTGATGGGCTTTTTAGTGCGCGCGCTTTAGGTGTATGTGCTCAGAAAAGGCGCATGTAAGAACAGCACTCAAATTAAATGTTTATCTAGTAAGGCTTTAAAGCAGATGCAAATAATGTACCTTTGAATAATACCAGTGTCCCATGAGAGTAACTCTACCGTTGAGTTAACAATGATGTGAATGTTTGTGGTGCTGTACAGTATATTGATACGGCGGCGTCACAACTGCAGCTGATATAATGTGTGCTGTATCACGATACAACGATATTTCTTCAAAAGCAGATCATCTTTATCAGGGCCACTGCTGGCCAAATGTGCCCTAAGCAGGATTTTATGGTTGTGCCCCTCCCTCAAATATTATGGAAGTAAAAATTACAATAAAAACACCTAGCATAGGGGTCAAAATAGACCTTTATTAAAATATAAAGTAAATAAATACATACACTGTAATTAAATTGTATTATTTACAAATAACAATTGTAGCTCTAGACAGTTACCTATGGCAGTAATACAGTTGTCTGATTGATTTTATGGTCTCAAGCATTCAGAAATCATGCAAAAGAATATTAAGCAGTTTTACTACGAAGAGTTGTGATGTCCACATGTTTTTTATTTTTTATTTGTTATTGAATAAATTATAGAGGCTGTGTCATCTATAGCAAACAGGTGGCCAAAAATGGAAGATTAACTGGATATTTGAATTAAATGTTTGGTTAATAGCCTATTAAACAATGATCTGGTTGTCCTGTGAGAGTAACAGCAGTAATTAGCAGGCCTTTGGCTCTCTTTACAGGCATTTATAACGTGTAATGTTGAAAAAAAACAATAGACACAATCACAAAACTTGTAATGGTTTTACTGGTTATAATGGGGCTTGTATTGGTTTTAATGGAAACTGTAATAGACCCTGTTGGTCTCTACTGGTAATTAGTCACCTTCTATTGGTGGCTTGTTCAAATCAATCAATCCTAATGGAATATGTCCCAAAACACCACAGAAAACCATTGTTTAAATGTTTTAATGTTTGAAAGTTGATGGTTTCTAATGGAAATTGCGATTCATTTGTGATGGTGATAGAATTTTCTGTGATGGTTCTATTGTTTCTTATTTTTATTAATTTTTTAGCTGGTTTGCCTCATTGCTTATATAATGCATTTTAAGTCATTAAAAGCCCCCACCCCCAAAAAATCGTATAATCTTAATATTTCTTTGATTATGAATGTAGCCTACCTGAAAGTGACGTGCAGGCTTTTTTCATCTTCAATTTTTTTTCGGCGCCGGATTGCTGATGTCTTTTCATGGGCATAGTTGTCCATCATCATTGTACATCATCATGTTGTGATCATCTGCATTCAGCCGGAAACATGAGATGCGAGCCGTCGCGGGCACGGATGTGGGAATGGAGTGTCAAGTTTTTAGGTATTTTTAGCTACTGGGATGGTGCTCCCCCACCCCCCACCCCTGGAGTTGGTGCCCTACACAAACTGCGTACTCTGTATATAGGGAGTGGCGGTACCGATTTTTTTTGTCCATGATAAATAATCTTCATATCCCAAACCCATACCCTCTGCAGAAATCGCAGAGCAGGGGCCCGTAACATTAGACTGGATCGCAAGAGCACTTTAGCGACGGACCTCAAAGGGGAAGGGGCTCGACTCCCACCCCCCGTGCACGCCACTGTTTGTGTCTGTAATAGTCATGCTAGAACATAAGCTTACCTGTCCTAGAGCAGCTAAAATGAGAAGAAGAGTTACTTCAATGACCAGCAGCATCTTG
This sequence comes from Schizopygopsis malacanthus, assembly GCA_027474115.1. NCBI lineage: Eukaryota > Metazoa > Chordata > Actinopteri > Cypriniformes > Cyprinidae > Schizopygopsis > Schizopygopsis malacanthus. The sequence continues at coordinate 6,634,395 of CM049868.1, forward strand.
ATTCAGTCAAATCCCTCAGACGATCTCGTAGATCTAGAAGCACAGATGCTGAAAGACAAGAAACACAACAGGATTTCATATGCATTTAAACCTGTGATGTTCACTGATATATTGACCCTGACTTATACTTACCCCCAAATTACCTGAGAATACTGTAGTCTGTTTACTTTACTAGGAGTTCAGGAGCAACGACAAGATGAGATGATCAGAAAAGTCTGTCGCTCACATTTAGATGCTAAAAAGGTGATGAGGGGGGTTATTTATATCACAAAAAATGTTTGTCTGTGTATATTGTGGGAAACAATAGCTAAAGTGTGATGATGGTGCATCACCTTATTTGTCAACTTATCTTTATAATGCAACCTCTATGAGAGTCTGGTTTATGTGTGGTTTCACACAGTTCCTGTCATGTCATTACCAGAAAACAGGTTTGACTTAGTGCAGATTATGATTATGGATATGTGAATCTGCAAGAGACAAAAATACACCAGTCAAGTCATTCTTAATACTGAGTCACACATCAGTATATACACTGTATCTTTAACAAACGTTTAGATCTGAAGAGTAAATGCAGCTGCATGCAGCAAATTCCTGACATGCACACTGGTTCTCCTAGTAGTTATAATGTTTAATAATAAAGATTTTAAGCTGCCTTGATATTATTGTTGGTCAGATGTTATGATAGAGAGTAGCTTACATTTCTTTCCATCTTTTCCAAGAGTGGGGCGAGTACATTTGTACATTTTTGGGGTCTGGCTTCCAGTCTTGCGTCTAGCTATTGTTAACTGTACAAAACAGCTTGTTCTATTTCTTTCGCTCCAGACCGCCAGAGGCAGTGCTGAAAGCACTAGTGGAAAACTCGTGGAAACTTGTCACCTCGTGACTCGTGGACTGACTTCCACTCCACTTTTAGACACACAATCGCAAACTTCCCTAAGCACTTCCCCTCTGGGGAATCCCTGCTGCCATTTAGAATTGTGTTCCACTTCGCGAAGTGGACGAGGGAAGTTTATATGGACAGAACCTCCACCCCTCGATTTTGACCGAGGGAGCGAGTCTGCTTCATATGCACACTTCAGGCCACTCCGTAGACCACAATGTAACACGATTGTGATGTCATCGCGTTTAATTTATCCCCACCCCACACTTTTTTTTTTTTACATTTAGAACAACCCAATCATGCTGTACCTATATACGTAGCCTATAAGAATGCTGCACCAAACAAATTCGTAAGGAGAAAAGTGTAAACAATAAACCAACTCTATAGCGGATTCTAAGTGATCAAGGGCTTAGGATGTTCCAGTTCAGTCCGTTCAAAAGGCCAAAGTATACTTTGTAGGCCTTCCGTGTTCGTGCAGGTCGGTAAGGGTACTGCTGAAGTGGGCACTTATGCAACGTAATCAATGACGTACATCCAAGTCAACGATACGGAGGGAAGTTTGCAAGTGAAGGCCATCAAAAAACAGACTGGGACGCAGCCGTTATGTGCCTTGAACTATAATTACCCCTTAGCATGTCACCTCAATCTATTTCTTACTCTCACTTGATGAATCGAAAGTGGCGATATTTTGTGCGGCTTGCTGCTGAAGAGATCTTCAGGATATATCGCGAGCTGTTTCATCTTGATTGCATCTCTTCAGTATACTGATTGTTGGATTTACGATCATCTCGCGGCACATAGCGATCATGAGATACGAGTTGCACAACGCAAGAGGATTCATTTTGCTGGATGCAGGCAAGTTTGAATGCTTCTGTGACGACATACACTCGGAAGCCCTGGCTGCCTCGGCTGAGAGCGTATACATGCCTGATCGCAGCGTCAATCATTAACATGTGCTCGATTTATCGACTTTAGGGTATTGATTTACTCTGAACCCCGAACTTTATCAGGAAGGCTATTCCAAGAGTGATAAAGCTCTACCTCCCTTTAGTGGACTTTGCTATCCAAGGTACTACCAAAAGTCCAGAGTTTTGCGACTTTAGGTAACATGAAGGATTTTAGCATTGTAGAAGACTAGTTAGGTACGCAGGAGCTGAACGGGCCTTATAGGTAAGTAATTATATTTCGTAACTGATACGGAATTTAATAGGAAGCCAGTACGGGGACTGTAAAATTGGGGTAATATGATCATATTTTCTTGACCTGGTAAGGACTCTAGCTGCTGCATTTTGTACTACATGTAGCTTGTTTATTGAAGATGTACGACAACCACCTAGCAGTGCATTGAAATAGTCCAGTCTAGAGGTCATGAATGCATAAACTAGCTTTTCTGCATCAGAAACAGTTAACATGTTTCGTAGCTGTCACGACGCAGCGTGGAAGCCCGTGGAAAAATGGAGATCTGGGTCCAAATGCAGGTAAGCTTCTTTACTTTATTAAATCAAAAGCCAACAGGCAAAAACAAAAGACGGCAATGAAGTGCTGGTGTCCCGAGTGCACGAAACCGAATGTAATCGGTCAGATAATAAACACAGTGAAATACAAACATGCACATGTGAGTGCTGGTAAATGTAATCTCGGCAGGCAGAGGGATGGGGCTGAGGTGCATAAATAGTCCACACATTGGGAACAGCTGAGAGTGATGAGTAGGTGCACAGGTGTGTGGAGTGAAGTGATGAGTAGGTATACAGGTGTGTGGAGTGAAGTGATGAGTGGGTGCACAGGTGTGTGGAGTGAAGTGATGAGTCCAGGAGGAAGGAAGGTGGCGCCCTCTGGCAGAGAGAGGGAGGACGCCGGGCCTGGACTCCTGACAGTAGCTTGGCAATGTTTTTTTTTTTATTATTTTTTATGCAAACAAACATACTATTTACAGGTGACAAATCAAATACAATATAACCAAAGTAAATAAAACTTACATGTCAGCCCACGTGATTTGTGTGAGTGGATATGGATATGTGTGTGTATGTATATGTGTGTAAGTGTGACTGGGTATTGGGGGTGGGGGTATATAAAAAAATAAATTAATAAATAAAGTACAACAGACATAACAATAGTAAAATGAAAACAATAGTAATGATAACAGTGGTAATAATAATAATAATAATAATAATAGCATTCATAACAAAAATTAGAGGATGGAGGGTGAGAAAGGTGATAATAGTAATAGTAGCAGCAATAATATTAATACATAAATAATAACAATAAAACAAAAATAATAGTAATTGACTCAATTAGTCAGAAATGAGGGGAAAGTTGGAAGAGGACAAATAATAATAATAATAATGATAATAATAGTAGTGGTAATGATGAAATAATAATAATAATAGTAATAAAGCTATAGAGAGTAAGATATTGTAAGGCTGCCTCTGGGCCCTCTGTGAGCAAGGCAAAAATTAGGCCCAAAACGAGCCATCAAGGAGAGGTGCTGCGGGGCACAAGGCCCAAAGTCCCACCCCTGGACTGCCACTCACATGCCACGCTTACCCTACATATGTATATGTATTGTTGAGTGTATGATGCATTAAAAAAGCGTGACGTGCAGCGTGGAGCCAGCCCAGTGCAAAGTCCAGGCCCCCATGCTCACGTCCCACTTACCCTGTGTGTATCTGATATATGCATTTTTTTTCTCCCTTCTTCCCTTACCTGTTTTACAATAGATGTGTGTATATAGTCTAGTGATATATTAAAAAAACAAGGCAAGTAGTGTTGAACCTGACAGAGGCAAGAAAACCAGGCCAAAGCTGGTACAGGTTGGAGGTACAAGGTCCCCGGCCCCACAGCACACCCACCAACAACTAAACCAAACCACACAGGGCAGGAACTGAGATGCCACAGCCAACCGAGGCCCAGAGGCGTGAAAAGAGAAAAAAAAAACACACACACACTAAAAGTGGAGAGAACAGAAAAAGACAGAAAGAAAGGATAGAGAAAGAGAAAAATAATCATAATAATAATAATAAAATAAAAGTTTAATCTTTTCTAAGTTTTTTTTAGATTTTTAGAAATTTAGATTAATCTGGTCTTGTTGAGATATATAGTTGAGTATCGCCAGCATAACAATGGAAACTAATCCCGTATTTTCTAATAATATTACCAAGGGGAAACATGTATATTGAAAATAGCAGATGACCTAGGACAGATCCTTGTGGCACTACTTTACTGGTGATAATTGAGATGACTCCCGATTTTAAATAAACAAAGTGGTTGCGATCGGACAGGTAGGATCTAAACCATCTTAAAGACTGCCCATGAATACCGGTGTAAACCTTATTTTCTGCTGTCTATGCTCCAGTCTCTTCCGCATGGATAACACAAATAAATCACGGGTTACCAGGGTGATAATTCTAGTTTCTTCTTTTAATCAGAAGCATCGACTTAACAGCAAGAACAGCCGCACACACACACACACACTCTTTTTTTTTCTCTCCCTCGCGCGCCCCACCTTAAAGGGGCAGGCGCCTGAAATATCTTTCTAACAAACATTTATAAAACTTTGCATGCCACATATGAAAATACATGGAAATCCTACTAAATAGATTGATCAACACTTCTTTTTTATACATAACCCATGTATTGACAAAATGTAAAATAAAATAATGAATTCAACATAAGGTTACAGTCTTCCCCTGCTTAACAAAGAAATGTCCTCGTTTCTCAAATAATGCTGACTCATCCACATAGCAACACAACTAACGTGCACATTGCATCAAAATTTGAGCATAATATTGCAATATACCAAATTGCTCCAAAAACAACCTCAGAACACATTGTTCATATACTGTATCACACTCCTATAACTAAACACCATTTGAAAACTTATGTGCACTACACAGTACAGTGAAAGCATCAGGTACAAACAACCAATATGAACATAACTCAAACAACTTTTCAGGTTTCTCAACCATGTGGCCACTACGGGTTAGCTGAGGTGCATCTGCTAAAAGAACTACGTCCCTGTCCGGGGCCATAGAAGCAACAGAGGGAACACTGAGACTTGGTTTAATGTCAGGTTCAGCCGTTGGATTTAAACATTCAGTCTTTGCATTAGTAGTTGTCGGTTTTACTGTTTGGTTAGGCACATACGGTGGTGTAGAAGGTCGAAAGGGTAAAGCACCTGACAACGCAGTAAGAGGAACTACAGAAGGGGCCTCAATATTACTCATCACAGGTAGCTCCGAGCCCGGAGGGAAAGTAGCAGGCCAATCCTTCTGAGGACCCTTGTAAGGTTTTAGGCGATTGTGATGAACTACCCACCTTCTTGACTGTGGATTTCTTGGATCTGTAATCTCATACGTTACACCCGGACTGTCATCTTTGTCCATTCTCCTCAGAATTTTGTATGGCCCTTTCCATTTAGGAGCCAGTTTATTCTGCTTTTGAGCCGGGTCGTCCAAAAACACAAAGTCACCAGGTTTATGTGGGTGGAAAAATGTATTTTTGTCATACTGCCGTTTCTGATTAAGTTTAGAAGCAGTGGACCGCACAGCAGCATCTTTGAGAGCATAAGACAAACGTGTAGTCACATCATGAGCATAGTCTGCAGGGGTGCCTGGCGTACAAGAAGTGACAGCAGGACTACAGTTCAAAAGGATTTCAGCAGGTAGGCGTGGTTCCCTGCCATGTGCAAGAAAGAAAGGAGAAAACCCAGTACTAGAATGAACACTGGAGTTATAGGCCAGTTCTACTTGAGGGAGGTATTTATCCCATTCACCCCCACTTTCACAAATGTACTTGGCGAGTTGGTCTTTCAAAGTTCGATTCAGTCTTTCGACCATCCCATCACACTGGGCATGGTAGGGAGAGGTGCGGGTTTTCTCAATGCCCAGTTGACTGCACAGATGTTTCATCAAATCTCAGACAGACCAAGACTCAAACTGTCTACCTTGGTCTGTATGGATTATCTCAGGAACCCCGTGCTGCTTAATGTAATCCTCAAAAATGCACTAAGCTACAGTTGTTGCACGCTGATCTTTCAAAGGGTACAGATTGACAAAACGGGTAAAATAATCCATCACAACTAAAACATACCTATTTCCCAGTGAAGTAACAGGTAGCTCATTGATGTCAGCAGCAATTCTTTGGAATGGTCTTTTTGCATGAATTGACTGTAACGGGGCCCTTTCACAAGGAGTGGTAGAAGCACAGGACTGGCAGGATACACATTCAGCACAGAATTTCTGGATATTCCAGGACATGTAAGGCCAATAGCATAATTTCCTGGCTCTCAACAAAGTACGCTCAGCACTCAAATGACCACTAAACTTATCCCCATGAAAACACTTAAGAGCTGTTAGAATTAGTACCTCAGGCAAGACTACTTGGTAACCAGGTAGGCAGAGGTGGAAAGTAACGAATTACATTTACTCGCGTTACTGTAATTGAGTAGCTTTTTTGTGTACTTGTACTTTAAGTATTTTTTTTAATCTGTAATTTTACTTTTACTTAAGTATATTTTGTGTGAAGTATTGTACTTCGCTACATTTTAAAACGCATTCGTTACTGAGTAAAAAAAAAATCGCTCCGTGGAAACAACTGCAGCAAATAATGGGTAGAAGAAGAAACTGGCGCTAAAATCATGATGCTGCAGACCCAGCTGAAAACCAAACCCTGTCGTATTCTGCTGAAGTTGAACTCAAAGGAAATGAAGTGAATCCCTGGCCATATATTCATGCTCTATTATGCAGTGTTAGCTGTGTTTGCCTCGGGAGACCGAACTAGCAGCTTATAAATATATCGACATCGCCCGTCGCAAGCATGTAGAAATAAGGTAAATACTTACATCATGGCACTGGTGGTTAAAATGAAGCTTTAACAGTTTAACAAAAGGTTTTGCACAAATGAGCCAAAAAGACAGTGGTGCAGGGTGTGCGATATCATCTGCGATAATATAATAATTGTTGTTTTAACAATGTGCGATTTGGCATTATCAGTATTTTGCCAAAAAACTAATAAAACACTCTAAACAGTGTGCCGTGAAATCTAGTAACGTTAGATTAGACTAATCCACGTGCATCTGGAGTGCTTTCTTTCACTGCGTGATTCAGTCTGTTAAAATGCGTTTAGAATGAAGCAGAAAATGTATATATTTATATAATTTAATATAGTAAGTCAACATCACATGAAGAATGCCGTTTTTCTCAAAAAATCACCATGATTACATAGGCCTGTAGTTTTTCTTTTTACACAGTTCAAATAACAATAAGTTAATTAAGAGATGTTTTAGACACCATATTGCCTGTTTTTGCTCTATTTCGACAACAAAAATAATACCAAACACAGCCACCATACACAGTTTTGCATCTCTGACTCTGAGCAATGACGTGTTTTGTTCCTGAATGTATTAACCGTTTAAATGATTCTATTCAATCGCAATGACTCTCTTATCAGTGACTTGCTGACACCTACTGGTGGTTCTAATTTAACATTTAAAGTATCTTTTGATTTATTTATTTTTTAATTTCAAATGACTATTTAACATTTGTGACCCTGGCCTGGAGCACAAAACCAGTCTTAAGTCGCTGGGGTATATTTGTAGCAATAGCCAACAATACATTGTATGGGTCAAAATTATACATTTTTCTTTTATGCCAAAAATCATTAGCATATTAAGTAAAGATCATGTTCCATTAATATATTTTGTAAATTTCCTACTGTAAATATATCAAAACTAAGAGCTTAATTTGAACAACTTTAAAGGAGATTTTCTCAATATTTGGATTTTTTTTGCACACTCAGATTCCAGATTTTAAAATATTGTCCGATAATAACAAACCATACATCAATGGAAAATGATTTATTCAGCTTTCAGATGATGTATAAATCGCAATTTAGGAAAATTGACCCTTATGGTTTTGTGGTTCAGGGTCACATTTTATGTCTTATTTATCAAAACATTATTTCTGCATTTGTAACTGCAGGCTAAATGCATTCATGTCAGTGTGTAATACATCTATGCCACTTCAGATGAAGCTTCTGCGTTTCCTCTGCATTGCAAAGATGAATTTTGTTGATACTGATTTAATTTCCCTGGTAACAGCCTAAATGTGTTATTATTCTAAATAACTGATTCCTTTAATTAAAAACACCTAGTTTGAGATTTATAGGCCCATATCCCAGGTGTGTCAAACTCTGGAGGGTGTTACTGGAGGGCCACAGCCCTAAAGAGTTTAGTTCCAACCCTGCTCCAATACACACGCCATGTAGTTTTCAAATAAGCCTAAATGATTAGTTTAGCTGTATCAGATGTGTTTAATTAGGGTTATATCTACACTGTGTAGGGCTGTGGCCCTCCAGGTACTGAGTTTGACACCTTTGGTCTATCCCATTTTTTCCTCCCTCCCATTGTTAAAATGTAACTAAGTACTTTTTACTCAGAGTAAATTTTAAATGAGCTACTTTTTACTTTTACTTGAGTATATTTTTAGACTGGTACTTTTACTTGTACTTAAGTAAAATTTCAGTAATGTAATGGTACTTTTACTTGAGTAGAATATTTTTGTACTCTTTCCACCTCTGCAGGTAGGCTATGAGGAGATTATTTCACTCTGCGACACAATATACCCTCTTGGACTGATAATTTGGGGAATTCATGCCAGAGCTTCCTCAGTGTGGTTTTAGTCTGCCTAATGGGGGTCTTTGGTTACCATTCTCTTTCCAATCCATAACAGTACTAAGACAAAAGTCAGCCTGTTGCTGAGCTTGTAATTCAGCCAAATCAACTGACAGTGTCGGAGTCATGTCAGGAAGAACCCCACAAACCAGTGGCACTTCAGAAGCAAAGGAGACTCTTTTAACAGTGGTATGACCGGAAATTACACACTGCACGGCTTTTGTTTCGGTCACAGGTGAGCTAGGACGCCGAGACAAGGAATCAGCATTACTATGCTGCTTCCCTTCTCTGTACAGAATGGTAAAGTCATACACATCCATTTCAAGTATCCAGCATGCCCTTCTACCGGTCGGATCATTATCAACTGCTGTTTTTTTTAGATTTAACAATGGTTTGTGGTCGGTTATAATCTTGAATGGGGCCCCTGACAAGAAATGTCTGAAATGTCGTATGGACCACACCACAGCCCAAAGTTCACGATCATACGTTGACCATTTCTTTTCTGAAGGAGTGAGAGCATTACTGGCATAAGCAATTACGCGTTCCTTCCCCTCCTGCATCTGAGCAAGCACTGATCCTACACAATCATGGGAAGCATCAGTGTATAGTTGAAAAGGCAACGTAAATATAGGGTGAGCTACAATGGGAGGACTAGAGAGGGCATGCTTCAGTGACCTAAAAGCCTCCTCACATTCACTCGACCAATTGAAGACAGCCCCTTTCTGGGTCAGAGCACGAAGAGGGGCAGCTTCTACAGCAAAATTCCTGACAAACCTCCTATAGTAGGAGCACAAACCCACAAATGCTCTCACCTCTGTGACAGTCCTAGGAGTAGGCCAGGACCGGACCTTGTCCAGGTTCTTTTCATCTGGGAGCAGACCCTGGCTGGATACAACATGACCCAAGTAGGACACTTCACTGCGAGCAAAATGACATTTGTTAACCTTCAATTTCAGACCTGCTGAACGAAAACGACTGAAAACCTCCTCAAGACTGTTAAGATGTTCACTGAAAGTCTTACTGAACACCAATACATCATCAAGGTAAACAAGACACACCTTCCAATGAAGTCCACGAAGCACCAGCTCCATCAGTCGTTGGAAAGTTGGAGGGGCATTCGTAAGACCCATCAGCATAACCTTGAATTGATATAAGGCACTACCTGTATTGAATGCAGTTTTCTCTCTATCATTGGGATCTAGCTCAACTTGCAAGTATCCACTGGACAAATCCATTGTGCTAAACCAAGATGCACCTGCCAAGCTATCTAAAGCCTCTGAGGCTCGAGGTAAGGGGTAAGAGTCTTTTACGGTAACTGCATTAAGCTTTCTGAAATCAATGCAGAATCTTTAACTTCCATCTTTCTTCTTCACTAAGACGACAGAAGAAGCCCAGGGACTACAACTTTCCTCAATTACATCGTGGGAAAGGAGCTGCTGAACTTGCCTCTCTATCTCAGCTCGAATGTGTGGTGATGTTCTTTAAGCCCTCTGCCTAACTGGCTGTACCTCCCCCGTACGGATGGTATGCTTGACTAAATCGGTACGACCATAGTCATAATCATCTGCACTGAAAATATCGGAGTACTTGGAAATCAGAGACTCTAGCTGAGACTGTTCTTCTCGGTTTAGCGCAGACTGGCCGAGGTCTACTTTGGGTTTTGGACAGGGCTCTATCCCAGTCTGTATCTGAGCTACTGTGGATTCCAGCATTGTGAATTCTTCACCTGGCTGAGTGACTAAGGAATGAAACTCACCTAGCCTTGTGCCACAGGGAACATGGCAATCCTCATTTGTCGGAATCATGGCTCGAACACAAGTAACACCTGCTTTTACAGAGGTTACGGTACGTGCTACAAAAAGACCAGGTGCCGACTGTATTTCAGGGTCTAAAAGTCCAACATAATTGCATGTGAACTCTTTTTCCCCAATATTGGCCTGAATTTTCGCTTACGTGTTTATCTGTGACCTGGCAGGGATCAGAATGGGCCCCAAATTCACAGCACTACTCCTAAGAGGGACTCTTTCTTGCGAACATAAGAGAGGAACTGTCCAGTTCCACAATTTTAAATGATTCTCTCTGAGGTCAATTGCAGCGTGATGTTTGCTAAGAAAATCCCACCCAAGGATAACTGGCTGTAAAGCATTTCTAACCACCTGAACATCATGTGAAAACACTTCCTCACCTAGCCTAATGGTAATAGGCAACATACCCAGAGTTTCAAGATAGTCACCAGTCACAGGAAGGATTTCTCAATAGGTTTTTTTGTGAGAGAAGGATTTGACATTCTCAGTGTTTCGCTGATCAAAGATATTTCTGAACCTATGTCTACAAATGCTTGTATGGCAATGTTCTCAATGATAGCAAAAACATAAGGTGTGGGACTAACAGGAATGATCAATTCAGTTTGTTTGGGCCCACTCATAGACTCAGCAGATACCTGGCCCATAGTACCTGCTACCAGCCGTTTCCCGGGAGAACAACGTCCTCATCAACGAAACTGACATGATGATCACCAGATGATGGTAGATGGTCAGTCGAAGATCGGATGCCGCATCTCTCACCAGACAATCTGTTGGAGGGCCATTCTGTCATTTGATGATCTTGATGATGAGAAGCCTGATGTAAGCGATGATCTCGATGATCAGAGGTTGGACAGGCATAACGATCACGGTGAGGTGAGGTCGAGCGGACATGTTGGTTACGACGAAGAGAAGTGCAGCTGGCATGTTAGCATAACATGCTATGTTAGCAGCATAATGTGGAGACAAGCTGGCGTGACAATCTCGATGAAGTGAAGGTGGGCTGACGTTACGATCTCAAAGATGAGGAGATGGGCTCACGTGTCGATCTCGATGATGTGGAGATGGGCTAACGTGACGATCTCCATAGCCCCGACATCTGTCACTGCCGCGGTGGATAAAGGAGTAAGGCTCATCTTGATGATGTGGAGAAGATGCAGGTGACAATGGATATCTCCTAGGAGATGAGTGTGGAGAGTAACGATACTTGTCTCTACCACGTTCAGGTGAGTAGTCTCTCTGTCTGGAGGATGCATGTTGCCTCTTCATTTGACTCACTTCCATCCTGAGAGCCTTCACATCAGCATTCAATTGCATTATTGCAGTCATGACTTCAGAATAAATGTTCCCATGTGCTGTGGTCTTTGTGGACACCATAGCTGAAAGCGATTCACTGGGTAAGGCAGTAGATGAATTCGGTGACATGCCAGTCTTTTGACTGAGAGGAGGTAGAGGTGCTAGTCTGAGAACTTCTTGTGCCCGTTCCCACTTACAAGCAATGGCTAAGGCTTCCTCTAGGCTAGTAGCGCCATGTTCATTACATTTTGCTTGGATAACAGGGTCAAAACCAGCTACGAAACGTCTAAATCTTTCCATGGCAATAGCAGACCCATAATTTGGAAATGCTTCTAAAACTAGTCTTGTGATCTCAGCTGCAAATACTTCCAAAGGTTCTTTGGGCATACATGGCCGGGCATTCACAAAAGTTTGAAACTGCAGCAAAAATAGTTTCCTCCCAAAAACATAATTTAATGCAGCAACACACAATTCATAGTTCTGTTGTATGTCAGGAGACAGGGAAAGCCAGTAAGCTAAAGCATCTCCACTCAACCTCGTAGGCAAAATGGCAGCCAAATCTTGCGTTTGTGCATCAGCACAGGCCTTAACTGCAAGCTCTAAACGGGCTTTCCATAGAGAAAAACTGTCTTTATCCCTACCGTCTCCATGAAAACACGGTGGAAGATCGACTTTAAAGTGCAGCAATCTCGTAGTGCGATTTGCAGAAGTCACGTCCTCTCTGCGTTCAGCTGTAGGTGCAGATTCATCATCATCATCATCAACCTCATTAGTGGACGAAGCACGTGCGGGAAGCACGCGAGAATCGGTAGACATTTCCACTGCGTAGTTGCTGTTTAACTTGTAAAGAAGCGAGTGGTAAAGTCATCCACTTCAATTAAACTGATGACTGGTCACTGAAAACTCACCAGAACGCTTCACGGTGCATTGAGAAATGCGGCGTCTTAGTTGAATGCTTTAGCCGAGAAACTTCCAGAAACTCTCGAACTTTAACACCGCTGCTACCAGTCTGTAACCCAGTCTTATTTTCTGCTGTCTATGCTCCAGTCTCTTCCGCATGGATAACACAAATAAAACACGGGTTACCAGGGTGATAATTCAAGTTTCTTCTTTTAATCAGAAGCATCGACTTAACAGCAAGAACAGCCGAACACACACACACACTCTTTTTTTTTCTCTCCCTCGCGCGCCCCACCTTAAAGGGACAGGCGCCTGAAATATCTTTCTAACAAACATTTATAAAACTTTGCATGCCACATATGAAAATACATGTAAATCCTACTAAATAGATTGATCAACACTTATTTTTTATGCATAACCCATGTATTGACAAAATGTAAAATAAAATAATGAATTCAACGTAAGGTTACACCGGTATAGTTTTGTAATCAATCTATGAGTATGTAATGATCCATAGTGTTGCACGCAGCACTGAGATTAATTTAAGATTAAGTAAAACTAGCAATGAGATGCAGCCTTGGTCTGATGCAAGAAGCAAGTAATTTGTTATTTTAACAAGTGCAGTTTCTGTGCTATGGTGGGGCCTGAAACCGGACTGAAATTCTTTATAGATATATAGTTTTTTGCAAGAAGGAATGCAATTGAGCGGACACAACCTTTTCAAAAATTTTAGACATAAACGGAACCAACAACATGTCTATTAGATCCTGTACCTACAAAATTACTGAAAGAGTTTGAAATGGGTCTGTAATTTTCCAGTTCACTAGGATCTAGTTGTGGTTTCTTAATAAGAGGCTTAATAACCACCAGTTTAAGTGGTTTTGGGACGTAACCTAAAGATAACGAGGAGTTAATAATATTGAGAAGTGGTTCTTCTGCTACATTTAACAACTCTTTCAGTAATGTAGGGGATACAGGATATGATAAACATGTTGTTGGTTTAGATGCAGTGATAAGTTTATTTAGCTCATCCTGTCCTATAGTTGTAAAGCACTGCAGTTTTTCTTTAGGAGCGATGAATGAAGCTGAAGTAATAGACGCTGTAGAATCTACATTTGTTATTGTATTTCTGATGTTATCTATTTTTTCAGTAAAGAAATTCATAAAGTCATTACTGTTAAACTGTGAGGGAATATTTAGATCGGGTGACATCTGTTTATTTGTTAATCTAGCCACTGTGCTAAATAAAAAACGTTGGATTATTTTGGTTATTATCTATAAGTTTGCGGATATGCTCGGTCCTGGCATCTTTTAGAGCCTGTCTATAGCTGGACATACTGTTTTTCCACGCAATTCTAAAGACTTCCAAGTTAGTTTTTCTCCATTTGCGCTCAAGATTACGAGTTTCTTTCTTGAGAGAATGGGTATAACTGTTGTACCATGGCACAGCACGTTTTTCTCTAACCTTTTTTAATTTGATGGGGGCAACAGTTTCTAACGTATTAGAGAAGATAGTTCCCATGTTGCTAGTAATTTTGTCTAGTTAATTTGTATTTCTGGGTACACAGAGCGGTTTAGGTAAATCAGGCAAGTTATTTGTGAATCTGTCTTAAGTGGCTGGAACAATAGATCTTCCTGGGCGATAACGCGGAGCCATATTGTTAATATCAGTAATATGCAGCATGCACGGTACAAGGAAATTGTGATCACTTTGAGGTACGGTATCTATATACAGGTGCAGCTCAATAAATTAGAATGTTGTGGAAAAGTTCATTTATTTCAGTAATTCAACTCAAATTGTGAAACTCGTGTATTAAATAAATTAAATGCACACAGACTGAAGTAGTTTAAGTCTTTGGTTATTTTAATTGTGATGATTTTGGCTCACATTTAACAAAAACCCACCAATTCACTATCTCAACAAATTAGAATATGGTGACATGCCAATCAGCTAATCAACTCAAAACACCTGCAAAGGTTTCCTGAGCCTTCAAAATGGTCTCTAAGTTTGGTTCACTAGGCTACACAATCATGGGGAAGACTGCTGATCTGACAGTTGTCCAGAAGACAATCATTGACATCCTTCACAAGGAGGGTAATCCACAAACATTCATTGCCAAAGAATCTGGCTGTTCACAGAGTGCTGTATCCAAGCATGTTAACAGAAAGTTGAGTGGAAGGAAAAAGTGTGGAAGAAAAAGATGCACAACCAACCGAGAGAACCGCAGCTTTATGAGGATTGTCAAGCAAAATCGATTCAAGAATTTGGGTGAACTTCACAAGGAATGGACTGAGGTTGGGGTCAAGGCATCAAGAGCACCACACACAGACGTGTCAAGGAATTTGGCTACAGTTGTCGTCAGGGGCGTCTTACCTGGGCTAAGGAGAAGAAGAACTGAACTGTTCCCAGTGGTCCAAAGTCCTCTTTTCAGATGAGAGCAACTTTTGTATTTCATTTTGAAACCAAGGTCCTAGAGTCTGGAGGAAGGTGGAGAAGCTCATCGCCCAAGTTGTTTGAAGTCCAGTGCTAAATTTCCACAGTCTGTGATGATTTGGGGTGGAATGTCATCTGCTGGTGTTGGTCCATTGTGTTTTTGAAAACCAACGTCACTGCACCGTTTACCAAGACATTTTGGAGCACTTCATGCTTTCTTCTGCTGACCAGCTTTTTAAAGATTCTGATTTCATTTTCCAGCAGGATTTGTCACCTGACCACACTGCCAAAAGCACCAAAAGTTGGTTAAATGACCCTGGTGTTGGTGTGCTTGACTGGCCAGCAAACTCACCAGACCTGAACATAGAGAATATATGGGGTATTTTCAAGAGGAAAATGAGAAACAAGAGACCAAAAAATGCAGATGAGCTGAAGGCCACTGTCAAAGAAACCTGGGCTTCCATACCACCTCAGCAGTGCCACAAACTGATCACCTCCATGCCACGCCGAATTGAGGCAGTAATTAAAGCAAAAGGAGCCCCTACCAAGTATTGAGTACGTATACAGGAAATGAACATACTTTCCAGAAGACTAAGGATTCACAAAAAATATTTTTTTATTGGACTTATGAAGTATTCTAATTTGTTGAGATAGTGAATTGGTGGGTTTTTGTTAAATGTGAGCCAAAATCATCACAATTAACCCTTTACGATTCCTGTAAAATTAGCCTAAAACGCCTAAAAAAGGCATACCCAAAGTAAATTGCATGCTGTTCTTGAGCCATTTGGATGATATGCATGGTGTTGGTCTCCTTTGAAAGGTGACACTCTGAGGTTTGTTTCTCAACAGTCAGAATCACTGTAAGTCTTACTAAAAAAAGAAAAAAAAAATTCCGCCAGCATTTTTTTTGTAAATATAAGCCTGCAGATGACTATATCTGGGAGGTATGAGCTGGAAAATACATTGGGATCACAGAATGAAGCCTTACCGAGCCAAATTTTGCATTTGATAAACATTATATTAGAAAATTAGTGTTTTACACATGTTTATCTAATTTTATGTCTAGACGCTTCCAAAAAATTTACACTTGGGAGACTCCAAACGACCCTTTGTAACCAACGACACATACAATGCTGTAATTCTTGAATGCTTTAATGTACAGTCATCATTTTGGGCTCTAATGAAAGGTTACACTTAGAGCTATTCAGTTTCTCATCCAGATTCACTGTCAATAATTGCTGACACATAGTAACTGAAGCATAAACACATTATAGTGACATTTATTTATAGAATCCAAAATGTGTACACTTTTAAAACTACATATATATTTATAATTTATAATCTAAATATTTTTTTTTCCTATATTTCTATTTCTGTACATAGTACATTATTTCATTTGTGGGTTTTTTCTTATATTGGTGTTATATTGTATCCTTACTGTGGTATTCCTATGTATGTCTGTACTATCATGCATGTCTGCATTATGTCAACAAAAAGTGGTCTGGTAAAGACACAGATTGTACATGCTGTGTTTATCTTAAAATGGTTTACATAGTTGAAATCACAAGAATCTCAGCTTTCCGTGGATATATGACATGAAATTGTTTTTTTTGTTTTGTTTTTTTTGACGACTTTACCCTGTCACTACTAGGCGTCCCGCCGGCCCGCCGGTGGTACGCTGGATTCTTAAAGGGTTAAAAGAACCAAAGACTTAAACTACTTCAGTCTGTGTGCATTGAGTTTATTTAATACACGAGTTTCACAATTTGAGTTGAATTACTGAAATAAAGTAACTTTTCCACGATATTCTAATTTATTGAGATGCACCTGTAAGTAAGATCAATTCCATTTGATATAATTAAATCTAGTATATTATTAAAACGATGCGTAGGCCCGGTGACATTTTGCTTGACCTCAAAAGAGTTTATTAGGTCAGTAAACGCAAGTCCTAATGCATCATTTGTATTATCAATGTGAATGTTAAAATCTCCGACAATTAGTGCTTTATCAACATTAACCAATAGGTCTGAGAGTAAATCTGCCAATTATTTTTGGAAATCTGTATATGACCCTGGCTGTCTATACACAGTAACCAGAGCAAGAAAAAGCATATCTGACAGTGTAATATTAAACAGACGTATTTTAAATTAGTTAAAGCTGTATCCTGTTTTCTGAGTAACATTGAGAATGTCACTATATATTGTGGTGACATGACCAGTCTGATGAGGCTCATGCTTATAACAGTAGCTTGGTGGAGTAGACCAACCAACACTCACAGCCAGACAAAAAGTCAAGTGAAGATATGCCCCATCTGTGGTTGTCACGATTTGAGTCCAGGAGGTTGCACGGAGGAGCCAGGAACACGGAACGAGGAGACAAGGAACTTCTTTTGAACATTTAATGACTAGAACACGGCGATGACAGAGACAGGTACACACACTCACTGACGTTGAGACATTAACAATAATCCACACGAAACATGGGGCAGAACAGACTATATGAAGGGGAACATGACTGGAAACACCTGGGACGAAATCAAGACACAAATGGAGACTAATTAACTAATGATGACAGGAAAAACAGGAAAACCAAATATGGGCAGGGAAACACAAGGCAGAGGGAGACAGACTGTGACAGTGGTTTTACACCAGACAAACTCTAGAGTTGTTGCCAAATTTGTAAGATTTAAGATCATAACATAAACATAAAAAAAAATAAAACTGATGCATCAAGCTCATCTGTTACAAAACGGTTGAAGGCCTGTGTGGTTTCAAACAGGAAGAACTCTGAGTTCCTGTCTGTCTAAGATGAGTAATAGGGGCCTCACGTAACCTACATACATTTCAAAAACATGCACTCAAAAATATATGTTCAATCATCTTAATTGAACTGATGAAAGCTTTTCTACACAATTCAACTTCATATAAAGCACCTACAAAAAGTATATTAAAAACATAACATTTGGTTGAAGTACCAGCTCATCAAAGTTCTCAATTATTTGCTTCTGAAAAAAACGTCTTCCATTTAACTGCTCGCTAACAATAGCATTTTTGCCAGCGAGCATGCTCTAGTAGAAATAGTGAACAACAGATAAATACAGCCAGAAACACAACGGCATGTCACCTATCACCTCAGCAAAAATGTGTCTGACAATGAAACTGTGTTCACCAAGTTCTCACCCTTAAACCTTTGATGTTCACTGATATAGTGACATTTTACTTTAACCCTGCATACCTGTCACATTTTGATTTGATTTTGTTATTCTTCACGATCTCACGAGCAATGATGAGAGAAGATCTGAAAATTCAGTCACACACAACTAACAAACCAAGAGATGAGGAAGTTAGCTTTTTCATACTGTGAATATTTGTTTGTGTCAGTTATGGGTGTGTGCATGCATGTTAAGAAATGATGAAGCTTTAGGCAGTACTATTTCTTGTTTTGAATTAGTATGCTAGGCCAATTAAATTTCATGCTTTGATGAAAATTGCATTATTTGTTATATAAGCATTAACAAATATACAATTTGTTAATGCTTATATAACAAATAATGCAATTTTCATCAAAGCATGAAATTTAATTGGCCTAGCATACTAATACTTCTGTACATTTTTTTAATTTATAAATTTGTACAGATTTCAAACAAACTTCTTTCAAGATATCATTGTGGGGTTTTGTTTGTAGAATTTTGAAGAAAATAATGAATTGAACCCATTTTGGAATAAAGCTGTAACATAAAATGTGTAAAAGTGAAGCACTGTGAATACTTTCCGGATGCACTGTAGCTGAAGTGTGATGTTGATGCATCCAGCTCAAGTAAACTAGTTTAGCTCATCAGATAATGCAACACCTCTGAGGGTCTGGTCTGTTTGTGGTTTCACAAACACAAGCACACATTTTGAGTGTCTGTCTGTCTAAGTACCTGGCAGCCATATGTAAATGGATAAAAAGTGTGTTTCATACTTGTACAATCTCTCAAAATATGTACTTTATATTAAGTGGCCTTAAACTTACATCAAAAATTAAGAACAATGTACTTATCGTGGTCATTTTGTATTGCAAAACACTTTTGCTGCTGTTGAGGTGGGATACGAGTAAGGTTAGGGAAAGGTTAAGTGGTACGAGTTGGTTTTAGGGTATTTTAAGGTGTAAAGGATGGGTCAATAGTGTAATTATAAATGTAATTACATAAAAAAATAAAAATGCAATTACATGCACGTATTTTTAAAATATCAGTAAATGTAAAAGCATGTATGTACACAAAAAGTGCATTGCACTAAACAATTAATTTAAATGTAAGTAGTATATAGTAGTTAAGGCCACCTAATATAAAGGATCAAAGTTTTTTTTATATAATCTATGTGTGTGTACTGAATATTCATTATGTATATATAAAGACACACACCTAGAGTATATATTTTGAAAACATTTACATGTTTATATTCATATCATTTATATTATTTATAAATATATTTAATATCCATTTTTCTTACATATAGACATGCATGTGTGTGTATTTATATTTACATAATAAATGTACACGGTACACACACACATCTATACACATATATTATGTACACAAAAACTTTTATTTTGGATGTGATTAATCACAATTAATCATGGCCTATCACTAGTTGTTACAGTGCCTTGTAAAAATATGCATCCCCCTTAATTTTTTCACAATTTGTTTTGTTGCTGCCTTATGTTAAACTGCTTTAAATTAATTTTCCCCCACATCAGTCTACACTCCATACACCATAATTGTAAAGCAAAAAAAACAAAAACAAAACAAAAAACAGGTTTTTAACATCTTAAAAGACAACTAAAGGACCCTCGGACTCTGAGAAACAAGAGTCTCTGGTTTGATGAACATCAATTCTAAGCATCATGTTTGAAGGAAACCAAGCACTGCTCCTCACCTGCAGAGAACCATCTCAAATGTAAAGTGTGCTGCTAGCAGCCTCATGCTGTGGGGCTGTTTTTCAGCGGTAGAGACTGAGGGACTCATCAGAGTAAAACAAAACTCAATGCACCAACATATTGAGATAGTCTTAATGAAACCCCAGTCCAGAGCATTCAGAACCTCAAACTGGCAGAAGGTTTACCTTCCAACAGGACAATGACTCTAAACACACAGAAAGAGTTATTTAGACAACTCTGTGGATGTCTTTGAGTGGCCCAGCCACAGCCTAAGATTGAACCCAATCAAATATTTCTGGAGAAACCTGAACATGTCTGCCAGCCCCCATCCAAGCTGACAGAGCTTGAGAGGAGAAGAGGTGAGAAAACAAATGGCAGATAATGCCCATATGCTGATGAGCAAAGCTTGTCGCATCAATTTAAAAAGACTTGAGGCAGTAAGGTGCTTCAGCTAAATATTTAGTTAAGGGTATGAATACTTATACAATGTACTTATTTCAGTTTTTTATATTAAGTACATTTCACGAATCTGTGACAGTTATGTTTTTGCTTTGTGAATATGGTGTATAGAGTGTAGATTGAAGTGGAAAAAAATGTAATTTAAAGCAGTTTAACATACGGCAGTAACATAACAAAACGTAAAAAAAATGAAGGGGTATGAATACTTTCACAAGGCACTGTACATTGAGAAAAACTTTATAAGACTATTCAAGTTTGTATAATAAGACTAGAACAAGACAATTCAACCAAAATATGTGTGATTAGCCAGCAATGTTAGCATGCAAAATTATGTGTGGTTAGCCAGCAATGTTAGCATGCAAAAAATTAAAAAATAATGAAACTTTAAGGGTGCTTCCAGTATGAATTGAGTAAATAAAACAAGCAGAATTTTTTTAAATATATTAAATATTGTCAATATATGTTGCATTTCATAAACAACTATTTACTACATGGCAAACACTTTGTTGAGTATAGTTCAGTTATGTGATGCAAAAAGACTGTACATGAAGAAAAATAAAATCATTCTGAGGCTACTGAGTTAAGTCAAAAATAACTTTATTTCATTGTGTTGAAATGATCTTGAAGCATTGAACTACACTGAGAGGAAAAATATATGTTATATTGATTTGTGTGGAACTGATATATACACATATATTCAAAACACTTTGTTCAGCTCAGTGCACAACCTAGTCTCTTTTAATGGACTTAGTTTTTTTCTTAAATAGAGCACAGTTTAAGTCACTTTTTCTACCAGTGCTTTTCAAAATGAACACGGTGTCACACCAGGCACCTTTCTGGCCTTTTTTCTTTATATCAGTGACTTTAAACTTCTCATACGGAGGAATCAGCACCTCTTTCTCACGAGGAAGCTTAGAATATTTTGACACATTAACACCTTCACACGTGTTTATTTCAAAACAAGATATATTTCCAAAATGTTTGGTTATGTTAATATTAAGAGACGATGATGCAAATGAGCCAAAACGAACCTCTTTGTTCAGAACATTCTCATTAAATTTAGCTTTGGTACCACGAAAAGTTGAATAACATGTATTTTGAGTTTTCTTCAGAATCTGTATCGCTTCTGTTAACAGAAAGTAAAGTGAATACCATTTGTATCTCGTTTCTCTGTACTGTTTTTTACCGCTACGAGTGTCATCATTAAAATGATTAAATACATTATAATCACTGTACACATAAATAGCAATTAAATTATTATTTGGCAGGCCTTTGTAATTTTTGTTCTTTATAGATTCTTCCGCTTTTTTCCAAGCAATTTTAAATCCTTCTAAATTGTTGAGTTCATTTTTTAGATATTTTGTCTTCACATCATTTGCCATGTCCTCTCTACAGCCCTCATATTGGTCATCGACAGAATCCGGAGCCATATCCAATGAATATATGTTTTCTTCAGCAGCAGCAGCTCTGTGATTCTGCAGCAACAGCAATCATAATGATTAATCATCAGTATTCATGTCTGTAATATTCATACTAGAACCCAAGCTTACCTGTCCTAGAGCAGCTACAATGAGAAGAAGAGCTTCAATGATCAGCAGCATCTTGATTCAGTCAAATCCCTCAGAGGATCAAGTAGATCTAGTGAAGAACAGATGCTGAAAGACAAGAAACCTGAGAATATTTGTCCCCCTTTTTTTATTCCTTGGTTTGTCTCTTTCAGGAACAGCAACGAGAGCAGAAGATCAGAAAACAGCAGATGCTCACCGCCAGATAACGATGACTCCTCAGACTGAGATGAGGAGGTTAAAGTTGCCTTTTTATATTTCTGAGACAAAGTGGCTGAAGTGTGATCTTGATGCTTTTACTAAACTGATGAGCTCATCATAATGCAGCACTTGTTAAGGTCTGTGTGGTTTCACACTGGACAAACTGTTTGCGTGCTGAAAATAGTCTAAAAAAGCTTGACATGTCCAAGTGTTTTACTCCACACCAGTTTGTCAATAGTTATTATTCAGCCTCTGTTTATCATTCAGGCGTACTTTTTGGCATTATAGTTTTGTAATTTTTTTATATGTAAAATATATAGGAATGTGTTCATAAATCTGCACTTTAACTGTGTTTATCTGTGTTAATGTTTTTCTCAGAGTTCCTAGGAATGTACAGAGGATGACTCATGGCTTGATTTTCATGAAAATGAATTTCTAATAACCAGTAGGTGGTCACATTGCACAAGTGCCCTTGTAACGGAGGCCAGCTAGTAGGTGCTGTGCAGGTAAACCTCACTCCCCTGATCTCAAGAGACGCACTAGCGACTGACGCTAGTGGCTGCAGCCAGCCATTTAGCCTCTGTGTTAGTGTGTCTGCCTCCCACATTTAAGACCCGCTCAGAGCAGGCGAGTGGGACCCGTTACACACTCAGAGTACACTCTTCATGTCAGTAAGTGCATTTAAAAAAACTCAGGCCTGTCCAAATACCCACATTTGTGGTCTTGGCCATTTGAGTTTATGGAGATGAAACCTAGCTGCCCCGGAACATCTATCAGCGTGGACTATAGGCACAGATCACGTTATTATTGCAGAGAGCATAGTCAGTTCATGAGTAGCCCAATCTCTCAGTTTGGATCGCAGGTGGTTTTCACTCACTATATGCAGAGGCGATCCTAGACTTCTGGGGGCCCTACGCAAAACTGTGAGGAGGGGGGGGGGGGGGTGTTGAGTGGTTATGATTAATGAAACACATTTGTCTGTGTTTCACTCCATCTAGAATCACACTCGCGGAAAGTGCTCGAGAAACAGTGTCTCTTCCACAGCTCGCTATGCTTTCAACTCGTTGTTTTAGTCTCGAGCAAGAGACATTACGACATTCACATTACATGAATTGACTGATTTTTACGTAGAGAGGGCGATAGCTCCGCATTACAATAAATTACCATTCATGTTTTTATAGCCGTTGGCCAAATTCTAAAACAAAACTAAAATGAAATCATCTTTGAGAGCATGGGGGCCCCTGGTGTTTCGGGAGCCCGACGCAGCTTGCGTATTCTGCATATAGGGAGGATCGGCTCTGACTATATGAGTGAGAGAGAGCGTTGGCAGCGCGTCCAGTTTTATATGAATAGAACTGGATACTCTCCCTCTCTCTCCCTTCTCTCTCAGATATTACAAGTGCACGTTATGCAGTGTGAACAGTGGGCACCGACCGGCAGAAACATAAATCTGCATCTATGGTATGGAGGACAAAACAAAACCTTGTCAGAACCGTAATGTGGCGCACAAGTGTGCAGTGTGTGTGCTTGCCGTGCGTCTACATTTGAAATAATGAACCTGAGCGCGCAAACGATGCGATGTGAATGGCTATTTCTTCGTGTGGGGCTGATGAGAGCAGTAGAAGGGTTGAGAAAGCACTCCTGGTAAATTTTGAAATGTACCAGGTTTATATTATATCATTCTATCTAGTTTTTGATAAGCAGTTAAACGTGTTTGTTTACACACAGAGACAAATACAAGTTTAAGCTTTTAATAAGTCCTAGAATAAAATTATTAATTTAGCCTACTCAACATGTTAAAATTGATTTTCAGAACTTATTTTGCTGTTTTCTTACAGTTTCTAACAATTCGTATAATAATATCGTATCGTGAGGTACCATGCGATTCCCAACCCTAGGTTCTGTGTTAAAACAGTGGCTCCTGTGTCAGCAGCACCACACACACATGCAATGTGGTACTGCATTGTGGCGAATAGTGACGGGCAATGACATAGAAGAGAAGAAATGCTGAATGCATATTTTGCTTCAAATTCTTGACCACAGTTCACTTGTATTATAAAACTTAGAAGAGCCAGGACATTTTTAAAATAACCGATTGTATTCATCTAAAATAAGTCATATACACTAGAGATGGTTTGAGGGTGCGTAAATAGTTTCATTTGAATTATTTCTTATTGGCTCTGCAGGTGGATATAAATACAGTTCAGTTATGAAACTCTAGATGGAGCAGGCTGATAGGTTCTTAAAGCAATCTGCAAACAGTGACATCATCTAGAATGTTATAAAATATATAACAGAACCATCAGGCCTAGCAACGGCTCTCTCAGCCCAGCAGTGCCTCACCATCAGAACATCTTGTGAACAAGCACATTAACCATATTGACAATCAATAAGAACAATACAAAAATAGAAAAGAAAGAAAAGTAAATCAACATTG
This sequence comes from Schizopygopsis malacanthus, assembly GCA_027474115.1. Classification (NCBI taxonomy): domain Eukaryota; kingdom Metazoa; phylum Chordata; class Actinopteri; order Cypriniformes; family Cyprinidae; genus Schizopygopsis; species Schizopygopsis malacanthus. Next base: position 6,658,958 of record CM049868.1, read on the forward strand.
ATCCATTTACCTGCAACAATATATAACAGACACCATCAGGCCTAACAGCTCTCTCGGCCCAGCCATAGCTGCGTTAGTTTTTACTTGACTTATTAACATTAGTTTTTCTCTTAAGATTACTTTGAGAAAACTTTGCCAGAACACTAACACAACTTTTCAGAACATTCACTGTTAGCTGGGATACCGATCTAACCAAAAAAACAAAAAAAATAATGAAATTATTGTGGTTCAAAAGTTGCAGGACTATAAGAAAATGTATCTGCATCTCTTGCTTGGACAAAAGCAGAAGAGCTTTGAAATGTATTGGTTTTACTTTTCTTTTTTTTATTGCTGACGAGTGTTTACCAATACTTAAAAATACGTACTTTTTATAAACTCTTAACACAGCAACACACATACATCACACAATTAGCCAAATAGTGAATTTTCTGGCCAAAACCACATTTTGTTACATAAATACAAACTGCTGAAAATAAATGCTGAATACCCTTTTCTACATATACTATCTTTATTAAAACACAGCAAACCCGATTCAAACTCGACTCATTCAGTCAAAACATTAACACTAGTTTCTATCCAACAGAAACATACAGTCAATCATAGCACAGTGACTGTCAAAATACTAACCGTTTATGGCTTTACAAAAACTGCATTACTTGTCATGTATCATTTCTACCTGCATATAACACACCATATACAAATCCATAGTTTTTTTGTAATTTAGAAAATCCCTTTAAAATACGAGTTAATCAAGTATAATATATGTGAATACAGCCATTTGTGTATGAAGTTATTCTACTGATCGTGTGTTCGTCTGTGTGTATGGAGGACTGAAGGAGAGTGGGGTGTGTGTAACTGAGATATTATAGTCATGTATTTATCTGTGTGTGCTCAAATATAATGTGCTGCTATTAGGATAAATTATGTGATGATCGTGCTGACGTGATTAACTGAGATCTCTTTGTGTTACTATTATGAGCTCTTGGAGAGATGTCAATTAGAAAAAGTGCACAGACATTATTTTTTAAATGAAGTAATATACGATATTAATGCTGTTTGGCCAATTGCCATCCTAACCATAAGTTCAGCTCTTCTCTTATTGAGTAAAAACAGATGACATAACACTTAATTTAAAAACGTTTACTATCCTTTAACTGTCAGAAGCAAAGCATGCTGGGAACAATAAATCTGCTTTAACTCATTCTGTGTATATATGTGTGAATACATTCTCATTTGTATGGGAACATCTATATGTAACATATCCTCATTAAAGGATGAAGCATTATAATTATTATATTTATCTTTGTCTGTGTCAATATATAGCTCATATATATATTGTCAATGCACATTGCTGTATATTAAAAAAACACTAACTTCCAATGTATATTCTCATGTTTGTTTTGTAAGTGTCAGGATTGTGGACTGTCTTGTGTGTGTTTTGATTCCCATGTGTTCCCTGTGACCCAGTTTCTCCCTCACGTTAATTATTGATTTGATTCCAGGTGTGTCTCATCTTCCTCTCAAATTGTCTGTGTATTTAAGGTCTTGTCCTTTCAGTTGATAGTGGGTCACTCCACAAGGGAGTGTAATTAGCCCAGTTTTATTTTCCGACGTGATTAATGATATATACTTAGAGCTTCCAGTGGATATGGGCAGATCCCTATTTGCAGATGATGGAGCTATATGGAAGAGAGGAAGAAATTGTGAATTTAGAAATGGTGTAACTAGAAATCATCAGGAATTACTTTATGAAATTGTATTTACAAACTCCATAAGTAAGCAAGGGAGAAATATCACATACATGTGGGTGCCAGCGCACGTGGGCATCCAGGGACATGAGAAAGTAGACAGACTACAAAAAAGAACATGTTGACATCAAAATGAAATGATCAAAAACAGAAGGGAAGAGTTTAGCGTGGAAAAGGATAAGGCAAAAATGGCAGCAGCTGTAGGATAATGAAATTAAAGGGAGACATCTATACATGATACAAAATATGATCGGTATGGAAAGTAAAAAGGCAAATAAAAGGAAGGAACAAGTTATAATAAATATACTGAGGATTGGTCATTGCAAGCTAAACAAAACTCTTCATGTTATGGGAAAACATCCGGCAGGACTATGTGATGATTGTCAGGAGGAGGAAACAATTAAGCATATCTTTATATCATGTAAGAAATATATGCAAGAGTTCAAGAATCAGCTGCAGGAAATAGGTATAGTAGAGTATAACGTTAAAAATACAGTAACATGTGGAAATAATGACCAAGGACGGAGATGTTGGTTTAGTTTTTTTTAAGGAGGACTGGACTGGAAGGACGAATGTAATAAATTTAATGAAGATATAGTAAGCCAAAGTGAGACAGTAGATGGCAGTAATGCAACACTATGGATGTCAACTGCTGTAAAACTCCAACGAAGAAGTTAGTAGTGGGTCGGGTCTCTAACGTCAATGGTGCTACATGTTTCTTCCTGTCTGTCTTGTGTTAGAAGAATTAAAGACTGTTACTTGTTTTTTCTCCTCGCTCTGCTCCGTAGTCTAGTGTGGTAGTAAGTGAAGCTTCATGGTAAATACTTCTACCACTCTTGTCAACGTAGTCCATAGTTACAACCAACATTTAACTTTTCTCCACTCTACTTATTTATGCTTCTATCCATAAAATGGTATTTTATATCCCTGTGAGCAGAGCTGGGTAGATTACTTACAAATTGTAATCTGTTACTGATTCCAGCTTACATGACAAAAGTTGTAGTTAGTAAAATAGCAAAATATCTTGTACCATAATGGTGTAAAAAAATGCAAAGACTAAGAAAACTTTTTCCATTCGTTGTAATTTACAACATGAAGTGCATTAAACATTATATTAAATTAAGGTTTCCCAAACTATGGTTCATAAAGGAACTGCAGGGGAAGAAGTGTGTGGGGGGGATTAATGAAAAGCTGTCAATTAATTAAATCATAACAAATTAATTTTTAAACAAACTCCCTTTCGAGAAAAGTCTCTTCACTCGGTGGTCATATTTGCAATGCCAGCTCATACAAGACCTGTCACCTAAATGTATGGAGGAATACTGAAACCTCAAAAACTGCTCGCTGAACTCACAATTAAATTACATGCATCAAATCAGCAACACAAATCTGAAATGGATTGCCCCATGAATGTTGTTTCTTATGCTCCAAAAGAGTTTAAAAAGCTTAATTTTCAGGCTAGACCAGGCAATTGGCACGCGGAGTCATAACGTGTTTATACTGCACATGTGCATCGGCTGGTCTAGTCAGGTTTCTATGGGAAATTTGGCTCTTTCTTTTAGAAGGGGGAACTATTCCTCCATATTGCAGTTTCTTGCATTCATAAGTATAGGAGTGAACCGTATTTGTGTTTCCATAGTCTTTGTTTGAAATAAAACGCATACTAAGAAAGATTAAATATTTGTATTTGTCTGCATACCATGTGATTATTAATAAACATCAAAGAAACTGTGAACATGCAAATGAGGTACTTAATTATTTAAATATTTATTTTAAAATCTCTGGGGTAATTAAAGCAAATATATTTGGTGAAAAAGGTTTAGATTATGAAAAGTTTTGGAATGACTGGATTACATGTAACTAAGAAATAATGTGAATGTGCATTTTTATTAGTTCTAATAATTAATAACTGGTTAAAAAACCTACAGAGTAATAATTCAAATAAAGATGAATGTGTTCATCAGTAGTTTTATTTTTATTTTTATAATTTTTTTGTACCTCCAGAGGTCAAATGCTGTCGCCACCTGACTAATGACTGATCTTTGTGCGAATGTCCACAAAACTGGACTATATATGCATATACAATGTGTATCGGTAGGCTATTTTAGAAAGGAAAATGAAAAAGAGAAATTAAGGAGAATCAATGAATTGAACAATTTATTGCTATTGTGCAGAGGTGGAAAGTAACGAATTACATTTACTCGCGTTACTGTAATTGAGTAGCTTTTTTGTGTACTTTTACTTTTTAAAGTATTTTTTTTTAATCTGTAATTTTACTTTTACTTAAGTATATTTAGTTTGAAGTATTGTACATCGCTACATTTTAAAACATTAATTACTGAGTAAAAAAATAAAAAAATAAATACCTCCCTGGAAACTACTGCAGTAAATAATCGGCAGGAGAACAAACTGGCGCTAAAATCACAAGAAAGATGCAGAAGGACAAGACAGGCATTAATGGTGCAGACCCAGCTGAAAACCAGACCCCGTCGTATTCTGCTGAAGTTGAACTCGAAGGAAATGAAGTGAACCCCTGACCATATTCATGCTCTATTATGCAGTGTAAGCTGTGTTTGCCTCGGGAGACCAAACTAGCAGCTTATAAAATCTCGACATCAACCCTTCACAAGCATGTAGAGGTAACGTAAGGTAAACACTTGCATCGTTGCATTGGTGGTTAAAATGAAGCTTTAACGGTTTAGCAAAAGGGTCTGCACAAATTAGCCAAAAAGACAGTGGTGCAGGGTGTGCGAAAACAAAAATATAGTCATTTTTGTTTTAACGATGTGACAGTGCGATTATCAGTATTTTGCTAACAACAAAACACTAAACAGTGTGCCGTGAAATCTATTAGATTAGACTAACATTAGTCCGCGTGCATGTGGAGTGCTTTCTTTCACTGCAAGATTCAGTCTGTTAAAATGCGTTTAGAATGATCACAACGTTTAATATGTAGGGGCAAAAAATGTATATATTTATATCATTTCATATAGTAAATCAACATCACACGAAGAGTGCCGTTTTTTTCTCCACAAATCAGCATGATTACACAGGCCTGTAGATTTTTTTTTTTTTAAACAAGAAGTTAATTAAGAGACTTGCGTTTTAGACACCATATTGCCTGTTTTTGCTCTATGTCGACAACAAAAATAATTCCAAACACAGCCACCATACACAGTTTTGCGTCTCTGACTCTGAGCAATGACGGTGTTTCATTCCTTGAATTAACCATTTAAATGATTCTGTTCAATCGCAATGATTCACTTATCAGTGAACTTGTTGACACCTACTGGTGGTTTTAAATTAACATTTAGAGTAACTATTTGATATAAAACGAGTATTCAACATTTGTGACCCTGGAGCACAAAACCAGTCTTCAGTCGCTGGGGTATATTTGTAGAAATAGCCAACAATACATTGTATGGGTCAACATTTTCTTTTATGCCAAAAATCATTAGGATATTAAGTAAAGATCATGTTCCATGAAGATATTTAGTAAATTTCCTACTGTAAATATATCAAAACTTCATTGTTGATAAGTTATATGCATTGCTAAGAACTTCATTTGGACAACTTTTGAGTTATTTTTAATCTCAAATATTGAGATTTTCTCAATATTTGTATTTTTTTGCACCCTCAGATTCCAGATTTTCAAATAGTTGTATCTTGGCCAAATATTGTCCGATCATAACAAACCATACATCAATGGAAATATTATTTATTCAGCTTTCAGATCATGTATACCGCCTTTCAACCCCCTTACCGGTTACTTTTAGACAAAACCTACGCTCCCTTTCTCCCTCACATCTTTCCTCTGTAGTATCCTCCTCTCTTCCCTCACCTACCCATTTCTCATCTCTGGATGTGAATGCTGCTACTGATACTTTATGCTCTACTTTAACCACTTGTCTAGATGACATTTGTCCTCTCTCCTCCAGGCCAGCACGAACTGCCCCTTCTAACCCCTGGTTATCTGATGTTCTTCGTGAACATCGGACCAGACTCCGAGCGGCAGAGAGAAAATGGCGAAAATCCAACGAGCCGTCGGACCTGAGTATGTATCAATCGTTTCTTTCATCTTTCTCTGCTGAAGTCCACACTGCCAAATCGTCACATTTCCATAACAAGATCAACAATGCTCCAGATATGCGTAATCTCTTCAGAACATTTAATTCTCTCCTCTGTCCCCCTTCACCCCCTCCCACCACGTCTATAACAGCTGATGACTTTGCAACTTTTTTTTACAAACAAAACTAAAACAATCAGTAGTCAGTTTTCACCTCCACTCATACAGGACCCCCAACCAACTAGATCCACTGCTCAAACTCCCATCTTCTCCTTCTGTCCCCTCACTGAGGCGGAAGTATCCAAATTTCTCCTCTCCAGCCATCCTACTACATGTCCTCTAGACCCACACCTTCTCCAAGCAATCTCTCCCGCACTCTTACCAGCACTCACACACATTATCAACACATCTCTCCTCACAGGCATCTTCCCCACTGCATTCAAGCAGGCTCGGGTAACCCCACTGCTCAAAAAACCTACATTAAACACTTCTCTTTTAGAAAACTACAGACCTATCTCTCTCCTTCCATTCATTGCCAAAACACTCGAACGAGTTGTCTTTAACCAGGTCTCATTGTTTCTTTCACAGAACAACAAACTGGATGCTAAACAGTCAGGTTTAAGGAGTGGCCATTCAACTGAGACTGCGCTACTATCGGTCACTGAAGCCCTGCGAATTGCAAAAGCCGATTCCAAATCATCAGTCCTCATTCTGCTGGATCTGTCTGCCGCTTTTGACACTGTCAATAATCAGATCCTCCTGTCCACCCTCTCATCACTGGATATCACTGGGGATTCCACTTCGCTGGTTTGAATCCTATCTCACTGGTCGGTCTTTCAGGGTGGCCTGGGGCGGGGAGGTATCTAAAGCACATCAATTGGTCACTGGGGTTCCCCAGGGCTCGGTTCTTGGACCCCTCCTCTTCTCCACATACACTACATCACTGGCTCCCATCATACAGGCACATGGCCTCTCCTACCATTTCTATGCTGATGACACACAGCTCTATCTCTCATTTCGACCAGATGATCCAACGGTAGCTGCACGGATCTCAGGCTGCCTGGCGGACATCTCGGCATGGATGAAAGAACACCATCTACAGCTCAACCTGGCAAAGACTGAGCTTCTTTTCTTCCCTGCAACTCCAACTCTACAGCATGATTTCACGATTCAGTTAGGTTCATCAACAATTACCCCATCAGCTTCGGTCAGAAATCTTGGTGTAATCTTCGATGACCAGCTGACCTTCAAAGAGCACATTGCAAAGACTGCTCGATCTTGCAGGTTTGCACTACACAACATCAGAAAGATCAGGCCCTTTCTGACAGAGCATGCTGCACAACTTCTTGTCCAGGCCCTTGTCATTTCTAGACTGGACTACTGCAATGCTCTTCTAGCTGGACTTCCATCAAACACAATCAAACCTCTACAAATGATTCAGAATGCAGCGGCACGACTGGACTTCAACGAGCCCAAAAGAGCCCATGTTACACCTCTCTTTGTCTCCTTGCACTGGCTACCAGTTGCAGCTCGCATCCAGTTCAAGACACTGATGCTTGCATATAGAACAACCACAGGCTCAGCACCCACCTACTTCCACTCACTATGACGAATTTACATCCCCTCCAGAAGTCTGAGATCTGCTAGTGAGCGACGCCTCGTGGTACCATCACAGAGAGGCTCAAAATCACTCTCCAGAACATTCTCTTTTACCGTTCCTGTCCGGTGGAATGATCTTCCCACCCCCATCCGGAATGCTGGATCCCTGTCAATTTTCAAGCAACAACTGAAAACTCATCTCTTTCAACTCTATTTGACTACATAAAAAAAAAAAAAAAATTGAACTTTCACTTTTTCAAAATCTTCATCTTTCTCTCCTTCCCTTGCTAGCTTGTACTTATTTGAACAATGCCTGAGACTTGGTGTTATTGGCACTTCCTCTGTATGTTTGCCTCTTCAAGATTAATCGCTTTATGTACTCCCAATTGTAAGTCGCTTTGGATAAAAGCGTCTGCTAAATGACTAAATGTAAATGTATAAATCTCAATTTAGGAAAATGTACCCTTATGACTGGTTTTGTGGTCCAGGGTCATATTTTATGTCTTATTTATCAAAACATTATTTCTAAATTTGTAACTGCAGGCTAAATGCATTCAATGTCAGTGTAAATACATCTATGCCACTTCAGATGAAGCTTCTGCGTTTCCTCTGCGTTGCAAAGAGGAATTTAGTTGATACTGATTTAATTTGCCTGGTAACAGCCCAAATGTGTTATTATTCTAAATAACTGATTCCTTTAATTAAAAACACCTAGTTTGAGATTTATAGGCCCATATCCCAGGTGTGTCAAACTCAGTTCCTGGAGGGCCACAGCCCTAAAGAGTTTAGCTCCAACCCTGCTCCAACACACACACCATGTAGTTTTCAAATAAGCCTAAATGATTAGATTAGCTGGATCAGATGTGTTTAATTAGGGTTATAAACAGGGCAGGGCTGTAGCCCTCCAGGAACTGAATTTGACACCCTTGGTCTATTCCATTTTTTCATCCCTCCCACTTTATGTAACTAAGTAATTTTTACTCAGAGTAAATTTTAAATGAGCTACTTTTTACCTTTACTTGAGTAGATTTTTAGACTGGTACTTTTACTTGTACTTAAGTACAATTTCATTAATGTAATGTTACTTTTACTTGAGTTGAAAATTTTCGTACTCTTTCCACCTCCTGCTATTGTGTGAAAATGTAATCATGTAATCCATAAAAAAGTAACTGTAGTCTGATTACGAGTATTTTACAATTTAACTAGTAATTACAAGTACTTAATTTGTGGAATCTGGTTACATACTACAGATTATGTAATCAGTTACTACCCCGCTCTGCCCCTGAGTGAATAAGTGAACATTATAGAGACCCTGTCGAGCACGTGTGTGAGTTTATCGTGGTTAAAAGTTGACGATGTGTACCTCATACACTCTGCACGTTTTCAGTACCCTGGTTATAATACCAGTTCACTGAGGTTTGACATATGCAGGGAGTGGATAAAACATATGCAGGGAGTGGCGCCATGAGTACTGTTTTTGTGAATTTATATCCTATGTTCATGAATATGCGAAACAATTGCATTTCCTCAGACGGACCACAGAGTAATTATATGTTTTGGAATAAATATTACTATCCAGGGCACAAAATATTGTCATTTATTTACATCAAGTGGAAGTGAAGCCTTTTAGGTTAGATTTATCGAAAGTCTGACTCAGCCGAAAAACAGTAATTTACCCAGTTTTTCCAAAGCTGTAGGGAAGAAATTGCACGTAAATCACAATTTATCTTTCCTCGTAAAGGAAAACTAGTCCCACCCGAAAAGGGCTCTATAACACATTATTGTCTGACCTTGGTCTGTTGGAGTTGGTTTAGCATTTTTATATATTTTTTAAGTTATTGATGTCACCGCTCTTCAGGCGGAGTCATTAATCAGGCTACACATGTGAGGAAAACTAAAATGCAAGGTGAACATGACCCTCTGATCAAAAAAGATGATGATTAAAGCATTATTTTCTAGTTTCATTGGCACAACATTCATTGACTGTTGCCCAAGAAAATATAATCTTTGACTTTTAGTTCACGAGTTCACACTTACATAATAATGAACTGAATAAACGGTATGCGTATTTGGCGTGCTGTCCGAGGAGAGGGCTCCGAGCTCGGTAATCGTTCCTGAGCCCGGGGTACTCCCTGAGCCCGGGGAGAGGGGTCCGAGCTCGGCATTTGGCCCGGACCCGGAAGCTCCCACCTACCCCCTGCTGGGGTGGAAACGGACTGGAAGTGAGGAGTTGGGGTGGTGGAGGGATTCTGGAAGACGAGAGATAATGGAGGTAAGGCTGCTTGATTATTTATAGGGGTTCTCTCTAGCGTTTATTGGATAAGTGATGTGATTACTGATGATGAATTGGCTGTGTTAATTATCTGCGCGTGCTCCCCCCGAAACTTGTTTATAAAACATCACTTCACGAGTTCACACTTACATAATAATGAACTGAATAAACGGTATGCGTATTTGGCGTCCTGTCCGAGGAGAGGGCTCCGAGCTCGGTAATCGTTCCCGAGCCCGGGGTACTCCCCTCGCCCGGGGAGAGGGGTCCGAGCTCGGCATTTGGCCCGGACCCGGAAGCTCCCCAAAAAATGCTTATCGTGGGACAGCAGCCAAATAGTGGCTAAGAGACCCCCCAAAAATTGCATGGATTAGGGCTGATGGGATGCTGGACATCGCTTGTAATGATGCTGCAGCATCTTGGAGGAAGAAGCGGCTTCTGCTGAAGTGAGCTGCTGCGGCAGCATGGGGAGGGGAAGGAGGAGGTGTGGGTAGACACTGCTGCGGCAGTGGGGAGATATTGATGGAGCTTCTGCGGGAGCGGGCACTGCTGCGGCAGTGGAGGAATATAAGAAGGACTCCTGCGGGGGCGGATACTGCTGCGGCAGTGGGGAGATATTGATGGAGCTCCTGCGGGAGCGGACACTGCTGCGGCAGTGGGGAAGTACGGGAAAGGCTCCTGCGGGAGCGGGCACTGCTGCGGCAGTGGGGAAATACAGGTAGCGCTCCTGGGGGAGCAGTCACTACTGCGGCAGTGAGGAAATACAGGTAGCGCTCCTGCGGGAGCAGACACTGCCGGGGCAGTGGGAAAAATGGAGAGAGCTCCTGCGGGAGCGGACACTACTGCGGTAGTGGGAAAAACAGATAGTGCTCCTGCGGGAGCAGTCACTGCTGGGGCAGTGGGGAAATATAGAGAAGGTTCCTGCTGGAGCAGGCACTGCTGCGGCAGTGGGGAAATATAGAGAAGGTTCCTGCTGGAGCAGACACTGCTGAGGCAGTGAAGAAAACAGCTGGGGGGGTGATTCCTATGGTGGCGTGGGGCTGTTGGGGGGGTTGGGTAACGGGGAGGGGAGGGGAGGGGCCGGGAGGGGAAAAGGCTCCTGCTGGAGCGAGCACTGCTGCGGCAGTGAGGAAATATAGATAGCGCTCCTGCGGGAGCAGACACTGCTGCGGCAGTGGGGAAATACAGATAGCGCTCCTGCGGGAGCAGACACTGCTGCGGCAGTGGGGAAATACAGAAAAGGCTCCTGCGGGAGCGGGCACTGCTGCGGCAAGGGGAAATACAGAAAAGGCTCCTGCGGGAGCAGACACTACTGCGGCAGTGGGGAAATACAGAGAAAGCTCCTGCGGGAGCGGGCACTGCTGCGGCAGTGAGGAAAAACAGCTGGAGGGATTGTGTGTGTGTGTGGGTGGGAGGGGGGAAGGGTGATGGAGAGGAGAGGTTGCTATGGGGTTTCGGAGGTGTATTCTAAAGGGGATGGCCGATTAGGGTCTGGTGGGCTTCCTTGATGTGGGAGCGGTCTGATCGAATATAGCTTTTGAAAGCTTCCGACGACCAGAGACCGAGTTCTTGGATCTGCTGTTGGGAAAGGCCTTTGTGGGCCGCTGTGGTTGCTGCGCCTATTCGGAATTAATGGCTGGAAAAGTTTTCGGCTGGGGTATCTGATAGGAGCAGGACTGCCTTGAGGTGCTTTTGGAACCAGAAGCGAGTGACGGGGCGGTTGGAGTCGTCTGTAAAAAGGGGGTCGGATGGGAGTTTGGACTGTGATTTCCTTAGGTGGAGGAAAGCTATGAGGGTTTGGAATGGTAATATAGGCGATTGGAGGTTGAAAATGTAAATGAAGTGGCCTTTCTTTGTTTGGTCTGTCTTACTTTGCTTAATGGTGTAAGAGATGGTTTCGTCGTCCAGCACCGCTAGATCTGAGATGGTGGGGTGGATGGCTGGGTCGAAACTGGATGAGATGGCGAGCTCAGAGCATCTGAGAAAGCCAAAGAAGGCCAGGATAAACATGGCGTCGAGTGTGCGGGCGGTGTGGACGGAATGGTAGCCTCTGCGGAGGGTGGAAATGCATTTGGTCAAAATTTTTAAAGTTATGGGCTGCCTGGAGTCTGGGCGGGTGGGATTGTTTTTTTTGGATACCTTTGATGAGTAGGGAGGTCTGTGAATTGGCTATATGGGCGGAAGGGGAACCGTATAAAAGTTTGTGGAAAAATTGTAGTCCGCTTAGATAACCTTTAATGGAACTGGTTTGGAGTTTTTTGTTTATGTTGAGGTGGGAGATGAATGAGGTGATGGCCAGTAGGGAAAAGGCGGGGAATGGCAGGTTATAAGCGGAGTGAAAAGTTTTAAAGCTTTTCCATGCTGTCAGGTATGACTGGAGGGTCCTTGGGGAGACTGCTTGGAGAATTGAATTGAGGGAAGCTTCGAGGAGAGGTTTCAAGGGATGGTTTAAGGGAATATCAGTTCTGAAAAGGGAGGTACTGGGGTGGGGAGTGGATCCGCCTCCGGTGCCAACATTCTGAATTTCTGAAAAGAAAAACGAGAGAGAGAGTCAGCTATCTGATTTTTTGACCCGGGAATGTGCCTTGCGGTTATGATGAATTGGTCGCAAGCTGAAATCCAAATGAAACGTCTTAACAGGGGGTTTAGCATGGGTGAATGGGAACGAGATTTGTTGACGCAGTGTACGGTTGTTTCGTTGTCGCAGTGGATAATGATGCTGGTAGCGGACCATTCTTTACCCCACAGAAAGGCTGCGATGACTATGGGATAGAGCTCGAATAGAGCTGAGGATGCTGATGACTGTGGTAGATTGGATAGCTGGCAGGGCCAAGTAGATGCGAACCAGCGTCCTTGGTAAAATCCCCCATAACCGATGGAGTGGGCGGCGTCGGTAAATAATTGGATGTCGACTGGGGAAGAAATCAAGTTGTTATAAAAGAAGGATATTCCGTTCCAACGTTTGAAAAAAAGATATCCATAAGCTGAGCTCATTACGGCATGAGTCGGTTAGGGCTATTTGATCTTCTAGGGCATGGGTGGAAGATGCGAGAGTGAGGAGATGTGAGATGAAGGGGCGGCCTTGTGGGATGATGCGCATGGCCGAGAACGGATAGCAGTTCGCGTTTGGAACAGGTTGGGTTTGCTGCGAGAGTGGATGCTACCAAAATCATCCTGTCGATTTTTTCCTTGGGTAAAGAAGCTTGGAATTTTTGTGAATCCAAGTTGATACCCAAAAATTCGATAGAAGTGCTGGGACCCGCGGTTTTATCTTGGGCGAGGGGAATTCCGAGCTCTGAAAAAACTTTTTGGGTTGTCAAGAGGTGCGCGGCTGGGATGGAGTCGGGTGGCGAGATGATCAAAAAATCGTCTAAAAGATGGACCAGATAGGGTATGTCGTAATTGTTTGAGAGGATCCAACAGATTGCTTCTGATAACATGTCGAAGATTTTGGGGCTGCTTCTACAGCCGAAGGTGAGACGGACGGAAAAATAAAAAATTTCCTGCCAGCGGATGCCGAATAAGTGCCAAAAAGTCTGGGTGGATGGGCATTACTTTAAAGGCGGACGTGATGTCGACTTTGGCTAGCCAAGCTCCACGGCCTGCGTCTTTGATCAGGGTGATGGCTTGGTCGATGTCATGGTAGTGGAGAGAAAACTCTTCGAGCGGAATGAGGCTGTTAATGCTTGGGAATGGGGAATTATGTGGTGATGAAAGATCGATTATGAGGCGTTTTTTACCTGAAAATTTTCTGGTAGCTACGCCGATGGGACTGACGCGGAAGATGTTGAAAGGGGGGACGGAGAAGGGGCCGATCTTGAAGTTTGCTTCTATTTCTTTTTTAATTAGGATATCGACTGTTTCGGGTTCGGTGAGAGCGGACTGGAGATTGGGGCAGATGAGGCTTTCGGAGGGGAGGTTTCCCACGCCGGGGTGAAAGCCATGTGAGAGACCTGACAATAAGTATTTAGTAAAATGCGGGTCAGGGTGATGGACTAATTCTGAAGATAAGCAAAAAATATTTACAGGAGTCGATAAGTATCTTTTAGAATTTTTATTGCCGGCTTTGGAAACCGGACAGATTATGCGGGCGTGAGCGCCGCCGCAAAAATTGCAGACGTGCATGAAACGGCATCTTTGTCGAGAGCATCTGCCGGTGTTGAAGCTGACGCAGACCTGGCTTTCGGAGGAAAAAAGGCGGTGGCGAAGTAAGGGAGGGGGGGGGGGGGGGGTTGTAAGGGATGTTTGTGGTGCGTGGTACGTAGCTGGTGGATCTGGGCTGGGATGGTTCGGGGCAGGGGGGGATGGATGGGTTAATGAAAGGGCAGATGGTGGTGGAGTGGGAAATAGACCGGCAGACTGCGCAAGTGATGTTGCGGCAGCCTAAAAACACCCTGTTGTGGAGTTCGTTATCTAGTGCTCCCCAGTAAGGACATTGGTTCCATTGGGCCACCCGGATTGCGCATTTGGCTGAAAATAACTTGTGATATGTGTAAAAAGGGGAGCCGCCGTAGGATAGTGCAAGCTCGGCGATTATTGCGAGATAGTCGCCGAGCTCGCGTCTCCTGTGAGGGAAAGTGGTGCATATGACTTCCGTGTAGCGATTGAAGGCGATAGTGAATTCGGTAAAAGACAAAATGCATGATGGATTGTTGGCTGAATTTTTTTAAGTGGCGGAAAATTCGCCGCAATCGATTTGGCGATCAGCGGACGGAGGTGAAATTGGTGACAATAAAGAAAATAAGTCTACGTCTGTACCTGATAGAATCTGTGACCTGATGGAGTTGGCTACGGGGGGTGGTTCCAATGCGAGTGCGTTTGGAGGGACGGGTAGAGGCGTGGCGGAAGAAAGAGAGAAAGGGGCTCCGGGGACGGAGCTAACGGCGTGGAAGAGAGGGGGAATGGCGAGTGTTTGGGTCATTAATTGAGGTATGTTCGAGCTTGAACGGGCTTGGTGAACGGAGAAAGGAGGGGGAAAAGGGGGGAAATGGTGGGCGCCGGGGCTTGCGCTGTCAGAGGAGGGCTAGCCGTGTGTGGCGGAGCTGCGGGCCATGGGTAGGGGAGGGGTTCGTTGAGCCGGGGCTGCGAATAGCTCTTTGCCGCTGACGGAGGCGTACTTGTTCTGGTGTGGCGGCTTGTGGAGGCGAAGGCTGGCTCTTCGCTGGGCTGAGTTGCGAGCTGGCGCTTGGTGGAGGCTCGAGGAAAGTGGGGGCTGAGGGCTGCGGCATCTGGGGCGCGGCCGAGGCTAGCCGAGGGCCTGCTGCTGCGATTCGATGGCCGGAGGCCGGTCCTCGAGGGAGTGAAGATTGGACCGGGCCGTGAGTAGGGTGATTTGCGGCCCTTGCTCGCTGTGGTCGCTGATTTGGGTGGAGGGGAGGAATTTGGAAGTTCCCCAGACTGGAGAGAATTGTAGAGGACGAGGAGATCCGACTTACTTGAACGTCGTGGAATAATGACGCCGGCACTGGTGAGAACTTGTCGGAGTCCTGCCACGGTCCAATTTTCTGCTGATGGGGCGTGTGAAAAAACTGACGCGTAGGAGGAGGCTGGAGAAGGTGGCTGATGCCTTGGAGGCGAGGGTGAAGGCGAGCTGCGGCGCTTGGAGGCGTTAGCCGCGGTGGAACGGGAAGGCCGGCGGCCCCGTGTTGCAGCCGCAGGCTCGATTGGGGTGTCCTGCGGAGCGCTGGTGCTTTGGACAGCGGCGGGAGGATCCGAGGAGTCGGCTGAGCTTTCGTCACGAAAAACTTCAATCTCTGACATAATGCGGCAATTGGGTGTACCAACGCTGGAAGACGAGAGATAATGGAGGCAAGGCTGCTTGATTATTTTTAGGGGTTCTCTCTAGCGTTTATTGGATAAGTGATGTGATTACTGATGATGAATTGGCTGTGTTAATTATCCGCGCGTGCTCCTCCCGAAACTTGTTTATAAAACATCACTTACTGGCACTTGGCCAGTTAAATCTTAGCTAATCTTGGTTAATCAGTCATAGGCCTATACAAATTTATTTTTTCACAAGCAACTGGTTTTAGTTTAACCAGATCCTGATTTGACTGTTAAAAATAGAAATAAAAAAGGATCTGCCAAATGTGTAAAAACCAAGAAGAAACTGTCACGTACGTGGAGACGGGGAAAACGCAGGAGACAAAACTTAACGGTCGGAAAGGGTTTTAATAACGATAACTTCCGAGATGCAACAAGTAACAAAGTAGAACGGACAAACACTAAGAGAAAACTCAGGACTTTTAAACACATGGAAGGTGATCAAGGGAAAATTAAACAGGAGCTAGGGATAATAAATTAACTAAACAAGAACAGGAAATAACCCTAAAAGGAAACACGGGAACAAGGACAGGTTTAAAACAAGGAAAAGAAAGTCCCTAATCCTGACAAAAACCAAAAATGTGGAAAAGTTTATTTATGTGTTGATTCTTTTCTCAGTCCGCATCTTTGGGTTAAACAAAGTGTATACAACTATTTTCACATTACTTCCATATTAAAAATACTTGCTTGATTTTAAAGTGATACATTTATTTAAATACTTGGTATACTTTTAAAACTAAGAAAAGTCAATATAATATAGTTATTTATCAAAAAAGTCATAAACATTGAATGTGCTTCCAGTGGAGAGCTAAATGAATAAATGCAATATACAAAAAAAAAAAAAAAAAAAAGTAACAGACATTTTACAGCAAATATGATGTTAAGACCGTTTGACTGCACATAGTTTGTGTGGGACTGGGTTCAGGGTGAAGCCCACGACTGGCTTGAGATCCAGATCATCTTTTGAAACTCCAGGAGGAGGACTGAAGTGGAAATGTTGAAGAAGGGAGGTGAAGAACAGGAAGAGCTCCATCCTGGCCAAACTCTCTCCAATACAAACCCTGCGGCCTGAGAACAAAAATAAGCAAAGGATTAACAAAAAGCACCTGCAATTGCACAAAAAAATGGTGAATTTGAAGTCTACCGCACCTGCAGAGAAGGGCATGAAGGCATCCTTTTTGACAAACTTGCCCTGGTTGTTTAGGAAGTGTCCTGGGTTGAAGCTGTCAGGAGTTTCCCACTCACTTTCATCCCTCAATACAGATTCCAGTAGTGGCCACACACTGGTACCCTGTGCAAAAAAAATAAAAGATTAATGATTCATGGTGCAAACACATAATCAAAACATTGCATGCTCTTACTGGACCCAGACCTTCTTGATGAAGTATCCATTGAGGTGAACGTCACAGGTGGTTTGATGGGGGGAAGCTAGGGGTAGTACATTTGCAAATCTCTGGGTTTCATGAGTATCAGTATATTCACAGCATCAGTATATGGTAGTCTTCCACCATGGGCTGACGTCCACCGATCACTCGGTCAATCTCTTCTTGAACCTCAGCTTAGAAATTCACAAGACCACAATATGAGCATTTATAACATCATTACTACTTGACTCCTATTGACACTTTGCATGGTTTATAATTAGCTTTGCAGACTTGCAGAATTCAAATAGTGGTAAAATAATGCAATAGTTCTGCATTAAGACCATACCTTGTATTTCAGGGTATTTGGCCATGAGCAGAAGACCCCAGCGAAGCGTTGTGGCCATTGTGTAGGTCCCAGCACCAAATAGGTTGTTCATCGTACAATATAAATTCATTGAATTATATAAAGAGTCTGTTTTGCCAGATTCCTGCAGAAATCATGACAGTGAAAGCCAAGAAAGTGAGATGTCAGATGGTGAAATTTGTTTTATTTAAAACTACAGGCATACCTCGTCTTTTTGCTGTCGTATCAGGAAAGCGTCAGTGATTCCTCTGGGATCCTGAGGGTTCAGAGTCTTCTTCAGACCATTTATTATTTCCTCGCTTTGTCTGAATGTTTCTTTTACATTGTTTATAATACGTTTCTGATTCGACACAAAAGGACGAATCCAAGGAAACATGTTGTAGAGCTGCAAACAAGCAGAACCGCATAATGAGCGATGCACATACACTTCAACTCCAAAATAAAGCAATAGAAATGTCTGGGTACTTGAACTGAAGCTGATCCAATCATCCTCATGTTTTCATAAACTCGTTTAACCATGTGATGTAACTTCGTGTTGCTATATTCAAATCTGGTGCTGTAGACAATGGCAAAGATGACGTTTGAAACCGCCATGGCTATTGGCAGAGTTGTTTCAAACGGATTTCCTGCACATGGGTGAACAAGATGTTAATATTTAAATATATTTAAGTCACAGCATCATCTTGTGCTTGGGCTTTGCAGTCTTACCTTCAAACTTCTCAAACTCCTCTTTTAAATATTGCGTTTCTTCAATGATTATCTCTTCGCTTCTTTTCTTGCCCATTCCAAAGTCTCGCAGGTTCGAAAGAGCAAAGCGTCTCATTTCCCTCCAGTTTTCACCATTGGAAAACACAATCCCTGTAGAGGCATCATTTATCCATTACTCCAAAGTAGGGATGCGTGGTATACCAGTACTGGAAAAGTACCGGTATATATTACATTTCAATCGGTACGATATCATAATTTCGCTCAATTCGGTATTTCATATGCTGCAGTTGAAAAATGCGCCTGTAGGTGGCAGTTATTCCTAAATTGCTGTGCAACCGGTAAATGTGACAACAGTACAGCGCGATGGATCAAACAGATGAAACTCTATCAACGCACCCAAAATGAATAAGCAAAGAGAACAGTAGATGTGAAATATGACATTACTTTGAATACAAAACAGATGACAAAGGATTGCTATAGGCCTAAATCATGTTGCCACAGGAACACATCAAATCTTTTTAAGCATTTGTCGCTCGCTCATCCTGATCTTTTCAGAGAATTAAGAGATCGACAGTTCATCTTTCATAAATTCAGATTTAATTTGAACTTTTTTTTCCAACTGATCAACACATACAGATACAGTAAGCTCAAACGTGCGTGTGTGATACGCAAGAACCAGTGAAGATTTGGTCATATAGTTTATGCACTTGCATTTCATACAATGCATATTAATTGGATTTGAATTGAACAAGAGTTTTGCTATATATATTTTTGTATCAATGTGAAGGGAAAGTTTCTGCTAATATGAAGCAAGCAAGATAGGGATTTTTTTATTTTTCTTTGGCTGAGTCTGAAATCTGAAAACAATCTGAGAGAGAGAGAAATAACGTGATTTTGAATATTACGTTGACTGTTAAAATAACACTTTACTATAAAGCAACATTTGTTGCATCAATAGCACGACTTCAGTTTTTTTTTTTACTCAGCAAAAAAGTAACCTATGTTCCCGGTAGGTTTTTTTTGTTACATTTTGTAACAATGTATGTGTTTTCACTGTAAAGATAAGAAGATTTAATTATATTTTCATCTTGATAGTTCAGTTAGACATATGTTTTTGTTTTTTTTAACTCCAACATCAACATCAAAATATAACCTATGTTACCTGTAGGTTTTTTGTTACAGTTTGATACAAAGGTATTAAGATATGAATCAGTTTATTATTATTATATAATTATTTTAAATTCACTTATTTTGAGGCTGGTTATTGGTCACCTATGGTATTGATTCAGTATCGATACCGAGGTATTACATTCTGGTATCGAACCGAAGCCGAAAGTATGGGGTCGAGCAATCCCTGCTCCAAAGTGCTGAATTAAATTGATGTCTATAGAAAAATAAGGTGTGAATTAAATGATCATATGAAGGTATGAAACCCTCCTTACCATATCCCTGGTTGAAATCATGAAATATGGGAGTAATATCTCGGTCACCAAACTCCTCTGAAAGGTTCACTAGCGCCTGCTTGACGGCCTTGTATCCTGACAATATTACCACTTTTTTGGGGCCAAAGTGCACTGTGTAAACTGACCCATATTGTTTTGACAGCTGCAAGACAGAAAAGATGGAGCTATTGAAAATTATATTATATTGGCATCATCTCATGCTCTGTCTGGTTGGTTTACTAGCAGAACACAGCATTCTTAAATTATATGAGATTTTTACTCAATCCTAGATCATGCAAATTAATTCATTCAAATGGGATAACCTTAGCTATCATGAATGACCCTCTTTACACCTCATTATGTCCCAGGTTATCTTCAAACACCGTGCTCTCTCTTGTTGTGCATTTGCCTACTGGCATGATGCCCGACTCCGCAGTCATACATTACTATTGACTCTTACCCTAGTCAGCGTGTGAACTAGGTGACCTATTTGTCATTGTACACTGTAAGTATGCCAGGGAATGCCTACTTGGCATGTGTAACATTTAAGCAATAAGGTACAAGAGGGAATACCCTGACAATGTAGTCTGAAGAGCATTGATGCAGAAGATAGATTTTTTTAGCTATGATATCATACTGAATGCTTTACTATCCATCTATCTCATTTGACAGTCTATATATTTAATTGAGATACATGCTTGATCTAAATATATGCTTGATCAATACTAAAGTTAGAACACTGTATTTCAAATCATCAAAAATCAAATCAGCTGTCTGAAGCATTTTTGCTCACCTCCCAAAGGCTCAGGTAGGTTTTCTTGAGGTCGAGCGTGTGCAGGTTCCCCACCAGTGGCAGTGGTTTGGGTCCTTGAGGATATTTTATTCCCTCATCCTGAGAGCTGCAGCTGATGGAGAACAGATAAATAGCCAAACACAACAGCAGGACACTAAATACTGTACCTATCCCAGAGCCCTGAGAGAGTAATGCTTCTATTAAAGCCATACTGAGAGATCTACCATACACATGCACAGATAGAGCACTCGTTTAAGGCTGATGTGGGTTATGGTCTTGCTCTTATGTACCCTGTATGTAAACTACAGGAGGGGCCATAAGAAAGAACAGTGTAACCTTTGTACAGAAACAAGGCATCAGGGATTAGATCCAAATAAAAAAACATGATATCACCGGCACCGGTAAGCAGCAATAATTAAAAGATTAAACCATAGTGTAAGAATAAAACCAATTTTATTTCGTTTTTTATTATTTTCATCTTTGTCATACACAACAGGCCTGATAATAAGAACTCGGTTTTGTAGCACATAAATATAAACACATCATTAAAAAATACATTTAATTTTTTTTGAAACAAATAAAATAAATGTACATTTACATTCTGTTCAAAAAAACATTTTTAATGAAATTGTTCCACTGAACCAAATCCAAAGATTGATGTAAACTTGTAAAAATTTGTACAATTTACAAATGCTTTTTTTATAATGCTAATAGCAAATGATTCGCTAAAAGCATGGGTAGAATTTCATCAGCATTGTTCATAAGTGATTGTTTTACGGTCTTGTATCAGACAAGAACAGCAAATTCCCACATACAGTGCACTTTGAACACTGACCTGAATTTCTGGGCAGCTGCAAAATAATTTAAAAAATAACAGAGCCACGTGCATTGAAGTTGTATATATGTGTTAAACTGAGTTGAACACTTTCAATAGAACAACTTGTTCTCCTTAATAAAGAGGAGGTGACCTAAATAAATTATTTATATAAGGTGATCTAAATTTGTACACAACTTTTTTCCCACCTATTTATCTGACGTTACAAGTTTAATATGAATAAACAAAGACATCCCTGCAGATAAAAAAAGTAAGAAAGTTCTTTAAAATGTTTTACATTGATTCATGCTTATTTCCTTCTGCTCATTTCTACATACTTGTTTATGTATCTCTTCATATGAAATGGACTCAAAACAGATGTTATTGTGGTTTGCACTCATGCAAACAGATTTTGTCAAGTTGAAAGAAAACACGTTTGCTGGTCTCTCAGTCCGGGCTGCTGACTGCTTTTAAAGAAGCACTTTTCGGCTGCTTAGTTTGGGAGATTAAATCACCAGAACACCAGCTCTACCAGACTTTGAGACCTGAAAACAATGGCAGAAACACTTTTTAGAAGCGTTACCATTTCTTCTGGTGTCTTAAGTGTTTTTCATACTCACTGATAGTAATGGGAAAATCAGTTTATTTGACTGACTCGGACCTTTGAGTCTCATTCAGAAAAATGAACGAATCTTTTTTCAAGTAAATTCGTTTATTTTAGCAAAATATAATTAAAATGTTACTTCCCTAACACATCTACTACTTATGCAAACGTTGATCACACTACAAACAATACACAACTATAATTATAACTATAGTGCTATAAGAAACAGAAAAGTTAATTTATTATTTACCTGGATCTTTAGTCTATGATCACCTTACCTGTTATCTAACTTGTCTTCGGGTTTGAGTCGTTCGTTCATCACGTGACAGCCCCATATGCGTAACCTATTCAGTCTGAGCCGGAAAGAGAATTGATTAGTTCACCTTTCAAATCCTCGGGTTTGAAGCAATGCAAATAAACTTCTGTGTATTTGCATTGCTTCTTTAAACCGCTTAATTAAGGCTTTTAGCCTAAAAGAGGCCTACTGGAATTATATATTTGTTTGTTTGCTTTAAATACAGAAAGACATAGAGCTTCAATTGAAAGATCTTGCATCATATCATATCCATTTTATTCAGTGAAATCTAAGAATGTGT
Organism: Schizopygopsis malacanthus; assembly: GCA_027474115.1. Lineage (NCBI taxonomy): Eukaryota > Metazoa > Chordata > Actinopteri > Cypriniformes > Cyprinidae > Schizopygopsis > Schizopygopsis malacanthus. Next base: position 6,681,148 of record CM049868.1, read on the forward strand.
GTGTGTGTGTGTGTGTGGATTAAAATGTAACACATCTCAGCTCTTTCAGAGAGTTATTTTCACAGTCAAAGGTACTTTTGGTAAAAGTGAAAAAAGACGATAAAAGCCAATGACGTCTACTTTAAAGGTCTGATTTTAGGTCATTGGTTGAGTTGTGTACAATAAATGATTTGTTTGTTCTGTAGAAGTTTCGCAATGCAAAGGTAAATGATCTGCTGGTGTCTCTGGTCTCTCTGCTTCTGAAGCCAAAGTCACTTCAGTTCTGATCCTAAATGTTCTTCCAGAGTCCAGATTTCTGGAGCTTTAGTTAATGTGCCACGATACTTGGGGAACTATTTGTGATCGTATCATGGCTACATTACACAGCTCCATTAAGGCAAAAAGAGTGCACAACTAGTAAAAAAAAAAAATAATAATAATATATATATATATATATATATACAGGTGCTGGTCATATAATTAGAATATCATCAAAAAGTGTATTTATTTCACTAATTCCATTCAAAAAGTGAAACTTGTATAATTCATTCCACACAGACTGATATATTTCAAGTGTTTATTTCTTTTAATTTTGATTATTATAACTGACAACTAATGAAAACCCCAAATTCAGTATCTGAATACTGGCAAAATAAAGCAAAAACAGTAAAAAATTATGCTTAAAAATAGTCAATAAATGCAGTCAACTTCTTGTTCGCTGAACTATTAAAAAGTCCACAGAGCTTTTCACTTTCATAGGGATTGTGAACTCAAATTTCAGCTTTTTGTTCGTAACACTTAAGTATAATAATGATTGATAATTGTCATTATTTAAGTATATATTTTCTTGAGTCGTGTAGGCCTACTTATATAATCCTAACGGCCGCCATCAGAGCTTTGTGAACTAATAAAACACAAAGTATTTCTCTCTTTTACTGCATAGTAAACCTAAATTTGCTATTAGAACTCTGCAGGTCTATAATTGTGAAAATGGAATGCAGGCACACACCCATGTCATTTCTTACACCTGCAAAATGTAGCTTTAAAATACTCCAACAATATAGTTTTTCAGCAGTTTTGCACACTGGGTGGTTCACCCTGCCAGTAAAATGTTTGACATTTTACCCTTTCAAAAAGGACAAATGTAACGACTGTTACCTCGGTTCCCTGAAGAGGCAACGAACGTTGCGTCAGAGTTCTAACGCTTTGGGAACGCCTTTTGTGTGATAAGTCTTGAAGCACATATGAAATCAATCCAAGGTGTAATTGGGACGTCAGAGCGGGTGACGTCACGAACCAGGAAGCTATAAAGCTTGCCCAAACTAAGATTTCACTAGCTTAAAAAGTCTGAGCAAGTCGCTTATAGGCACGAATGAGATATGGCCGGGGATGCAACGTTCGTACCCTCTTCAGGGAACCGAGGTTACAGTCGTAACCGAACGTTCCCTTTCAAGGGAACTCCATTGCGTCAGAGTTCTAACGCTTTGGGAACGAAATGTAACAGCACCATAGCAACGAGTGCATATCCTGTGTGAATCTTACGAGCAGCACTAGGACGAGAGCACTTGGGAACCTGGGGTAGAGTCCAGGTCCAAATATAATCAATATAGAATAAAATGTGATGAATGTGTGCGGTGAGGACCAGCCTGCCGCATCACAAACCTCTTGGAGAGCAACTCCTGATATCAGGGCCTTGGAGGCCGCCATACTCCTGGTCGAGTGGGACCGGACAGCCATAGGGGAAGGCTGAACGGCCGACTCATAAGCAAGTGAGATTGCCTCAACCACCCACTTGCTCATCCTTTGCTTAGATGCAGGGGACCCCTTGTTAGGAGGTCCAAAGCATACGAACGGCTGTTCATTCTTGCGCCACAGGGCAGCTCTGTGGATGTAAGCATCTAATGCCCGTACTAGGCAAAGCAAATTGTGCCTTTCCTGGTCCGCATTTTGAAAAGGAGGAGGACAGAAGGCTTGCAGCATAATCAACCTTGCCACATTAGCGGGGACTTTAGGAACGTAACCTGGTCTGGGATGAAGAAATGCTTTAACCATGCCAGGTGCAAATTCTAGGCACGAGGGTGCAACCAACAATGCTTGTAGATCTCCTATTCTTTTAAGAGATGAGATTGCAAGGAGGAACAATGCTTTTAAGGTCAAACACTTGGCCGGCACCTCCTCTAAAGCCTCGATGGGAGCTAGGGAAAGGCCTTGCAGGACAATGGCCAAGTCCCATGTCGGCACCCTGGTGCGAGCTGCAGGCCTCAGCCTCAGAGTACCATGGAGGAAACGAGATACCAGGGGGTCTTTCCCCATCGACATTCCACCCAAAGGAATATGGTAAGCACGTATGGCCGCCACATAAACCTTCAGAGTGGACGGGGTTAGCCCTGCAGTGAACCGATCTTGCAGGAACTCCAGCACTGTACCAACTGGGCAGTTAACTGGGTAAAGGTGATGGTCACTACACCAAGAAGTGAAAACATTCCACTTCAAGGCATAAAGTTTCCTTGTGGATGGAGCTCTGGAGTGGAGAATGGTCTCAACAACCTCGATTGAGAGACCTGAGTCTATGAGCTGGGCCCCCTCAGAGGCCAAGCTCACAGTTTCCATAGTTCTGGATGGGGGTGAAATATTGAGCCCCCTGCTTGGGACAGAACTCTCTCCAGTACTCCTGAGAGCAGAGCGATCGGGGGAAATGCATACAGACGAAGCCTCAACCAGGCTCCTCTCGGACTGGATGCGTGATGGAGAACCAGAGTGGACAGTGAGACGTCTTTCGAGACGCAAACAGATCCACTTGTGCCTGGTCAAACTCCTTCCATATCAGCTCCACCACCTTGGGGTGGATCCTCCATTCCCTGGGTCTCAGCCCCTGTCTCGACAGGATGTCTGCTCCTATATTGTGGGCCCCAGGGATGTAAGTGGATCGCAGAGACAACAACTTCCCTTGGGACCACAGGAGGATTTGGCACGCCAGTTTGCAAAGTGGACGTGACCGTAAACCCCCTGGTGTTTTATGTAGGAGACCACCGATGTGTTGTCTGAGCGGACAAGCACATGGTGGCCCCTGAGATCTGTTAGGAAATTCTTGAGAGCAAGAAATACAGCCAACATCTCCAGACGGTTGATGTGCCATGAGAGATGATGGTCCTTCCACAGACCTTGACTCGAGCGTCCCTCTAAGATCGCTCCTCAGCCCGTGAGGGAGGCATCTGTCGTTAGCATCTTGCGAAGACATGAAGCTCCCAACATAGGACCCTGGGACAGGAACCAAGGTTTCTTCCACATTACCAAGGCACGAAGGCCTGTGGTGCCACGTGGTGACCTTGATCATGTGAAAGGGGTTGCCCCTCGGGGGAAACCCTTTGGTCCTGAGCCACCACTGCAGGGGTCTCATGTGCAACAGTCCAAAAGGTATCACGTTGGATGCTGCTGACATAAAACATAACAGTCTCTGAAACTGTCTGGCAGTGAGTGACTGGCCTAGCCTTATTCTTTCCACAGCCGACAGGATGGACTCTATACATGCCGGTGACAGGCGCGCCTGCATCAACGTTGAGTCCCATATCACGCCCAGGAAAGTGGTCCTCTGTAATGGAGAAAGCACACTTATCTTGGCGTTTAGCCGTAACCCCAATTTTTTCATGTGGGCAAGAACGACATCTCGATGCCGAACTGCCAACTGATGCGACTGAGCTAAAATGAACCATTTGTCGATGTAGTTCATAATGCGAATACCCTGAAGCCGAAGAAGTACCAGGGCTGCATCTACGCATTTCGTAAAATTGCGGGGTGATAATGCTAGGCCGAACGGAAGAACCCGATACTGGTATGATTTGCCCCCAAAAGCGAACCTCAGGAACTTTCTGTGACATGGACGGATGGATATGTGAAAGTATGCGTCCTTGAGATCTATTGTGACAAACCAGTCCTCGGATCTGATCTGTGACACGATTTGTCTCAAAGTTAACATTTTGAACTTGAGCTGCATGACGGATTCATTCAGAACTCGAAGATCTAAAATGGGACGCAGCCCTCCATCCTTCTTTGGAACTATGAAATACCGAATGTAAAACCCGGTTTCCCTGTTGGAGTGAGGTTCATATTCTATGGCCCCTTTCTCTAACAGAGCTTTTATTTCCTGTTCCATTACCAGAACCTGCTGGGGGGCCACCTCAGTGGACAAAACCCCCATGAACCTGGGCGGGCGACACCCGAACTGTATTTGATACCCTTTTTCTATAGTCTGCAGGACCCGATGAGATATATTTGGCAAAAAATTCCACGCTGTCAAAAATTCTACTAGAGGTACCAGCCTCTCGAGACTGGTTTCTGGATTTGTATGTATTTGTGCAGTCAGAACGATATCCTGAAGCGGTGAACCGGCAGGAAGCTGACCGCTCCAAAACCCTCCTCAGAGGGGGCGGGCATCCCGAGGCCACTTCGTTTCCAGGTGGACCTTGGGATATGCGCTCGCAGGAGACCGCTGTGCCCTGAAGCACACGTGGCATGCTTCCGGTGGCGCTGCTGAGTTCAGTCGCCTGTGAATTAGCTCCGCTCAAAATTGTGTCTATTTTTACCTCTCTTTTTATACGTGTAACGTCTGCAATGATTATGTACGACAAAAGAACACTTTTGGACATTGGACAGCGTTACACTAACCTGATCCAGGACACTTTATACACAGATCCAGCGTGGCCATTGGAGATTCTTCGGAGCACCGAAGCTGACAAAGGCCGCCTCAATAATACCAGGAGGCGAAAGAAACACTGCGGGAAACATGCTGGAATCCGCAACAGACTGAGGAAAAGGGCTCACAGTCCCCCTCTACCGAGTATTTTGCTCGCCAATGTCCAATCCTTGGATAATAAGATGGACGATCTTAGAGCCAGGATTAGTTTCCAACGGGACATTAGGGACTGTAACATCATTTGTTTGACCGAAACATGGCTCACGCCGACGGTCCCGGACAACGCTGTAACGCCGTCTGACAACTTCTCTGTTTTACGGATGGACAGAACAGCCGAGGCCGGAAAAACCAAAGGTGGTGGAGTGTGTTTCTTCATTAACAAGAAATGGTGTGACCCCAGGAACGTCTCCATTCTGTCGCGCTCCTGCTCGCCTCATCTAGAACATCTCTCCATTATCTGCCGCCCATTCTATCTGCCCCGGGAATTCTCATCAACCGTCGTTACTGCCGTTTATATACCACCACAGGCAGATAGCAGCTTGGCTTTGTCTAAACTACACGATGAACTCAGCGGATATATCAACATACATCCTGACGCTGCATGTATCGTCGCGGGGGACTTTAACAAAGCTAACCTCAAAAAGGTCATCCCTAACTTTCATCAGCACATATCCTGTCCAGCCAGAGGACTGAATACACTCGATCACTGCTACACCCAATTCAAAAATGCCTACAAAGCCCACTCACTGCCGGCGTTTGGAAAATCAGACCATGCCGCCATCTTCCTCACACCGGATTATAAACAACGGATCGTTCAAGAACCCCCGGTGGAGAGGGAAGTGACGCGCTGGTCCTCCCACTCCGAAGCTACGCTACAGGCGTCTCTTGATGACGTCGACTGGGACATGTTCCGGGCGAGTTCATCTGACGTCAGCGAATTCACGGAGGTAGCATTAAGCTTCGTAAACACACTAACTGAACAGGCAACCGAAACAATAACAATAAAGACTTTCTCAAATCAGAAGCCGTGGGTGGACAGAACAATTCGTGATGCGGTTAACCATCGAACTGCCGCATACAATGCCGGTATTCTGTCAGGAAACATGAGTGAGTACAAGTCATCTTGTTATGCTCTCCGTCGTACAGTAAGAGCCGCTAAACGCCGATACAGTGAGAGAATTGAGTCACATTTCCAGCTCAATGACTCTTGACGCATGTGGCAGGGACTAAAGACCATCTGTTCCTCTGGAAACAACAACTCTGTAGAGCTCTGCTCGGTGAGAGCAGACCCGTTGCTAGCCGTAGAGCTAAACAACTTCTACGGCCGCATTGAACGTAATGGCGGCGCGACTCTGCCGTACAGAGCGTCAGCAAGCAGCAGACAGAGCAGCAATCATGTATTCACCGTGTCAGAGGATGACGTTCGGAGGGAACTAAGGAGAGTGAACGTCAGAAAAGCAGCAGGACCCGATGGGATTACTGGCCGCGTTCTGAGGTCCTGTGCTGATCAGCTTGCTGGTTTGTTTACATCCATATTTAATGAGTCCCTCGCTACCTCTGTGGTCCCCACCCCCTTTAAAAAATCTGTCATTATCCATGTGCCTAAGAACAGTAAACCCTCTTGCCTGAATGACTATCGTCCAGTTGCCCTTACATCGATAGTCATGAAGGTTTTTGAGAGACTTTTAAAGAAACACATTTGCTCCTCCATCCCTGCTACTTTGGACCCTCTTCAGTTTGCCTATCGGCCAAATAGGTCTACTGATGATGCCATCTCTCAGGTACTGCACTCCTCCCTCACTCACATTGACAGCAAAAATGGCAACTATGTAGGGCTGCTATTCACTGACTATAGCTCCGCTTTCAATACTATAGTCCCCACCAAGCTGGCTGTTAAACTCTCAGACCTCGGCCTAAACACTTCACTTTGTGACTGGATTCAAGATTTCCTCACCGCCAGACCACAAGTGGTGAAAGTCGGCCAGTTCACCTCCAACTTCATCACCCTGAACATAGGAGCCCCACAGGGCTGAGTCCTGAGCCCCCTGCTATACTCTCTCTACATCCACGACTGCGTGTCCTCTCACAGCTCCACCTCTATCATTAAATTTGCTGATGATACTGTGGTCCTGGGCCTCATTAACAACGATGACGAGACCGCATACTTGGATGAGGTGGAGAGACTTACATCATGGTGCCAGGACAACTGTCTCTCTCTGAACGTGAGCAAAACCAAAGAGCTGATCGTGGACTTCAGGAAGAGACAGCAGCGGCCCTACACCCCTCTTATGATCAGTGGGACCCCTGTGGAGAGGGTGAGCAGCTTCAAGTACCTCGGTGTAAACATCTCCGAGGACCTGACATGGACTGCACACATCCAAACACAGGTGAAGAAAGCCAGGCAAAGGCTGTACCATCTGCGACAGCTGAGGAAATTCAGGGTCTCACCAGCTATCCTGAAAACTTTCTACTCAGGGGCCATAGAAAGTGTACTGACTCAGTGCATATCAGTGTGGTATAATAATGCCACAAACCAGGACTGCAAAGCTCTACAGAGAGTCGTGCGCTTAGCTGAGCGCATCTCAGGGTCGGCTCTCCCCTCTCTGCAGGACATCTACCTCAAACGCTGCAGAAGCAGAGCTGCTAAAATCATCAAAGACTCAAACCACCCCGGTAACCATCTTTTCCGTTTACTGCCATCTGGCAAGCGCTTCAGGAGCTTGATGGCAAAGACAGAGAGACTGAGGAGGAGCTTCTTCCCTCAGGCCATCAGGCTCCTTAACACAAACTCTGTTCCATAAACTTTCACAAGACTCATTATTATCTGTAAAAAAAATAACAAAAACATTCATATTCTCATCATCCGTATTGCCGCTATGTGTGCATACCCAGTACAACCCGTTGCACATCCCTCTCATCCCTCCTGTTTATACTAATATTTATTAAGTCCCATATACTGTTTTTGCACATCCTATTTGTTTTGCACATCTTACTGTTTTACTGTTTTGCACTTTTCTTTATTCTATTGCACATTTTATTTCTTTTTTTACCTATATATATATATGCTCTTGTGTGGTGTTACTTTTATATAATTTTTTTTATTCTTTGCACTGTCCACTGAGCGGACCTGATTTGATCTACATTTCACTTTTGATTATACCCTGTATAATTTATCATGTGACAAATAAAGAAACCTTGAACCTTGAACCTTGGTGGCAGGGTTGGCAGACCAGTCTCCTGAGGACATTGAAGGGAGACGGGCACCGTAAACCGCTCTTAACCGCTCTGCTTCGAGGGGAGAAGTCCTCACTGGCCTGAGCCCTCGGGCATCAGGACCTTTTCCCCGCAGCCTTCTTAGAATTAATAACGGTCCTCAGATCCGTTTTACCCTTTGAAGGCTGCGGTTGAGTGTGTTTACCGTGTCCCCAGTCTTTATGTGGGGGAGCACGATAAGCCACGCTCTGCTTTTGTCTCGGCTGCCATAGACCGGCCGATTGATTTGGCCATCTCCTTTGGCCTCATCTCCCTGAGAGACAAATCTGTAGCCCGACGCAGTTCGCAAACTGTGTTCGGACTAATACCCTCGCCCTCATTGAGATTTGTTAATAATTCAGCCTGGTAGGCTTGCAACAGCAACATAGTGTGTGTTACGTCCCGTAATGCTGTGGGAGGTGTTTCTTTTTGTGTCTGCCTTGTTCTGACTCTTAGTACTTTCAGATCCGGTGATTGGATGTCAGCCCGATCAATCCTCCCTGTCAACGTGATGACGACAACGATCTCTGAACCGATCAGGCATCCTCATCTCCTATAAGGACTCGGAAGTGACGCAAGACGGGAGAGCGTGTTTTTTCTTAGATTGCTCTCACTGGTCTGTAACACTGTCCATCATATTCGAGTTTTGTTGTAATTGTGATTTGTTGTTTACTTGGAGTTATTTCTGATTGCTCTATTCACCACTTGTTGTATGTGTTCAATTTTGACTCAACTCGATTCTCACTTTCTCATCAAGCGTTGATTACTGGATTTATTTCTTGACTCATAGTGCTGAGACAAGGTTAGTATGTCACGTGACCTACACAATGCAACATGTAGTTTATCGCTTGTATAGAAACACTAGGATAGGAGTGAGAGCTTTGGTTTGTAGTTATGTTTTGTTAGTGAGTGTAGTTAGTTGGCGTTTACGCCGAAGATTTGTTTTCTTTTTCTTTACTTAGATTAGTGTTGAATTGGTTGAAGATAGTAGGTGGTTTTGTTTGATTAATTTCTTTGCTTTCAGCTCCACTCACGTCTCAAACTGTTGAGTTTTTCAAATGTATATAAATTGAAAATATCATTCATTTTCCACTTTGACGTTTCCGTCATTATGGTAAATATGAAAAGTAACTGAATGAAACTTTGGGATGAACATAATTCCTCACTAAAGTTTTCTGACAAAGCACTTTTGGTTTCTGTTTGATTCATTACTTCACACATCTTATTCTTTAACTAACAGGCAGGTTCCCCTATTCTAAAAACATCTTTAATTATTTTATATTAATTTATCTTTTTTGTGTTGACTTCCTTATTTCCCTAGACATTTATAATAATATCAACAGCCAAAATAGGGAGTCATAACAGTGTGTAAACATGCCTGACCAGCCGCTGAATAAGCCTTGCCCACCAGTGCTGATGTGATTCTCACTGGTTTATTGGGTAATGTAGGGGATTTAATGGATGAGGATGATTCAGGGGAGAGATAGCTCGCGAGCGTCTCTTCCACCTTAGGCATCTCTCCATAACTGTGCTCTTTTTTATTTAATATAGAGGAATAGTGTGATGTTTGTGTACTATAAACTCTATAAGAAACCGGTTTCTCCCATGATCTCCACACCTCGGTGTGGAGATCAGGAAAAAATGGTAATCCCCAGCGTTAAGGTTGTGCAGGAGAAGGTAAAAAGCGTTCGTCAAGTTTGCCTCTTCCCTTTCTGCTGGCCAATCAATAGATAATTTCTCAACCGTTCTTGTCACAACCTCAACCAGCTCCTCATAAGCACGAGACTGATGTGGCGAATCCTCAGTATATCTTGCATTGGCAGCATCTAATTCCTCAGAATCAGATAGCTGCAGTGTATGTGCTTCGATCGGGGCGTAATAAACCACAGCGTGTGCTTCCCAACCCTGATATGAAGCACTGAACCTGTCAGGTGAAGGGAAAGATAATGCAGTGTCCATCCGTAAGGGAAGCATATCGCAGTGCTCACAGCCAGCGCTCTCGAGCGCTGACTGTGCATTCTCTTCTCCCAAACAAGCAACACAGAGAATGTGTGTATCCCCACTTGTTAAATAACGCGGGCAGGGGCAAACACACATCCTAAAAGCTTGTTGTTGCTTGTTCGCCATAAGTACTGGAATGAATATTGACAGACAACACCAAATAAGACAGACAGATTCACATAGAGCGCTTGTGAAGACACAAAAAGGTAGTGACAGCTTCGTTTGGGCGGGCTTTATAGCTTCCTGGTTCGTGACATCACCTGCTCTGATGTCCCAATTACACCTTGGATTGATTTCACATGTGCTTCAAGACTTATCACGCAAAGGCGTTCACAAAGCGTTAGAACTCTGACGCAACGGAGTTCCCTTGAAAGGGAACTTACAATACTGAACACTACAAGAACACTAAAGACTCCAGTAATGCATAGGAAAAATACTTTGAGACACTTAATAGAAAAAATATATATTAAAATCCAATTAGTACACAATTTTATATTTATATATTACAATTTTCATTCGGTAGTCTACAAGAAGAATTAGCATTTTAGAAAATGCAAGTTGGTCTAAGGCACATGTAGTGTGTTTCCAAAGGCGTAGTAAAAAAAGACCAAACAACTTTACACTGCTACGTTTCTGTTGCATGACTGACTAAAAAAGAAAAAAAAAACGAGTTGAAAGTGTTCCGAGCCGCCGAAGAGATACTGTTTCTCGAGCACTTTATGCAAGTGTGATTCGAGACAGAGTGAAACACGGACAAATGCATTTCATTCATTCGTTCATAAGAACTCATAACCATACCCCCCACCTGTCACAGTCTGTCTCCCTCTGCCTTGTGTTTCTCTGCCCTTATTTGGTTTTCCTGTAATCCTTAGTTAATTAGTCCCCATCTGTGTCTTGATTTCGTCCCAGGTGTTTCCAGTCATGTTCCCCTTTAAATAGTCTGTTCTGCCCCATGTTTGTCGTGGATTATTGTATGTTAATGTTTCAGCGTCTGTGAGTGTGTGTACCTGTGTCCGTCATCTCCGTCTTTTATTAAATATTCCAAAGAAGTTCCTTGTCTCCGCGTTCCGGGTTCCTGGCTCCTCCGTGCAACCTCATCTAACGACTGAATCGTGACAGAATAATCCACCAGCTAAGATGACTTCAGCTGAGGACGCGCTGTGTGGGTTGCGGCAGGGCGGTCGGAGGTTGGAGAGATATGTGGAGGAGTTTCTTGAGCTCTCTAACCGGGTGAGTTGGCATGTGGCCGCTCTGGGTGCGTGTTTCCTACTGGGGTTGGATGGTGAAGTTATACGCTGCGATCTTCCAGTAGGTGATTTTCCATTGATCGAGCTCATTAACCTAATCTTCTTTCTAAATGGTTCCGACGAGGAAGTCGAGGAGATTCCCTGGCCTCATCATCCCACTCCAGCGGGAACGCGCCGCATCTCCCCAGCTCATCCCACGCCGAGACCCTCCGCATACCTCTCCAACGGCTCCTACCACTTGCCCAACCTCAACGATGCCCCCTGCCTTCTCAGCGGCTCCATCCTCCTCAGCCCTGAGCCGCCGCCTTCAGCTAAGCGGAGACCACGGGCTGTTGCGCTCCCAAGCCGGGTACCCGCGCTTCCCGAGCGCCGTCGAGAGCCCGTGCTTCCCGAGCGCCGCCGAGAGCCCACGCTTCCCGAGCGCCGCCGAGAGCCCGCGCTTCCCGAGCGCCGCCGCGAGCCCGCGCTTCCCGAGCGCCGCCGCGAGCCCGCGCTTCCCGAGCGCCGCCGAGAGCCCGCGCTTCCCGAGCGCCGCCGAGAGCCCGCGCTTCCCGAGCGCCGCCGCGAGCCCGCGCTTCCCGAGCGCCGCCGCGAGCCCGCGCTTCCCGAGCGCCGCCGCGAGCCCGCGCTTCCCGAGCGCCGCCGCGAGCCCGCGCTTCCCGAGCGCCGCCGGGGGCCAGCGCTAGCGCCGCCGCGAGCCCGCGCTAGCGCTCCAGTGCCTGCACCTCCGAGACTGCGCCCTCCAGTGCCTGCTCCGAGACTGCGCCCTCCAGTGCCTGCTCCGAGACTGCGCCCTCCAGTGCCTGCTCCGACCTCGCCAGTGCCCTCCAGTGCCTGCACCTCGCCACGCCCTCCAGTGCCTGCTCCGACTGCGCCCTCCAGGAGTGCCTGCTCCGACTGCGCCCTCCATGCCTACCTCGCCAGTGCCCTCCAGTGCCTGCACCTCGCCAGTGCCCTCCTGTGCCTGCACCTCGCCAGTGCCCTCCAGTGCCGGCTCCTCGTAAGTGCTCATGCCTCCGCTGGTTCCGTCCAAATGCCTCCGCTGTTTCCGTCCAGCTCTTCAGAGCGCCCCCGAGAGTCAGACCCGAGCGCCAACGAGAGTCAGCGGCACCCGAGCGCCCACGTAGCACAGGTTCCGCTCCGGTCCGGGAGCCCACACTTCCGGCCCGGGAGCCCACGCACTCCGCTCCGGCCCGAGAGCCCATGCATCCGCTCCGTTCCGGGAGTCCAATTCTGCTCCGTTCCGAGAGCCCCTGCTGGTCCCGTCCAGCTCTCCAATGCTGGTCCCGTCCAGCTCTCCAGAGCCCCTGCTGGTCCCGGCCAGCCCCTGCTGGTCCCGTCCAGCTCTCCAGCTCCTGCCGGTTCCGTCCGGCTCTCCAGAGCCCCTGCCGGCCCCATCCGGCTCTCCAGAGCCCCTGTTGGTTCCGTCCGGCTCCCCAGAGCCCCTGCCGGCCCCAGAGCTGCCGGTTCCGTCCGGCTCTCCAGAGCCCCTGCCGGCTCCGTCCGGCTCTCCAGAGCCCCTCTGCTGGGGATTTCCCCAAAAAACTTTGGGGGGGGACTACCCGCCATGGCCTCCCGAGTCCCCGGATCCAATGGCCTCCTGAGTCCCCTGACCCGCCAAGGCTTCCTGAGTCCCCGGATCCGGTGGCCGCCCGAGTCCCCGATCCGCCGTGGCCGCCCGAGTCCCCGGATCCGCCGTGGCCGCCCGAGTCCCCGGATCCGCCGTGGCCGCCCGAGTCCCCGGATCCGCCGTGGCCGCCCGAGTCCCCGGATCCGCCGTGGCCGCCCGAGGCTCCCGATCCGCCTTGGCCACCCGACCCGCGCCCTGGAGGCCACCTGCCCGGGCTACCGTCCCCTGAGGTCTCCAGAGCGCCCACCCCCCCTACCCTTTCGATGTCAAAACGCGGGACGCGCCTAGGGGGAAGGGGGGGGTATTACAGTTTCTCCCTCTGCCTTGTGTTTCTCTGCCCTTATTTGGTTTTCCTGTATGTTAATTAGTCCCCATGTTCTTGATTTCGTCCCAGGTGTTTCCAGTCATGTTCCCCTTTAAATAGTCTGTTCTGCCCCATGTTTGTCGTGGATTATTGTATGTTAATGTTTCAGCGTCTGTGAGTGTGTGTACCTGTGTCCGTCATCTCCGTCTTTTATTAAATATTCCAAAGAAGTTCCTTGTCTCCGCGTTCCGGGTTCCTGGCTCCTCCGTGCAACCTCATCTAACGACTGAATCGTGACACCACCCCACCCGACACAGTTTTGCGTAGAGCCCCCAGAAGTCTAGGATTGGCACTGAGCCTAGGTCATAAAAACAGAAGCTGGTTTGTGCCGGTGACCAGTGTTGGGAAGGTTACGGATTACAAGTTACGCTACTTAAAATGTTATAAGTAGTGTAACTTCTCAATTACTTTATTAAAGTAATGTAACTGATTACAATTCAAGATTATTTGTATAGCGCTTTTTACGACACAACCGTTGCAAAGCAACTTCACAGGAAATTAAGTTTCTAAGAAATTAAATAAAAATGACAAATGCATACAACAACATTTCAAAATTAAACATTTAAATGAAAACAAAAAATAAAGCTAAAATCTATTCAAAATATTAAAACAACAAAAGGTATGAGTATAATAATGATTCTAATATAACCCTAAACCAAACACCCATATAAATGTATTATTTCATTTCCATGAAGTATGTTGAAGTAACATTACTAAAATAAATAAATAAATAAATAAATAAAACTAAAGAAAATACCTATAAAGACATATTAAATGCATACATAATTTATCTAAAATTAAAATAGATAACAAATCAAGCGGCAGTAGTTTATCAGTAATCCTAGAAAAAGAACACTGCCAAACACACTTGCTAACAAAGAACAACTTACTTACACATAGTAAGAATTGGTTATAAAAAACTAAAACAGAAGTGAAACAAGCAGTAAAAAAGAAGATAAATAAAAAGCGATACTTATAATCTTTGTCGGTGTCTCTGCCCGGTGGAGTCGATGGTCTTTACACTCTTCAGTCTTCTCACGAGGAGGTCTTCACGCGAAGGCTGCTGCAGTAAACTACGCTTTTTATACCCATCTAACAAAATACTACTCCAATTCAGCTGAACACACTTTCCTGTTAATCACAATACATGGCCAAGCAAGCACCCAACACTGACAAGGGACGCGATACAATACGAGGCCAAATGCGATTTCAGCACGTCTCCACACAGTAAACAAAACAAGCGTTACCTTTTCCTTGGCATAGTTAAATAATAACAGTTCTGTACACTCTAAAAAATATTGCGTTATATTTTTAACCCAAATGCTGGGTTGAGCCTTTTAGATCATTTGTTGGGGTTATTTTTTCAGTGTTTGGGTAGTTTTTGTGTTACCTAGCCCCTGGGTCAAATGTAGTAACCCAATGTTTGGGTAGTTTTTTTGTGTTACTCAGATCACTCAGTAACTCAGTGGTTGGGTTATTTATTGCAGGGATTTTGCGTCGTACAGGCGCAACAGACGCGCGGTGTGAATCAATTCAATTCAAGATTATTTGTATAGCGCTTTTTACGATACAATCGTTGCAAAGCAACTTAACAGGAAATTAAGTTTCTAAAATAGATTTATATTGTAGAAACTCAATATAGTTAACTTATGGTAAAATTTGGTTAATTCAGTATAATCGCTGATGGTTGGCTTCCTTTGAGATTCTCCGAGGGGTTGGTATCATCTCTTCTCAGGTGTTCGGTCATCTGAGATCATATAAGGGTTGGATCCAGACTGAAGCTTGTGTAATTCCTAGTTACCACGGGATGCAGAAACAGAGAAACAAATAAAGACAATTAGCATAGCAGTTGTTCCATTCAGGAACAACCCTGGGTGAAATTATCTGTTCAACCCAAGCTAAAGCATAATAATGTGCATTTGATCAGATATACTGGCAGTACAAGATTATGAGATGCATTATATGAATGCTTGGCTAAAGAGATGTGTCTTTAATCTAGATTTAAATAGAGAGAGTGTGTCTGAACCCCGAACGTTATCAGGAAGGCTATTCCAGAGTTTAGGAGCCAAATATGAAAAAGTTCTACCTCCTTTAGTGGACTTTGCTATCCTAGGTACTACCAAGAGTCCAGAGTTTTGCGACCCTTAAGGAGTGGGTTGGATTGTAGCGTGATAGTAGATTAGTTAGGTACGCAGGAGCTAAATCATTTAGGGCCTTATAGGCAAGTAATAATATTTTGTAACTGATACGGAACTTAATAGGTAGCCAATGCAGAGACTGTAAAATTGGAGTAATATGATCATATTTTCTTGACCTGGTAAGGACTCTAGCCACTGCATTTTGTACTATATGTAGCTTGTTTATTGAAGATGCACGACAACCACCTAGCAGTGCATTTCAATAGTCCAGTCTAGAGGTCATGAATGCATTAACTAACTTTTCTGTATCAGAAACATTTAACATGTTCCTTAGCTTGGCAATGTTTTTAAGGTGGAAGAATGCTGTTTTTGTAACATGGGAAATATGATTTTCAAAAGATAGTTTGCTGTCTAATATAACACTGTTACGTGCCTTGCGCATAGGTGTGTGTGTTTGTTTTCTTTCTCGTCCCTCCCTCTTTTGTTATTGCTCTGCTGCTTGCTCTCAGGTTCCTGATTGGATGTGTCACCTGCTGATCATCGTTGTGACGTCATGCTCTTCGTCCAATCTGCATCCGCCCTGCTGGTTTAAAGGTCCTCCCGCGAACTTCGGAAGGAAGTTTGTTTGTGCTTGATTGGTGTGCTGTGTACACTTTTGTTTACTGGAATTAAGTTTGTTTATCTCATCCTTTGTTGCGCTGGGTTTAAAACTTAGCTGGCTGTGTTACGGCTCATTTTCTCCTTGAATAGGGAAAAGAGAACAGGTAAGCATATCGCGATATACACTTTGCACGTAGCAATGATGAGTGTCTAGATACATTAGGGAAGCAGCAGTGGCGGCTGGTGCTAAAAAAAATGGGGGGGCGCAAACAAACTGAAATTACGGGCGATCTGGTCCAAGCTCCTTGCTCCTTATTTTATTTCTTCATCCGAACGCCTTGTGAACGGGTATTTTTGTAAAGATAAAACCGAATTTTCTTTCATCTCGAGATATTGCGCTTGCTTCCACATTAATTAGTACCTGTCTGTCAAAGAGCTGCTGCTGAGTGGAATGAGAGTCGTTGAGAACGGTCCAATCATATGAGGCCAAACATATAAAAACAATATTGATTCGCTCTAAAAACAAAAGTGGGAGGGTTCGCAGAGCCTGCGCCCCAAGGACGATTTGAAACAAGCCAATTAGAGCTTAGTCTCAAATCACATGCTTTTGAAAAGTTTGTGTACCTACATATACACTCATTAGTCCGGCGCCACGCACACAAATATGAAAGAAATATAGTTTAGGTTTTTTGATTTTCAATAAATTATAATATAACTAACAGTATAATACTATGACTAAATTATTTTATTTAGTTAATATTTGCGATATATTTGTAATTTATTGTTAACATGTTAAAGGGGGCTAACTTGAAGAGGGGGCGGCGCCCCAGCTATTGACCAGCCGCCACTGGGAAGCAGTGTGCGCCATTGTTGTACTTTGGTGAGAGTAGGAAGTTTAGAGCATCGATGTGCTGAAGATCTCGGTTTGTTTTCTTGTTTTCTATTTTCCTTTTGGTAGTTAGGTTAGGGGATTTGGGGAGATTTATGGGAATTCAGTTTTCTTTTATTTCATTGGGTGCCACTTAAGTTTATTTTCCCTATGTTAGTGATAATTTTGTGTTGGTTACTTTTCGTTGATACTGGTTCCCAACAATTTTTATTATTATTATTATTATTATTATTATTATTATTATATTAATTCCGCAATTGTAAATAGTGCATTCAAACTACTTGAATAATTTATGTAATAAATTATTCACGGTCAAGCTTTGTCCATGAGTTATGGTAATTTCTCTGCCTGGTTAAATCTGTCCAGCAATAATACATTTTTATTTTCTAAGTGTTACGAACCTCCTAAACTTTTAAGGATTGTAACAAACATGCAGATTTTTTACTAGAGGAAGTAACAGTGTACATCCATCTAGTTGCAAATTGTGATCAAAGATATTTCATGTACTGTTTTTAGGTCCAATAAGTAATATCTCTGTCTTGTCTGAATTTAATAGGAGAAAATTATTGGTCATCCAATCTTTTATATTTTTAACACACTCCGTTAGCTTAGATAGTTTAGAAGTTTCATCTGGTCTTGTTGAGATGTATAGTTGAGTGTCATCAGCATAACAATGGAAACTACTCCCGTATTTTCTAATAATATTACCAAGGGGCAACATGTATAATGAAAATAGCAGAGGACCTAGGACAGATCCTTGTGGTACTCCATACTTTACTGGTGATAATTGAGATGCCTCCCCATTTAAATAAACAAAGTGATAGCGATCGGACAGGTAGGATCTAAACCATCTTAAAGCCTGCGCTTGAATACCTGTGAAGTTTTGTAATCGATCTATGAGTATGTCATGATCTATAGTGTCGAACGCAGCACTAAGATCATGTAAAACTAGCAATGATATGCAGCCTTGGTCTGACGCAAGAAGTAAGTCATTTTTAATTTTAACAAGTGCAGTTTCTGTGCTATGGCGGGGCCTAAAACCTGACTGAAATTCTTCATAGATATCGTTTGTATAGCAAGAAGGAGCACAATTGAGCAGACACTAATTTTTCTAAAATTTTTGACATAAATGGAAGATTTGATATTGGTCTGTAATTTGCCAGTTCACAAGGGTCTAGTTTTGGTTTCTTAATAAGAGGCTTAACCACCAGCTTGAATGGTTTTGGGACGTGACCTAAAGATAACGAGGAGTTAATAATATTGAAAAGTGGTTCTTCTGCTACATGTAACAACTCTTTCAATAATTTTGTGGGTACAGGATCTAATAAACATGTTGTTGGTTTAGATGCATTGATAAGTTTATTTAACTCATCCTGTCATATAGTTGTAAAGCAATGCAGTTCTCTGTCATAGGTTCTCTCAACGCTGCATGAGCTTCTCACGCTTTGGGAATGCCTCTGTGCGTGCCTATTGTCTGAAACCCGTATAGAATCAAGTCAAGTCAAGTCACCTTTATTTATATAGCGCTTTTAACAATACAAATTGTAACAAAGCACTGCAAAATATCAAAATAGGCAAATTGTGTCAATAATGTAAAATGACAGGATTTAACACTCAATTATCTGCTGAATGCATTTCATTATTGAATTTAGTAATGGCATTGTCCAGCTTAGTTCAGTTTAAATAATATCTGTGCAATCAAGTCGATGATTGTGCTGGAAATGAAGTGTCCCCAACTGAGCAAGCCAGAGGCGACAGCGGCAAGGAACGAAAACTCCATCGGTGACAGAACGGAGAAAAAACCTTGGGAGAAACCAGGCTCAGTCAGGGGGCCAGTTCCCCTCTGGCCAGACGAATCAGTAGTTTGTTCCAACTGCAGCAAAGTCAGAGTGTAAGTGGTCCACTGGTTCCAGGGGTCTTTCCCCGATGGATGTCTAGGTGACGAGGTCCTCACTGGAGATCTGTCTCTGGGGCTCATCTATGTGTCCTAGACTCCACTGACGTTCAGGGCTGTAGAGGTTGTCTCCAGGTGCTGATCCTCCATTTATGGCAGACTTTGGTTAAGTCAGTATAATCGCTGATGGTTGGCTTCCTCTGAGGTCCTCGGAGGGGTTGTCATCGTCTCTTCTCAGGTGTTCGGTCATCTCAATCGTTTAAGGGTAGGAACCAGACTGAAGCTTGTGTAATTCCTAGCTACCACGGGATGTTAATCCCGTGGCAGTAACATAGAAACAGTAAGACAATTAGCGTAGCAGTTGTTCCATCCAGGAATAACCCTGGATGAAATTATCAGTATAACCCAAGCTAAAGCATAATAATGTGCATTTGTTCAGATAGACTGGCAGTACAAGATTGTGAGATGCATTATATGAATGCTTGGCTAAAGAGATGCGTCTTTAATCTAGATTTAAACAGAGAGAGTGTGTCTGAACCCCGAACGTTATCAGGAAGGCTATTCCAGAGTTTAGGAGCCAGATATGAAAAAGTTCTACCTCCTTTAGTGGACTTTGCTATCCTAGGTACTACCAAGAGTCCAGAGTTTTGCGACCTAAGGGAGCGGGTTGGATTGTAGCGTGATAGAAGATTAGTTAGGTACGCAGGAGCTAAATCATTTAGGGCCATATAGGCAAGTAATAATATTTTGTAACTGATACGAAACTTAATAGGTAGCCAGTGCAGAGACTGTAAAATTGGAGTAATATGGTCATATTTTCTTGACCTGGTAAGGACTCTAGCCGCAGCATTTTGTACTATCTGTAGCTTGTTTATTGAAGATGCAGGACAACCACCTAGCAGTGCATTACAATAGTCCAGTCTAGAGGTCATGAATGCATGAACTAACTTTTCTGCATCAGAAACACTCAACATGTTCCGTAGCTTGGAAATGTTTCTAAGATGGAAGAATGCTGTTTTTGTAACATTGGAAATATGATTTTCAAAAGATAGGTTGCTGTCTAATATAACACCCAGATTTTTAACTGTAGAGGAAGTAACATTACATCCGTCTAGTTGCAAATTGTAATCCAAGAGATTCTGTGTACTGTCTTTAGGTCCAATAAGTAATATCTCGGTCTTATCTGAATTTAATAGGAGAAAATTACTGGTCATCCAATCTTTTATATTTTTAACACACTCTGTTAGCTTAGATAGTTTAGAAGTTTCATCTGGTTGTGTTGAGATATATAGTTGAGTGTCATCAGCATAACAATGGAAACTAATCCCGTATTTTTTAATATTATTACCAAGGGGCAACATATATAATGAAAATAATAGAGGACCTAGGACAGATCCTTGTGGTACTCCATACTTTACTGGTGATAATTGAGATGACTCCCTGTTTAAATAAACAAAGTGGTAGCGATCGGACAGGTAGGATCTAAACCATCTTAAAGCCTGCCCTTGAATACCTGTATAGTTTTGTAATCGATCTATCAGTATGTCATGATCTATAGTGTCGAACGCAGCACTAAGATCAAGTAAAACTAGCAACGAGATGTAGCCTTTGTCTGACGCAAGAAGCAAGTCATTTGTAATTTTAACAAGTGCAGTTTCTGTGCTATGGCGGGGCCTGAAACCTGACTGAAATTCTTCATAGATATCATTTTTTTGCAAAAAGGAGCACAGTTGAGCAGACACTACTTTTTCTAATATTTAAAAACGGAAGATTTGAAATGGGCCTGTAATTTGCCAGTTCACAAGGATCTAATTTTGGTTTCTTAATAAGAGGCTTAATAACTGCCAGCTTAAATGGTTTTGGGACGTGACCTAAAGATAACGAGGAGTTAATAATATTGAGAAGCGGTTGTTCTGCAACAGGTAACAACTCTTTCAATAGTTTAGTTGGTACAGGATCTAATAAACGTGTTGTTGGTTTAGATGCAGTGATAAGTTTATTTAGCTCATCCGGTCCTATAGTTGTAAAGCACTGCAGTTTTTCTTTGGGTGCGATGAATGAAGCTGGAGTACTAGACGCTGTATAATCTACGTTTGTTATTGTATTTCTGATATTATCTATTTTATCAGTAAAGAAATTCATAAAGTCATTACTATTAAACTGTGAGGGAATATTTAGATCGGGTGACATCTGTTTATTTGTTAGTCTAGCCACTGTGCTAAATAAAAACCTTGGATTGTTTTGGTGATTATCTATGAGTTTGCGGATATACTCGGTTCTTGCAGTTTTTAGAGCCTGTCTATAGCTGGACATAATGTTTTTCCACGCAATTCTAAAGACTTCCAAGTTACTTTTTCTCCATTTGCGCTCAAGAATACGAGTTTCTTTCTTGAGAGAATGGGTATAACTGTTGTACCATGGCGCAGCACGTTTTTCTCTAACCTTTTTTAATTTGATGGGTGCAACAGTTTCTAACGTATTAGAGAAGATAGTTCCCATGTTGCAAGTAATTGTGTCTAGTTCATCTGTATTTATGGGTACACAGAGCAGTTGAGATAAATCAGGCAGGTTATTTGTGAATCTGTCTTTAGTGGCTGGAATAATAATTCTGCCTGGGCGATAACGCGGAGCCATATAGTTAATATCAGTAATATGCAGCATGCATGATACAAGGAAATGGTCAGTAACATCATCACTTTGAGGTATGATATCTATATCAGTTAGATCAATTCCATGCGATATTATTAAATCTAGCGTATGATTAAAACGATGCGTGGGCCCGGTGACATTTTGCTTGACACCAAAAGAGTTTATTAGGTCAGTAAACGCATTATTTGTATTATCAACGTGAATGTTAAAATCTCCAACAATTAGTGCTTTATCAACAGTAACCAATAGGTCTGAGAGGAAATCTGCAAATTCTTTTAGAAAATCTGTATATGGCCCTGGCGGTCTATACACAGTAGCCAGAGCAAGAGATATGACAGATTTATTTTGCTTATCTGACAGTTTAACATTGAGCATAAGTATTTCGAATGAGTCAAACCTGTATCCTGTTTTCTGAGTAACATTGAGAATATCACTATATATTGTTGCGACACCGCCGCCACGACCAGTCTCACGAGGCTCGTGCTTATAACAGTAGCTTGGTGGAGTAGATTCATTTAGACCAAAATAATCATTTGTTTTAAGCCAGGTTTCAGTCAGACAGAGTACATCAAAACTATTATCTGTGATTATTTCATTTACAATAACTGCTTTCGGTGTGAGTGATAGGATATTTAGGAGCCCAAGTTTTAAAAATAGTTTTTGTTCATTTATTTTGCATTTTTCTGGTTTAATCACGATCAGATTTGTTCTAGATCCTGCATTAAATTTATATTTTGAACTCACTATTCGGGAAACAGACACAGTCTGTATAGATTGGACACTGCAAGTACTTTTATCATTTAAGTGGGTAGAACAAAAGTCATCATAGCTGTTATTGGAGAATTGGCTTACTAGTCAGATAGAGCGTAGCGTCCTGGTGATGTTGTCCGACAGGAGTTCCGCACCGACTCTGCTGGGGTGCAGGCCATCAGCACGAAATAGCCTAGGACGCTCCCAGAAAAGATTCCAATTATTGACAAAGAGAATTTTCTGCTCTGTACACCATGAAAACAACCATTCATTTAAAGCAAACAGTCTACTGAACCGTTCGTGTCCTCGTCGATACGTGGGAAGAGGTCCTGACACGATGATCGTCATCGCGGGCGATGTGCTGCGTCTCGCAGAGAGGGGCGAAGCGGTTCCAGGATGAGATGTCGAAGACCGGAGGGGGAGAAGTCGTCGCCCGGGGCCTGGATCGCGTCTTCCGCTGCTGCACCCAGGGTCCGTGGTTTCCCAGCGCCGGAGTGAAGGCCATCTGTGACGATCGCGTCCCGGGTGCACGGGGCCTGTGCAGAGAAACACACGGAGTAGAGGTGGTGGGAGTGTTAGCAGCGCGCTGCATACTTACCCCGGACTTATGAGCGTCAGCCCGAGATGTTTCCAGCGTTGCTATCCGTTTCCTCAGCTGGGCCTGTTTCCCAAGCAGCTCGCGGATCCGTCTCTCCATGGCCTCCAGCTCGAGCTGCGCCGAATGCAGCTCGAACGTGTCCTCACCTGCACACAAAGGTAGACACAAATCCGCCATTTAAGCAAGTAACAGTGAAACAATGTTAAATGTGTGTATGCGTGTGTAAAAAGCGGTATTAGCTGTGTTAGCGGCACCCGCGCTGGCTTTGCTAACGGGCTATAAGCTAATAGCGGACTCAGGAAATCAAAATAAAACTTGCGATAACAAGCCGCTCTGATTATTCTCGTTGCAGAATGCGATCGGGGATATAATCACACGTTATAGAAACACAAATTATTGTGTATAAAATCACATTTAAGATAGAAAATAGACGATAAATAATTGGCTTGACGGAGATTCAGCTCAGAACACGCGTCAACGACAAACCGGAAGTGATCAGCATGTTTGCCGTTGCCGTGTGTAGGCTAATGACAAAATTAGTGGATTAGGTAAAAAAAAGCCAATTAATTGGCTGATGGCGCGAAGCCGCCCCTGACGTACTCACGTCGTCAGCTTATACTGGCGAACACGCCATCTGCTCCTCAGATTTATCTGCCTTCACGAAGCGGCCATACTAGCCCTTCTGTTGCGATAGTTCTGTCCCAATATAACTTACTACAGACACGGATTTCTCCATTTGCACTTCGGCGACTGCATTCAGTGGAACTTTGTTCTCCTCATGGTGAAGTGCCATGGAATATCGCCGTTGTCAACCGCCGTGTGCTCGATTCATCGCGAGCGATGGCCCGCACAGTAAGTGTGTAAAGTGTTTGGGGTTTTCGCATGCACGCGAGGCGGTTTATGGGATATCAAAATGTACATTTTGTGAGAATCTCCGTCTCAGAACCCTCCGCTCTAGGCTTGAGGTTTTTGAAAAGGAGTCATCCGTTTTTCTCCGTTGCGCCCCGGAGGCCTCCGCGGCCCCCCGTGAGTCCGCGACCTGGAGTTCGGATGTCGAGCTCGAGGCGATGGAGAGTGAGCAGACAGGCTTAGCCTTTTCTCTCCCTCTCTCTCCCGAGCACGTGCGTGCGAATTCTCCGGTTGAATTTGCGCACGATTATTTGTATCCTAGCCCGGAGGCACGTAACACCATTTCCTTCGGGCTAGATGATATATTGCTAACAGCAGCCTCCGACTCTGAGGATTTCGGGCCTGTTTTAGTGGATGCTCTTTCGCCTAGTGATCAGGAGGCGCAGCCTTCCGCAGCCTACTCTGAGCACGTGGACGTGCTTTTACGCGCCACTGAGAAGCTCTCACTAGATTGGCCCGAGGATCCCCGCGAGTCTCAAGCATCGAAACTCGATGAGCGGTTCCTTAGTGGCCCGAACTCCAGGCCTGAAAGGAGGAAGCTGCCATTTTTCAGCGATCTGCATCAAGAGATCTCCAGATCCTGGAGACAGCCTTTTTCCTCCCGTCTTACTAACGCGGCAGCCGCTGACTTCACCAAACTTGTGGGTTCTGTGGAGCAGGGCTATACCGCCATTCCGGTGGTCGAGGATAATCTAGCCTCCCATCTTTCACCTTCCTTGGCACCTTGTTGAAAGTCTCGTCTCCTCCTTCCATCTAAGCCATGTAGGACCACTTCCGCCCTTATCGGGAAGTCCTACATTGCAGCCGGTCAGGCAGGCATGGCCCTCCACACGATGGCCACCCTCCAAGCCTACCAGGCGGATGTCCTTAAGGAAATGGATAAAGGGACTGGTCTGACTCCAGAAGCAGTCAAAGAGCTGCGCAGGGCCACTGACTTGGCTCTGAGAGCCACCAAACACACTGCACTCGCCGTGGGGAGCTCTATGGCGGGCTCAGTGGCCGCAGAGTGCCATTTGTGGCTCAATCTCACTGAGATTCGTGAGAAAGAGAAGGTGTTCCTGCTGGACGCACCCATCTCACAATCTGGTTTGTTTGGAGAGGTGGTTAGCTCTGTGGTGGAAAAATGTTGCTCCGCTAAGACTCAGTCGGCTGCTCTTAAGCAGTTCATGCCCAGGAGGACGAGGGACCACTCCACTCCCTCCTCCTCCTTGTCCAGAGAGCAATCCTTCCCCAGAAAGGAGCCTTCTGGCAGGAGCTGCGCCCAAGCTGGGGAGCCCGTGGCCGACCTTTTCCCCGCCAACGACCACACAGACGGGTTGACCTGAAGCGGCCCAGCAGACCTGCCGCTTCGGCTCCTCCGAGTCGCTCCCATAGAGGAAGTACCTCAGTCGGACGTCGAACAAGGGTTTTTCAGCTGCTACTTCCTTGTACCAAAAAGGGACGGCGGCCTGAGACCCATTCTGGACCTGCGGCGCCTGAACCTTTCCCTTTACAAAGGGAAGTTCACTATGCTGATGATGAAGACTATCATGTCTTAGATTCAAGAAGGGGACTGGTTTGTCACTGTCGACCTAAAGGATTCATATTTTCACATCCATGTTGTCCAGCGGCACAGGAAGTTCCTTCGTTTTGCCTTTGGAGGGAAGGCTTACCAATACAAGGTCCTTCCCTTCGGCCTAGCCTTGGCACCGAGAACGTTCACGAAGTGCATGGATACTGCACTGGCCCCCTTGAAGTTCCAGGGCATTCGTGTGCTGAATTACTTGGACGACTGGCTCATTCTGGCCCACTCCAGGGAGTTAGTGAGTCGTCACAGAGATATCGTTCTCCGCCACATTCATTCAGAATGAATGCCAAGAAGAGGGTTCTCTTCCCCTCTCAGCGAACTGTATTTTTGGGGGTTCACTTGGATTGTTCAGATGCAGGCCCGTTTGGCTCCTGCCCTGATTTCCAATTTTACAGCATGCCTGGCCCGCTTCAAGCTAGGCCATCATGTCTCAGTGAGTACCTGCCTCAGGTTGCTAGGTTTCATGGCAGTGGCCTCCCCTGTGTTCCCCCTAGGGTTGCTCCACATGAGGCTGTCCTTTGGTGGGTGAAAGGGCTGAGACTACACCCCATGATACAGCCACTCGCCTAATCAGGGTGTCGCGCATTTGCTTTCGGCCCCTTTTAAAATGGCGGGACCCCGCTTTCCTCCAAAGTGGGGTCAGAATGGGTGCGATTCACCGTCGCCATATGATCACGACGGATGCATCAATGACGGGCTCGGGCGCGGTCTTCTGTCGAGACAGAAACTCAGGCCGGGAGAGTGGATGTTGAACCGTCAGACGGTAGCCCAAATTTGGAATCTGTTTGGCGAAGCGGAAGTGGACCTCTTTGCTTCTCAAGAGTCGTCCCAATGCCCGCTCTGGTTCTCCCTAAGTTTCCCAACGACTCTGGGCATAGATACGTTCGCCCATCCATGGCCAAACGTGAGTCTGTACGCGTTTCCGCCAGTAAAGCTGATTCCGGCAGTCCTATGCAGAGTGAAGGTGAGCGGTGCCCGTCTCCTTCTCATAGCCTCATTCTGGCCCTTCCAGACTTAGTTCTCGGAGCTAAGTCCCCTTCTGTATCGGCCCCCTTGGGAGATTCTGATCAGGCGGGACCTGCTGTCCGAGCTGCAGGGCAGGATCTGGCATCCTCAGCCAGAAATCTGTAAGCTATGGGTATGGCCCATACGGGGCCAAGGGCCTTTATGAATAATCTGCCTGTCGAGGTTCAGGAGACTATCGCCAGTGCCAGGACCCCTGCTACTAGGAAGCTGTACTCTTCCAAGTGGGGTGTCTTTGAGTCCTGGTGTTTAGCTCGCGCAATAGACCCAGTTAACTGCCCTCTTGGTCCAGTGCTCGGAGAGAGCTCGATGAGGTTCCCCTGGGAAGGCATCGGATGGTCTCCGCATTTATGCGTGGCGTCAGACGGCTTTGGCCAGTACGCCCTATGGCAGTTCCTTCTTGGGACCTATCAGTCATCCTCGAAGGTCTGGTGGCAGCCCCTTTTGAGCCCCTAGAGTCAGCTCCAGAACGGATACTGACTCTTAAGGTTACTCTTTTGTTGACGCTTACGTCATTAAAGAGAGTTGGAGACTTGCAGGCCCTCTCTGTCAGTGAGATGTGTATGGACTTTTCCCCGGGTCTAGTCAAGGTGGCTCTGCAGCCTAGGCCTGGTTACATTCCCAAGGTCTTGTCCACATCGTTTCGCTCTCAGGTGGTCACGCTTCACTCTTTCCATCCTCCTCCCTTTGCTTCGAGTGAGGATGAGAAGCTTCACATGCTCTGCCCAGTTCGGGCTTTGAAGATGTATGTGGAACGCTCCAACATTTGGAGAAAATCCTCCCAATTGCTGGTAAGTTTTGGTGCTGGCCCCCGTGGGCTTGCCACATCAAAGCAGAGGATTTCTCACTGGGTGAGAGACGCCATTTCGCTGGCTTACGAGGTGCGTGGCCTTCCTTCACCTCTTAGTCTTCGGGCGCATTCTACTAAGAGCGTAGCCTCCTCTCAAGCTCTTTTTAGAGGGGTTCCCCTAGAGGATATTTGTGTAGCGGCAGAATGGTCCTCTCCGCACACTTTTGTCAGGTTCTACAATCTGGATCTTGATACGGCTCCGGGTTCTCAGGTCTTGTCTGCTTGAACCAGCCGTATGTTGTTTGGTTCGTTATTGGACCAGATAAGGCAGCGTTTTTAGCTTGGCGTGTTTGGTATATCATTCCCAAAGCTTGAGAAGCTCACGCAGCGTTGAGAAAACCTATGACAGAGAACGTCTCGGGTTACTCGCATAACCCTTGTTCTCTGAATAGGGAACGAGACGCTGCGTTTGCTGCCAAGCTACTCACGCTGCCGACAGGGTTCTTTTCGGCAGAGAAATCTGAGGAGCAGATGTCAGGGGCGGCTTTGCGCCATCAGCCAATTAATTGGCGTGATTCTATATGGGTTTTAGACAATCGGCACGCCCAGAGGCGTTCCCAAAGCGTGAGAAGCTCACGCAGCGTCTCGTTCCCTATTCAGAGAACAAGGGTTACGCGAGTAACCCGAGACGTTTTTCTTTGGGTGCGATGAATGAAGCTGAAATAGTAGATCTCAATTTATCTTTCCTCATCAAGGAAAACTAGTCCCACCTGAAAATGGCTCTATAACACATTATTGTCTGACCTTGGTCTGTTGAAGTTGGTTTTAACTTTTTTATTTATTTATTTTTAAAGTTATTGCTGTCATTGAGTCATTAATCAGGCTACACATGTGAGAAAACTAAAATGCAAGGTGAACATGACCCTCTGATCAAAGAGATGATGATTAAAGCATTATTTTATAGTTTCATTGGTACAACATTCATTGACTATGTTGCACAAGAAAATATAATCTTTGACTTTTAGTTACTGGCACTTGGCCAGTTAAATCTCAGCTAATCTTAGTTAATCAGTCATAGGCCTATACAAATAATTTTTTCACAAGCAACAGGTTTTAGTTTAACCAGATCCTGATTTGACTGCTAAAAATAGAAATGAAAAAAGCATCTGCCAAATATGCAAATGTGTAAAACTAAGAAGAAACTGTCACGTACGTGGAGACGGGGAAAACACAGGAGACAAAACTTAATGGTCAGAAAGTGTTTTAAAAACAGTAACTCCGGGGATGCAACAAAGTAGAACAGACAAACACTAAGGGAAAACTCAGGACTTTTAAACACATGGAAGGTGATCAAGGAAAACTGAAAACGGTGCAAGGGATAATCAATTAACTAAACAAGAAAAGGAAATAACCATAAAAGGAAACCCAGGAACAAGGATAGGGGTAAAACAAGGAAAACTAAGTCCATAATCCTGACAGAAACCAAACATTTGTAAAAGTTTATTTATGTATGTATTGATGATTATTTTCTCAGTCCTCATCTTCTGGTTAAAGGAATTGTATGCAAATATTTTCTCATTACTTCAAGTGCTGTCATCAGTTTTGCTAAAAATATTTACATGATTTTAAAGTGATACGTGTATTTACATTAGTGGTGGGCCGTTATCGGCGTTAACGTGCTGCGTTAACGTGAGACTCTTATCGGCGATAAAAAAAATATCGCCGTTAATCTATTCTCAAAGTTGGGTTGGGAGCTGGGTCTATACTACGCAAGCTATGATGACTTTCACCCTGATATTTTAGCGCGGATGTATACCTAGCCGAATTGCACTGTAGGGGGCGAGAACGAGTCTTCGAACTAGAGGCTCGCAGTCCGTGATGGACAGATTGTTAACGGCTGGTCTATGTGGTAATACAATCGGGCAGGACATCCAAACGCTCACCTATCATTCATCAACCTCAAATATGGCTTTTCATCTGAAAGATGTATGTAGTAGCAACTTTACATGGCCTCTCAATATAAACCGCTAAGTTAAACTAGAGAAATGTGCGCTATTGAAGTGTTTGTGTGGAAGCGCGTTTGCTGCAGGACAGGCTCCGCTGCGCTCACTTGCTCTTAAAATCTCCGTCATTTTTGGTCATACAGATAAAAGTAGCCTAATACATCTTTCGAATCTGTAAAGACTCTACGTTTATTTGTGTGCACTCAGAATAACAACGAAACGTTGCGCTTTTAAGCAAACAGGATGCGCTTTAGGTCTCATGTGAACTTGAGAATTCACTCCCGTGTCACCCTCTGCTTCGAACCTGTGTGTATGCCTAACGTTACTGTGAAATTACCACATCAGACGTGACGTGCTAACATGGATGCAGCTATGAAGCCGCCGGGTTTGCTTCAGGGAAAATTTATTTTTAAGAAGCTTCCCAATGGAAACTGTAAACAGTTCATCACGACCTCTTATGTAGGCCTACAGTTCAAAATTCATGTTTAACTGAATAAACAGTTAGTAAACACAAGTACATCTTATTGAACATAGTTTATTTTCATCACCAATTATCATAGTAGAACAGCTTTCTCAAGCAGTTTGTGATGCATTTTGGAAACAGGAGATGCGCCCCTGGTCTAATGCGCCACCTGGCTTGAGAAACTCGTTCTCAAAGACTTACTTTTAGCCATTATTTGGGTAGCACACATATTCTGAATGCCTTCGGCAGAATTCAAATGAGCCATTTTAATCTAGATTAAAAAAAGTAATCTATGCCCACCCCTAATTTACATACTTAGTATGCTTTCAAACTTAAGAAAAGCAAAGACAATATAGTTATTTATCTAAAAAGTGATAAACATTGAATGTGCTTCCAGTGGAAAGCTAAACGAATAAATGCAACATACAAGCGAAAACAAATACACAAAATAAAGTAACAGATATTTAACAGCAAATATGATGTTAAGACCGTTTGACTGCACATAGTTTGTGTGGGACTGGGTTCAGGGTGAAGCCCACGACTGGGTTGAGATCCAGATCATCTTTAGAAACTCCAGGAGGAGGACTGAAGTGGAAACGCTGAAGAAGGGAGGTGAAGAACAGGAAGAGCTCCATCCTGGCCAAACTCTCTCCAGGACAAACTCTGCGGCCTGAGAACAAAAATAAGCAAAGGATTAACAAAAAGCATCTGCAATTGCACAATAAATGGTGAATTTGAAGTCTACCGCACCTGCAGAGAAGGGCATGAAGGCATCCTTTTTGACAAACTTGCCCTGGTTGTTTAGGAAGTGTCCTGGGTTGAAGCTGTCAGGAGTTTCCCACTCATTTTCATCCCTCAATACAGATACCAGTAGTGTCCACACACTGGTACCCTGTGCAAAAAAAATAAAAGATTAATGATTCATGGTGCAAACACATAATCAAAACATTGCATGCTCTTACTGGACCCAGACCTTCTTGATGAAGTATCCATTGAGGTGAACGTCACAGGTGGTTTGATGGGGGGAACCTAGGGGTAGTACATTTGCAAATCTCTGGGTTTCATGGATCACAGCATCAGTATATGGTAAGTTCATCCTGTCTTCCGCCATGGGCTGACGTCCACCGATCACTTGGTCAATCTCATCTTGAACCTCAGCTTAGAAATTCACAAGACCACAATATGAGCATTTATAACATCATTACTATTTGACTCTGATTGACACTTTGCATGGTTTATAATTAGCTTTGCAGACTTGCAGAATTCAAATAGTGGTAAAATAATGCAATAGTTCTGCATTAAGATGCAACCATACCTTGTATTTTAGGGTATTTGGCCATGAGCAGAAGACCCCAGCGCAGCGTTGTGGCCGTTGTGTCAGTCCCAGCACCAAATAGGTTGTTAATTGTACAATATAAATTCATTGAATTATATAAAGAGTCTGTTTTGCCAGATTCCTGCAGAAATCATGACAGTGAAAGCCAAGAAAGTGAGATGTCAGAGTGTAATTGCGAAATTTGTTTTATTTAAAACTACAGGCATACCTCGTCTTTTTGCTGTCATATCAGGAAAGCATCAGCGATTCCTCTGGGATCCTGAGGGTTCAGAGTCTTCTTCAGACCATTTATTATTTCCTCGCTTTGTCTGAATGTTTCTTTTACATTGTTTACAATACGTTTCTGATTCGCCACAAAAGGACGAATCCAAGGAAACATGTTGTAGAGCTGCAAACAAGCAGAACCGCATAATTAGCAATGCACATACACTTCAACTCCAAAATAAAGCATTAGAAATGTCTGGGTACTTGAACTGAAGCTGATCCAATCATCCTCATGTTTTCATAAACTCGTTTAACCATGTGATGTAACTTCGTGTTGTTATATTCAAATCTGGTGCTGTAGACAATGGCAAAGATGACGTTTGAAACCGCCATGGCTATTGGCAGAGTTGTTTCAAACGGATTTCCTGCACATGGGTGAACAAGATGTTAATATTTAAATATGTTTCAGTCACACCATAATCTTGTGCTTGGGCTTTGCAGTCTTACCTTCAAACTTCTCAAACTCCTCTTTTAAATATTGCGTTTCTTCAATGATTATCTCTTCGCTTCTTTTCTTGCCCATTCCAAAGTCGCGCAGGTTCGAAAGAGCAAAGCGTCTCATTTCCCTCCAGTTTTCACCATTGGAAAACACAATCCCTGTAGAGGCATCGTTTATCCATTACACCAAAGTAGGGATGCGTGGTACTGTTGTCACATTTACCGGTTGCGCAGCAATTTAGGAATCACTGCCACCTTCAGGTGCATTTTTCAACTGCAGCATATGAAATACCGAATTGAGCGAAATTATGTTATCGTACCGTTTGAAATATAATATATACACCGGTACTTTTCCAGTACTGGTATAGTACAACGCAATGGATCAAACAGATGAAACTCTATCAACGCACCCAAAATTAATAAACAAAGAGAACAGTAGATGTGAAATATGACATTACTTTGAATACAAAACAGATGACAAAGGATTGCTATAGGCCTAAATCATGTTGCCACAGGAACACATCAAATCTTTTTAAGCATTTGTCGCTTGCTCATCCTGATATTTTTTGAGAATTAGGAGATCGACAGGTGAGTGCATCATTCATAAATTCAGATTTAATTGTAACTTTTTTCCAACTGATCAACGCACATACAGATGTGATACAGTAAGCTCAAATGTGTGTGACACGCTAGAACCAGTAAAGTTTTGGTCATGTTATATATGCACTTGCATTTCATACAATCGAATATTCATTGGATTTGAATTAAAAAATAGTTTTGCTATATTAATTTTAGTATCGATGTTAAGGGAATGTTTCCGCTAATGTGAAGCAAGCGAGAGAGGGAGATTTATATTTAATGCTTTTTCTTTGACTTAGTCTGAAATCTGAGAACAATCAGAGAGAGAAAGAGAAATAAAAGCGTGATTTTTAATATTACTTTGACTGTTAGAATAACACTTAACAATGAAGCAACATTTGTTGCATTAATTACACGACTTCAGTTGTATTTTTTTCTTCAAACTCAGTAAAAATATAACCTATGTTCCCAGTAGGTTTTTTTTTTTTGTTTCATTGTGAAAAACAACATTGTGTTTTCACTGAAAAGATAAGAAGATTTGAATATATTTTCATCTTAATACTTCACTTAGCCTATTTTTATTTTTTTTACCCCAACATCAAAATATAACCTATGTTCCCTGTAGGTTTTGCGCTACAGTTTGATACAAAGGTATTAAGATATGAATCAATTAATTTTTTTTTTTATTAATATATATTTTTTAAATTCACTTATTTTGAGGCTGGTTATTTGTCACCCGTGGTATCGATACCGAGGTATTACATTCGGGTATCGAATCGAAGCCAAAAGTATGGTATCGAGCCATCCTGTAATGAAGAGGCAGTGTAGATAGATCCAAGTGCAGCTTTATTGGTAGACACAAGAGGAGGTCAGACAGGCAAAGTTCAGTAACGAGAACAGGGTAAACAAAGGCAAAGCAGAATCATCAACAGGGGCAATGCAATGGTCGGGGCAGGCAGAGAGGATATCACAAGGCAGGCAGGGTCAAAAAGGCAGGCAGCAAATGGTCAGAGTGAATAGGCAGTCCAGGTAAACACAGGGAAACAGAATACAGGGGAAACGCTCAGAATGTCAGCCGGGGCAAAACAAGACTTTGCGGTGAGTGCAAGGAAGTGTGCGTGTGAATGAGGTGCAGGTGTGGTGAAACAATCAGGGTTGATTAGTGATTGGTGACAGCTGTGTGATTGGTGTAATGGTGGATGGGAATGTGTGAGTGCAGTGAATGATGCAAGAGTCCATGTGCAGATTTGTGACCGAGCCCCCCCCAAAGAGTGGCTTCCAGACGCTTCACACATGGAACACTCCAGGAGGGCGGTGGAGCGGAGGTGGAACCGGGGGAGGGAACGGAGGGCCAGGTCCGTGTGGGGCAACTGAGACAGGAGCCCACCAGCGCGGAGCGGACGAGACATCAGAGACATGAAGTGACACTGGGTAAACTGCTGTGGCGTGACGAGAATCTGGCAGGTCGGCGGAGGCGACTCTGGCAGGTCGGCGGAGGCGTGGGGTGACTCTGGCAGGTCGGCAGAGGCGTGGGGTGACTCTGGCAGGTCGGCGGAGGCGTGGGGTGACTCTGGCAGGTCGGCGGAGGCGTGGGGTGACTCTGGCAGGTCGGCGGAGGCGTGGGGTGACTCTGGCAGGTCAGGCGCCCACCAGGGCGGTGCAGACGAGACAGGCGCCCACCAGGGCGGAGCAGACGAGACAGGCGCCCACCAGGGCGGAGCAGACGAGACAGGCGCCCACCAGGGCAGAGCAGACGAGACAGGCGCCCTCCAGGGCAGAGTAGAGACCCACGGCAGAGACTGGGACCTAGAGGAAACTGAAACACAAGAGACAGAGAGAGCACATATAGTCTCAAGGATCGAGGTAGTGAGTTTTCTAGGTGGACATTGAAGATCCGGGGCCTCGGGCAGCCAAGATGAATCAGGGGACTCCATGGGCCATGGCGGGTTCGGGGTCTCAGTGACCAATGGCGGGAAGCTCCCCCCCAGAAAGTTCTTGGGGAACTCCACTACCTCAAGGCTGTACTCTGGAGGCGCGAACGTCAAGGGGCATTCTGGAGGTGCTGGGTCTCGGGGGCGCTCGCAAAGCGGTAAACTGGACAGAACCCTGCGGAGAAGGCGAGCCGGGCGGGACCAGCCGAGACGAAGGAGAGCTGGGCGGGACCAGCAGAGACGAAGGAGAGCTGGGCGGGACCAGCGGAGACGAAGGAGAGCTGGGCGGGACCAGCTGAGACGAAGGAGAGCTGGGCGGGACCAGTGGAGATGAAGGAGAGCTGGGCGGAGACGAAGGAGAGCTGGACTCTGTGAGCTCCTGGATCGGAGCGGCCTCTGGAGCAAACCCTGTGAGCTCCTGGATCGGAGCGGCCTCTGGAGTGGCCTCTGGAGCGGCCTCTGCGAGCTCCTCGGACGGAGCGGACAATGCTGCAGACCTGGGGATGCCAGCTGCTCGCACCGACACCAGGGGTGCGTCCAACACACAAGCAATCAGTCCTGGCCGAAGAGGTGCATCTGCAGGCTTGGTGGCCATCTTGGCCGGGGACTCAGGCGTGGCCGACATGATGCGAGCAGGCCCTGGCTTGGCAGGCATGACGTGAGCAGACTCTGGCTCGGTAGGCATGTTGTGAGACTCTGGGGACTGATGGTGCGTTGTTGCCTCCACCATCTTGTGCGTGCGTCATCACATGAGTGAATGTGGTGTCGTGTTCCTCCTCCGCAACACCCATAATAAACGACGAGCCAGCACACAGCAAAGCATATTCCATAAGGCCCCTCAAACTGCCCTTAAACTCTCCTCCAGGAAACAGAGATTTATGAAACAGGGATTTGATGTGTCTATTGAGCCCGAAATGAAACAAGTCTTTGAACAGAAATTCATCGTACAGCGGTACCTGATACGACAGCTCACAGAACTGGTGAACATACTCCTCAATAGACAGGCCTCCCTGGCGAAGATGTAGGAGTTGGTCTATGGAGTCCATGGTTGGGCTGGGCTTGGTAGACACAAGAGGAGGTCAGACAGGCAAAGTTCAGTAACGAGAACAGGGTAAACAAAAGCAAGGCAGAATCATCAACAGGGGCAATGCAATGGTCGGGGCAGGCGGCAGGCAGAGAGGATATCACAAGGCAGGCAGGGTCAAAAAGGCAGGCAGCAAATGGTCAGAGTGAATAGGCAGTCCAGGTAAACACAGGGAAACAGAATACAGGGGAAACGCTCAGAATGTCAGCTGGGGCAATACAAGACTTCGCGGTGAGTGCAAGGAAGTGTGCTGCTTATATGTGTGTGTGTGAATGAGGTGCAGGTGTGGTGAAACAATCAGGGTTGATTGGTGACAGCTGTGTGATTGGTGTAATGGTGGATGGGAATGTGTGAGTGCAGTGAATGATGCAAGAGTCCATGTGCAGATTCGTGACACATCCCTTCTCCAAAGTGCTGAATTAATTTGAAGTCTACAGAAAAATAAGGTGTGAATTAAATGATCATATGAAGGTATGAAACCCTCCTTACCATATCCCTGGTTGAAATCATGAAATATGGGATTAATATCTCGGTCACCAAACTCCTCTGAAAGGTTCACTAGCGCCTGCTTGACGGCCTTGTATCCTGACAATATCACCACTTTTTTGGGGCCAAAGTGCACTGTGTAAACTGACCCATATTGTTTTGACAGCTGCAAGACAGAAAATATGGAGCTATTGAAAATTATATTATATCGGCATCATCTCATATGCTCTGTCTGGTTGGTTTACTAGCAGAACGCAGCATTCTTAAATATATGAGATTTTTACTCAATCCTAGATCATTCAAATGGGATGTTTTTTTTCAGCTCAGTCACACAGCTGCCTTAGCTATCATGATTGACTCTCTTCACTACTCGTTCTGTCCCAGGTTATCTTCAAACACAGTGCTCTCTCTTGTTGTGCATTGGCTCACTGGCGTGATGCCCGTCTCTGCAGTCATACATCACCATTGACTCTTACCCTAGTCAGCGTGTGAACTAGGTGACCTATTTGTCATTTTTGTAAGCATGCCAGGGAATGCCTACTTGGCATGTGTAACATTTAAGCAATAAGTTACAAGAGGGAATCAATGTAGTCTTAAGAGCATTGATGCAGAAGATAGATTTTTTTAGCTATGATATTATACTGAATGCTTTACTATCCATCTATCTCATTTGACAGTCTATATATTTAATTGAGATACATGCTTGATCTAAATATATGCCTGTTTAATACTAAAGTTAGAACACTGTATGTCAAATCATCAAAAATCAAATCAGCTGTCTGAAGCATTTTTTCTCACCTCCCAAAGGCTCAGGTAGGTTTTCTTGAGGTCGAGCGTGTGCAGGTTCCCCACCAGTGGCAGTGGTTTGGGTCCTGGAGGATATTTTATTCCCTCATCCTGAGAGCTGCAGCTGATGGAGAACAGATAAATAGCCAAACACAACAGCAGGGCACTAAATACTGTACCTATCACAGAGCCCTGAGAGAGTAATGCTTCTATTAAAGCCATACTGAGAGATCTACCATACACATGCACAGATCAATCACTCGTTTAAGGCTGATGTGGGTTGTGGTCTGGCTCTTATATACCCTGCATGTAAACTAAAGGAGGGGCCATAAGAAAGAACAGTGTAACCTTTGTACAGAAACAAGGCATCAGAGATCAGATCCAAATGAGGAAACATTATTTCACTGGCACAGGTAAGCAGCAATAATTAAAAGATTGTAATGTTTCTTTAGTGTAAGAATAACAAACATTTTTATTTCGTTTTTATATTATTTTCATCTTTGTCAGATGCATCTTTGTCATACACAACAGTCCTGATAATAAGAACTCTGTTTTGCAGCACGTAAATTTAAACACATCATTAAAAAGAAACACTTTTTAGAAGCGTTACCATTTCTTCTGGTGTCTTAAGTGTTTTTCATACTCACTGTTAGTGATGGGAAAATCAGTTTATTTGACTGACTCGGACCTTTGAGTCTCGTTCAGCAAAATGAACAAATCTTTTTTTTGAGTAATTTCGTTTATTTTAGCAAAATATAATTCAAATATTACGTTTTACTTCCCTAACACATCTACTACATATGCAAACGTTGATCACACTACAAACAATACACAACTATAATACTATAAGAAACAGAAATAAATCAATTCATTGTTTACCTGGGTATATGATTAGCTCACCTCATCTCTTATCTGACATGTCATCGGGTTTGAGTCGTTCGTTCATCACGTGACAGCCTCAGCCTCAGTCTGCACCGGAAAGAGAATTGATTCATCCACCTTTCAAATCCTCGGGTTTGAAGCAATGCAAATAAACTTCCGTTCATTTGCATTGCTTCTTGAAACTGCTTAATTAAGGCTTTTAGCCTAAAAGAGGCCAACTCAAATGATTTATTTATTTATTTATTTGTTTGCTTTAAATACAGAAAGACATAGAGCTTCAATTGAAAGATATTGCATCATATCCATATTATTCAGTGAAATCTAAGACTGTGTGTGTGTGTGTGTGTGTGTGTGTGTGTGTGTGTGTGTGTGTTAAAATGCAACATCTCAAACACAGCTTTTTCAGAGAGTTCTTTTCACAGTCAAAGGTACTTTTGGTAAAAGTGAAAAAAGACGATAAAAGCCAATGACGTCTACTTTAAAGGTCTGATTTTAGGTCAATGGTTGAGTTGTGGACAATAAATGATGTGTTTGTTCTGTAGAAGTTTCGCATTGCAAAGGTAAATGATCTGCTGGTCTCTCTGCTTCTGAAGCCAAAGTCACTTCAGTTCTGATCCTAAATGTTCTTCCAGAGTCCAGATTTCATCACAGCCGGATCCACAGACGCCTTCTGGAGCTTTAGTTCATGTGCCACGATACTTGGGTATCGTCCAAGCTGAACGTCCAGTCCAGCTTGTACTTTTTAAGTCAAAAATAGTGCACAACTAGCAAAAGTTATGCAATCTGAAGAGTTTTGAGCACTCTTTCTAGTCTCACTGCCATCACATACAGTGGGGCAGAAAAATAACACACATTAAATGAGTTCTTTATCTTATAATATCTACCTTTTTCATGAATAACTGATGAGCGCCACCATGATGGATTCTAACTTCCATTTGGATGCTGTCATGTTCCAGTCTCCATACAAATCCATGCCAAAACTGTCTAATAAGATGGACTGAATTAATTAAACCAATTGATTAATTAATAACTTAAACTTTTTCAGAGTAACTAAATATAAAAAGCAGTGCTGTTGTTGGCTGCTACAGTAACGTCAATAAACATAAGGGTATCCTGTAGAGTACTTGTTTTGCGCACCAGTAAATTTATGTGTATGCATTGAATTCTGTCAAACGCTGACAAGAGAAAATGAGCATAGATTGCAGTGCCTGATATTAAAGTAATGTGTTAAAATATAGTGTGCTCTTATCATTTTGTTGACAAAATCTTTCAAACAAGATGTAGGATATTTGCACTTATATGTTGAGTAAATCAGGTTAAATTAACTCTTTAAGACTTCACTTGCTGCCACCTATTGGCAGTTTAATTATATATTAAATAGTAGTCTTTTTTAATATTTCTACATTAAAATGTCATATTTTAAACATTAATACTTTAACATCATTTCTGTGTAAATCCATGCCATGTTCAATGAGGATTTTATTAACACTGATTTCATTGTATTGGTAGGTTAATAGCCACATAGCTCTTTTTATTCAGATTGAATTAATTTATATAAGAATCCGATATAAAAAGGTCACAGATATGACAATAAATTGAATTGTGTTATTGCTTTATTATCTCTCAAATGAGAGAGCACATAATCTTGTATTTAATTGTGTCATAATAATGACTATTTCTATTTAATATTACCACTAAACTTTGATTATACATTTGCATATTAATTGTTCTAAGAACCTAATAGCATGATTTCATTTTCGTGTATTTTGTGCTACTCCAAAATGATGTTCTAGTTGAGGTCATTAATGTATAGGGCCCAAACATTAACTCGTGCCAAAGACTAGCCATGTGTGTACTATTAGTGCTTCAGTTGGACAACTATTTACCAGCGGAGTCATTCACAAGCATGTGAGGTGTTGACCTATAATGATCTTCACGGTTGACAGGCGACAGACAGACAGGATGCAGGTTTTGTAGGTTAATATTAACTTAATCTAGCACTGTTTTTGTTTTCCGTTCAAAGTTTCCTGTTACTGTTTTATGTGCAGGGGCACATCAATGTTTGTCTTTTGCTTTGTTGGAGTTTATGCATGGCATAAAACTAATGTCTATTAGAAACTAAAACTAATGAAACAAGGCCCAATGCCATACATCATGGTGGGTGATGCTGCATTCCCACTAAAAACATATTTGATGAGACCTTTTCCAGGGAACAGAATACCAAGATGCAGAAGAATCTTTAATTACAGACTGTCAAGGGCAAGGATGGTTGTGGAATGTGCCTTTGGCATTTTGTCTTCACGGTGGAGGCTACTTTACACAAGGATGAATGTAAAGTCAGAGAATGTATAGTCGCTGCAGTATGCATACTTCACAACTACCTCACAAACCCATCAGAAGATCAGATGTGGCTTGATGAGGCAGAAGAAAGGTGACACGGATACTCAAATGTCCCAAAGTCCACGCTGTCCAGGGGACTTGAGATTTCAGCCATAGCTGCAGTGGTCGCATGTGTAATAATCCCAGATGACATACTGCCGAAGCTGACGCCATGAGTCCCAGCAGCCTCTGAAATGTCTTCAAATGAACAGAGCTGCCTTCTCTGAAGTGGCACAGGTAAGACAAAATGGCCGCCGCGCGTTCCCGCGAGAGGCGGGCTCTCATTTCCAGGGAGTCCATGCAAACTCCCAGATATATAATGGACTGACTCGGGGTGAGGATGCTCTTTCGCCTGTTTACACATAGCCCTAGGGACTCCAAGTGAATAAGCAGCGAGTCTATGTGGCTGAGTAGCGTGTCCCGGGACTGAGCTAAAATTAGCCAATCGTCCAGATAGTTGAGGATGCGTATCCCGCTCGCCCTGAGGGGGGAAAGTGCTGCATCCACGCACTTTGAAAATGTGCGCGGGGCCAAAGCCAGCCCGAACGGGAGAACAGAGTATTGGTACGCTGTGCCCTCGAAAGCAAACCTCAGAAAACGTCTGTGATGCGGTGCTATCTGAATGTGAATGTACGCGTCCTTCAAATCCACGGACGCAAACCAGTCCCCGGGGCGAATTTGCGCCAGGATCTGTTTCAGCGTTATCATCCTGAACGGACGTTTGCAAAGCGCTCTGTTGATGTGTCTGAGATCTAGAATTGGGCAGAGCCCCCCATCCCTCTTGGGTACCACGAAATAGCGGCTGTAAAAACCGCTCTCCAGCTCGTTTGGTGGGACTCGCTCTACTGCTCCTTTTTCGAGCAGACAGCCTATCTCTTGTCTCAGAGCCTGGGCATTTCGAGGCGATGTTAGAGACTGCACCACGCCATTGAAACGGGGTGGTCTGCGTCTGAATTGAAGAGTATATCCCCGCTCTATCACGCTGAGTAGCCAGCGCGATATTCCCGGAATAACTTTCAACGTGCTTATGAACTGACACAGCGGCTTTAGCGGCTTGGTCATTGGATGCGCGGCTATAACCTGTGTGGGCGGCGGACCTGCACTGCTCTGAGGCGGGGCAAGGGGAGCCGCATTTATTGAGTGAGGAGGAGAAAGCTCTTTTTGTGAGAATGTATGCATTTTTATTGAATGAACACCCATCACACAAACATTTGAGCAACTGAACTTTTGGCGCTTGGGAGCTGGGCTGCTCTCATGCTCTCCTCCTCTCCTCCGATCGTCAGAAAGTCTGTTTAGCAGCCGGAGGCGGGCAAGAGTCGCGTCGCGGGCTCCTCCGCTGACCCTGGCGCTTCCTACCGGGACCCCACGCTTTCCTCCGGCAGGTCCGCGCAATGTCCGCAGTCGGACTCATCCAGCGCCGCCTCGGCGTGGGCCAGGCCCAGGCAGGCGACGCAGTGAAGGTGATGATCCAGCGGTTTGATTGGTCCCGCGCAGATCTTGCAAACTGCAGCCATTACGAATTCAACAGGTGAAGTAGAAGATTCTGATGTAATTGTCGCGGGCATCGCATTTATACTGTCTCGAGCTCGTCATATTTGCATGCTTTGCGACAATTGGCCAGTCATCTGGACAGGCGTGAGCCAATAGGACTTCAGGAAAGGTTGAAGGGAAGGAGTTCCCATAACGGAGGGAATGATGTCTCGTGACAGCTCGAAAGGGAACTATCCTGCTAAGCGCTGCCGCGCCGCCTCTGCGTGCGGTGTGAATGCTCTAATCTGAAACCGGCGTAAGCCTTTGAAAAAGTCTTACCGGAACAAATTCAAATCTGCATTTGTGCTGCCGCTGACACAGAGAGCAGACCGTTAACTTACCATGTTTAGGTAAGAAACAGCTTCACAAACAGTCTTTTCAACTACCCTACCCAGTATTATTTCTGTCTTATAGTCATTCATATTATCACAGAAATACTGGGAATGAAGGTTATAGTTCGGATGCGAACATTGATGTCTATTGTAGCGATCAAAATAGATCAAGTCATCTTTTGAAAGTAATATTTTTGCCGATTGCATTGTTTCACCACTAGGTGCCAACAAGTAACTGTTATAAAATGTATTTGTCATTGAGTCATTGAATCATTCATTCAAACCACTTTTTTCTAACTTTAATATACAAAATTGGTTTATTAAATATATCGTATTTAAAATACATATTAAAATGTTTAATAATTCATTCAAATTATATAACTACTTAAATAGACTGCAGCAATTAATATTTTGTCACGCATTATGTTGTTTAGTTTAGAATCGTGATCTCTATTTGAGAGAAGAAAAAAAATGTGATTCTCAATTTATCCAGAATCGTGCAGCTCTACCATACGTCACGTCCTTTCCTTTTCCTTTCCTTAATTTGAGTTTGCAAGATGAATGAAGGTCACCTTACAGAGCCCCCTCATCTCCCCCTCCAACTAGTGTTGTGTTGCAGACTCGACTCTTGTATCTTTGCTGAAGACCAGAGGAAGCGGTTTTTAAATGAATGGAGCTCTTACTCCATCCTCTGCAAACAGTACATGTACATTATATAAATTGTTGTGTGCATATGCTCTGCCTGGGTAAATCACACACCTCTATTTTGTTGCAGGACTGCTCTTGACTGTGTGTTTGTGATGGAAATGTTTTTAAGTTGCTGTTAAATGGTTGCAGTTTAACTAAACCACAGTAATGTCACATTGTTCAAACTGAG
Source organism: Schizopygopsis malacanthus (assembly GCA_027474115.1). NCBI lineage: Eukaryota > Metazoa > Chordata > Actinopteri > Cypriniformes > Cyprinidae > Schizopygopsis > Schizopygopsis malacanthus. The sequence goes on from CM049868.1 coordinate 6,723,488, forward strand.
CTAACTTTAGTTTTGCTCTGTACTGCAGTGACCCACTGAAGTTGTTGACTGGGAAATGAGGAAAACCTTTTTTGTTTATAAGTGCTTCTTGGGCATAAATCCAGAGGCAAGCACGAAGTCAAAGAGACAGAGAGGACATATTAACTGGCAAGTCTGTATGCTGATCAGAAAACTAATAGACTTTGAGTGGATGGCAGTCTAGTATGTAAGCAGTGTTGCAATGCCAGAATGGACCAACCAAACACTGGCTCTGTGTTACGTTACATGAAGTTATGCGGTAAGATGGTCATGTTCTTTTAGTGTTTCTTTGTGCAATGAAGAGAAGCAAAATATGTGAAATTGATAGGTTTTTTCTGTTTATTTTAATGTCTTAATGTAACACTTAATCTAGGTTATTGATGGGTTAACAGATAAAAATGTACAATTTACAGTATTTTACAACAGTTTTAAGTGTAAATTAACATCACATTATTGGCTACAGAGTTGCATTACTATACAGTTTGCACTGTAATTCTACAGCAGCACACGGTTAAATTGCAGCAATCAGATGGTATTAACTGTAAATTCCCAGTTAGTATTTTAAATTCACATAGTAATTCTACAGCAGCCTACTGCTAAATCACTGTGTAACAGTTTCTCTGTTACTTATGTACCAGAAGTCCTCTTAGAGCAGCACTGTCATTACTCACCTGAACATTAGAGGGCGCTCTGTTAAAGAATTGCATAGAATTCACCTATTTAAGGTAGCAAAGAATGAGAAATGACAGGAAGTTAATTCTCTATTGTTTGGAGAAGCTTACCTCATGGTGGTCCGGGCCTTTGGACCCTGTTTGAGGAACTTTATAGTTCTAAGCTCATCCGTAAGTAATTGTTCAAGTTATTTTGCTTTAGTAACAATGCGTTTGTAGCACTTGGTTATGGTTTGTCTAAATGTTTGTCTACAGAGGGTTTCTGTTCTGAGCATGTATGGATTATTTGGTGGCTAAATAATCAGAGCAGTCTGGAACTAGGAGAACTGACTTACTGATCACTGCTTAAAAGCAACGCTGGACGTCAAACATCTCTTTTCTGATTGAACTTTGCTGGGAATCATCTTGACATTCAAGTACTGTTATTTTTGCACTTCATGTTTAAAAAAAGACTGAGCAAGGTCTAAGTGATGACAAGCCAAGGATTATGTTTTGGAATACTGGATTGTTTTTTATGCTCTGGTCATAACTTTTGAACTCTTAATTGTTTTGTCATATTGAATTTGCATGTTTTGGGTAATCATATTTAATACACTTGATGAGTACGATTGGTCTGTTTGGTCCCTCATTTCATGTGACACTTGCACAAAAGATAAAGGTATAGGTGTTACAACAGTATATGGCTGCATTTCACAATTATGTATTGTAAATAAATACCGTAACTTACTGTGAAAGTAATGCAACTAGTAGCCAGTAATTTACGGTCAAATGTTTTACAGTGTAGGTCATGATTTAAAAACAGTCATCCCTCTAAAACAGAGAAAACATCTTTCACAAACTACATTTCTGTGTTTATAGTGTATATGAGTTGTGTGTATATAAGGGTTATTATAGCAGACCCCCCCCACCGGACCTCCCTATTTTTCAAAGCCTGGCTATGGCCATGATCTCCATGGCTGATTGTGCTCTGTGCAAGTTGCATCGGTGGGATTGAGTTGGTGTTACCCCAGCTGATCCTCTTCCAGGCAAACACCTAGTTCTCCTTTCCTGTTAAATGCCTCCTAACTGATTTATTTTATAATAGCCATGACTGATAGTGGCCCTAAACTTTTTACATGAATAAGACCGAATAAGATTCTGATATGCATTCTTAGCTACTTTTCTAAATTTCTAATGTTACGCCCGTCTAGGGGTAAAGGCACAACATGAAAGGAGTATGAGAACACAGTGGAGTTTTGAAAAACAAATGATCAGTGTTTTAAGTATTGGGCAGTCATTGGCCTAATGGATAGAGCGTTGGACTTGAAACCCGAGGTAACCCAAGGTTGTGGGTTCGAATCCCGGCTACGACAGGAAGTCCACGACTGCTCCCCGGATGCTGCACAGTCGGCTGCCCACTGCTCCAAGTGTGTGCACTTGGATGGGTTAAATGCAGAGAACACATTTCACTCCTCATTATACTCCGTATAATTGTGTATGTGACAAATAAAGCTCATCTGAGCTTAATTTGTATTTGTTGTATAATGAGAACAATGATTTCAAGTGTACAATTGGGGTAATTCAGCTTCAGGAGCCGACAAGGCCAAAATAACAAGCAAAAGCCATGTAATTGTATCCCCCTAAATTCCTTAATTAATGAAACAAAATACAGATTACTTACCTAACTCCCTATCCAAAAACAATCAACAAAGAATATCCAACAAAAATGACGTCGGTCTCCCTACCTCCCCAAAAGTCTATTATATACAATTATTTACAGTTATTAGCAAACAAGACCGAACAGGCGGTAATCAACGGTACAAACAATTGGGCAAAGCAAACAACAATTGATCTCTCTCACGATCAAACACACACACAGATTCTCAGGCTTACTAACACATGTAACTAACTAGCAGAGCAAGCAAGCACGAAGCAAAAACAGGAAGTGATGACGAAGTCTCTTATAGGCATCCAGGAGTCAGCTGACCAGGCAGGGTGTGGCACCAATTGAACTGCAGAAACCAATCAGACATCATTCTGCACAGAAACACACACAAACACCTCCCAAACAAAGACAACACAGAGAAATAGAATAAAAGGGACGTAACACCCCCATACACAAGAGTAAACAGGTGTCATGTTTTTGACAGAGAATCAGCGATAACAATAGCTTTGCCCTTCTTTTACTTGATGTCCAAGTTAAAATCTTGACAGATTAAAGCCCAATGCATACGCCTTTGGTTTTTGTTACAGAACTTTTGCAAAAATACAAGAGGGTTGTGGTCAGTAAAACTTCAACTGGTTGTGAACTTGTTACAACATAAACTTCAAATTGTTGCAAAGCTAACCAGAGGGCGAGGGCTTCTTTTTCAATGGTACTGTAGTTACACTGATGCCGATTGAACTTCTTAGAAAAAACACTAGGGGTGATCGATTCCATTTTCATCTTCTTGTAGCAATACAGCACCTGCACCAGTACCACTACCAGTTGGAAGGGTTTGGAGAAGTCAGGGGTAGCCAAAATTGGGGCACTACACAACAAATTCTTTAAACAATCAACAGCAACTTGACACTGAGGAGACCAAACAAATGTAACAGCTTTTACACGCACTTTGATGGGCTAAATGCAGAGCACAAATTCCGAGTATGGGTCAACATGCTTGGCCACAGTTCTCTTTCACTAAATTTGTTTATGTCTGGCTGTGCAAATCATGCTTTCTTAATGAGGGACAATTCAAGACAGGTTTTGTTAAAAAGTTAAAACTCAAAGATGGATCAGTACCCATTGTTCATGATTCAGCTGCACCTCCAGAAGAAGTCTCCCTTTAAATTGTTTTGGATTATTTGTGAATCGTGTTTGCTCTACCACAGAAGAGAGAGGCGGGGTGAGCAGAGCTCATTATCATGTAAAGAGCTATGCACCGAAACGAGTCGCTGTGAACAGAGCAGTTTTTGACAAGGAAACACTGCAATCTAACAATGCCTATAGGAAATATAAAAGTTATCAGATAAGCATGTTGTAAACTTCTGAAACATTGGTGTTTCATATTTTAGAGCAGTCACAGCAATTTATGAAATAACTCAATTATATCTGTATGTGGGAGTGTGTTTGAAAAATCAGATGTAGCCCCCTTTGTAATCATTAACATTTTCATAAGTAACTCATTTAATTACACATTTTATCTTAGTAACTGATTACAATGACTTTTATTTTGTAATTACATTATGTAATTCCGTTACATGTAACTAGTTGCTCCCCAACACTGGTTATAAGAGGAAAGACATCTTTGTAAAAAAAATTAAGTGTCTAGCACGGACAGTTATTCTCAGCACAGTTAATTATGAATATATCAATACATATGCAAACACAAATTGTTTTATCAAAGATAATTATGAGAGAAAATAAGATATTTATGAGATATTTATTTGGTTGACAGAAGTTGAATCTGAAAATATAAAAAAAATATAATCACATTTTCTGATGTTTAAATTGTGAGCCTAACTGTACAATCAGACAAATGATGTGATTCAATATAATAAGACAATCAATGTTCAGTAACAACAAGAAACATGCAGTACCTATTGAATGGTTAGTATACTTATACACATAACAACATTTTAATTAGGCTTCTTGTTTTCCACTGTTGTGTCAACTTAGCCTATTTTTCCAGAGCCTTTCGAAGTAAATACAATGTCAAATTAAATACAAAGAATTTATTCAGTGCACACCATTGGTTTCTTGAATAGAGCACAATTCAGGTCACTTCTTGTTCCAGTGCTGTTCAACTTAAACGCGGTGTCACACCAGGCACCTTCCTGACCTTTTGTCTTGACAGCAATGATTTTAAACATCTCATACGGAGGAATCAGCACCTCTGACTCATGATGAAGGCTAGAATATTTTGTAATATTAACACCTTCACATGTGTTTATTTCAAAACAAGATACATTCCCAAAAGTCTTTGCTATATATTGAGAATTAGAGGAGGATGTAAATGAGCCGAAACGAATGTCTGTAAAAACTTGCCCATTAAATTGAACATTTGTACCACGAAAAGTCTGAACACATGTTTCAGCTTTTTTTTTTTTTTTTAGAATCTGTATCGCATCTGTTAACAGAAAGTGAAGTGAATACCATTTGTATTTATTGTCCGTGTAGTTTTCTTTGCCATTACGAGTGTCATTGTTGAATTTAACATATATTTTAGACTCTGGGTCAGTGTACACCCAGATAGCAATTTTATGATTTTTTTTTAATTTACTGAAAATGCTATGTCTAACATTCTTTTTACCCGTTTCCCAAGCATTTCTAAAGTCATCTGAGTTACTGAGTTCCTGTTTCAGATATGTAGTCTTCACCCGCTTCCTCATTTTATCTCTACAGCCCTTGAACTGATCATCAACTGAATGCGGTGCCATATCCAGTGGAAATATCTGTCCTTCAACAGCATCTCTGTGATCCTGCAGCAACAACAATCATAATGATGACTGATGAATCATCAGTATTCATGTCTGTAATATTCATACTAGAACACAAGCTTACCTGTCCTAGAGCAGCTACAATGAGAAGAAGAGCTACTTCAATGATCAGCAGCATCTTGATTCAGTCAAATCCCTCAGATGATCTAGTAGATCTAGTGAAGAACAGATGCTGAAAGACAAGAAAGACAACAGCGTTTCACAAATACTGTATATCCTTCAGTAGGAACATGTGCAAAGATTTGCACAAAGACCTTGTACTTTAATCCCACTCTTACCTGAAAATACTGTTGTCTGTCAGACTCTGTCTTCTTTTTGTTATTTTACAGGAGCTCAGGACTCAGGAGCAATGATGAGAAGATCAGAAAATTAATTCGCTCTCAGCCATACAACAAATCTTCAAATAAACAGATGACAAGACTGGATTTCCGTTTTATATCGCTAATAATGTGTGTGTGTGTGTGTGTGTGTGTGTTTTCTGAAGTATGAGACCTGAGATGTGATCTTGTTGCATTCAGCTCAGCTAAACTAATGAGCTCATCTAGTGCAACTCTTGTGAAAGTCTGTGTGTGGTTTCACACTGGACAAACAAAGGCTAAAAAAAAACTTTACACATATGTTTTGGGCAGTACTGACTCTATGAAAGTTCCAGTTGGAAGATATATTATTAATTAAACAAAATAAATATAAATTAATTTATTCCCAGTCACCTTTTCCTTTGAAAAGTGACTGGAGACAAATCAAGCATTTTTTTGGACTGCTAGTCATGCAAAAAAACAAAAATACATAAAAATTGTTTTTCAGTGGTTCCTTGGGGAGGTTTTGAGGTGCTCTATAGCTCTGTTACCTTAATAAAGAACATGTTAAGCCCAGTGTGCTTATTCAACAGTTATTTGGGGTATATAACGTTTATTAATTTAAATAAATACAATAAATAAATAAAGTGCTATATAGCACCACTGCCATACAAAGAACCCGTTAAACCCCGGTATAGTTTTTTAAAGGTTCTCTAACTCTCTCTTGGTTTAGATGGGGAAAGGATTAAAAACTTGAATGTGATTTCCCTGAATATTTCCTGAATGTGATTCTCAATCTTTTTGCCCCCAAGGCCCCAAAACTGAAATATTCCAGGGCCCACACACAAGATTTTGACATCAGAAAAGCATAAGAGTGTAAATATCCCATTAATAGCAAACAAAATATGTGAGTGGAGTAACAATCTAAAATCTAAGGAGGAGAATTGGGTTCCTCTTATGGTTCTACATAGCACCATTTGACAAAGGTGCTGTATAACACTTTTTAAAAATAGGTGTTATATATCACTTAAAGTGGTTCCCCCATGATTACAAGCCAATAAACATCTCTTTTTAAGGGTGCAAGGCAATCACTATTTATCATACTTGTTTCATTGTCTGCCAGAAAATATGTAAATAACAACATATGTATTTGACATTTGCCTATATATTATAAAAAAACTGTGCACGCCATCATCTAGCAACATTTAGTGACATTTTGAGCAGGCTTTAGATACTTTCCATTGAAAATAGGAAATTCCAATACAGTGGTGGTACCAGAGAGATATCCAGGCTGGCTTGATGTCTGATCGGCACCCCAATAATTTATATGCTACTATTTCATTTACTTTGTTTAATTGTACTGAAGGAAGCATTTATTTTAGTCTGGAACTCAAGGATGCGGCGTGTCTGGTGTGCCGCATCACGCTTCATCTCCTCCGGTGTACTTTTCAGCCTCTGCTAACTGAAAAACATCGCAGAGCAGAGATGACACAGACAATACGCTCACAGACAAGACAGAGCAGGTTACTTTTGATAATAGGAAACAAACTATCAGAATTCAAATTATGTCAGTTTTATTAAGAATTTCAAACACAAATACAGTTTTGGAACTCTTTAATGAGTTCACACGAGCTCCTGCTTTGCCTCAGTTCAAACAAAGCAGGAGTGAATTCTAATTAGCATGAAAAACATGAATGAATATCCTAGGGCCGATGTTGACCGATAAATTGCATCTTACTGAATGTATCATGTTTCATGTAATCACTCAATAAGCGTTTCAACCGTGGAAAGACAGCAGCTTGAAAACATTGTCACATAAACACAGAAAATCCATTCAGTGTCCATAAACTAGCGAGAAAAATAGAGGAGAATTTTCTCTGACATATTACCCAATTACACCTGGCTCAGAGATGTAACAAAGTGAGACGACACGGCGGAATAACTTCAAGCATAATATTTATTACAACAAAAATTAACCAAAAATAACAATCACAAAGTCAGTATCAGTAATATCAATCAGTATGAAATGCAGGTGAATGTATGCACATAGTGAAGTGTGGTCAGCGCTAGTGAGTGGATGTGAAACTAAACAATGCCATAAAATTGGAGCAAACTAATCTAACAACAGCGAACCAGCGACGCCGACGAACTCTCGCACCAGGTTTAAAAAAACAGCCATGACGAGCATCAGGTGTGCTCCAGTCACATCCCAATCGCAGAACCTACCACCAAAACACCCAAACAAACACAACTCAATCCTAACAACTCTTTTTATTAGGCTATAATTCATAAAAATGTATAGATACAGCGTCAGAAATATGTTGCATTTTGGTTGAGGATGAAAATCCAAACTTGTGAGACTTGCAAATTCGACAAAATACTTATTCTGATGAGACTGACATCATATATTTAGGCTGTTGTTAGGTTAAAGGTAGTGTCACGGCCGGCTCGGAGCCACGACAAATGAGGGAGACAACGAGAACGCAAAATGAATCAACGCGTATTTATTTACAACATAAAGTTTACAACTCATAATAAGTAAATGTAGAAATGACACTAAGAGAAAATGAAATTAAAACTAGGTTAACGCAAGATCATAATCCCAATCCAACATAATCAACAGGCCTGCAAAACATAAATCCCTAAACTAAACTAATACATAAAGCAAACAGGTAATCACAACAAAACAGCCCAACCTAACGAAAACCAAAGAGGGTCACAGAGAGGCCTTCTACAGAGGTCCAAAACCCTTTTTAAAGTTCTCTGCAGGTGTTCCCCATGATGATTACACCCAATGTACCGCCCCACAGCCGGCTAAAGCAGAACGGGCCCAGAGGCACGTCACACACTCCCCCTTAAAAATAACCCCTCATACAATCAAAACAAAAATAATTCAAAATAGTGTACATCCCAACCTCCTAACTAACATCACATACTACCTTAAACCTATCTAGTCTTCAGTGGCTTGCCGAGCTCGGGGCGGCTTTTAAACACTAAACTCAGTCTTCCCAACAATCCCATAACCAGGACTGCTGCAGAATACTGAAGTGTACCCCCACTCAGAATTACCACCCAAAACAAAAAAAACAATCCCCAACAGAAACCCCCCACTAACTAAACTGGGATGTACATCCACAAAACATACAGACATAACTACACACATGACTCTCCTGACTATACATATACTCCTGAATAACAATGACGTCAGCATCTTCCAGAATCCATTAATCTCCTCCCTCCATAATACTCATCAACCTCGGCGCCTAGGAGAAAAGATAGGATGGAGAGAGAAAACAAGAATAGGAAAAACAAAAACACATTGCAGTAACACGCATTATACTCGTGATAGAGCATCCGCAATCACGTTGTCGGTACCCTTAATATGTCTAATATCCAGATGATATCCTTGTAGAAAGATGCACCATTTCATGAGTCGCTGGTTTGGGTTATGTAAAGAATGTAGAAATGTTAGCGGATTATGGTCAGTATAAACCACCAACGGCCTTCCAACTGAACCCACATAAACCTCAAAATGGTTCAGCGCCCAGATCAAAGCTAGGGCCTCTTTCTCAATAACTGAATAGTTAAGTTGATAAGAATTGAACTTTCTAGAGAAATATCCCACCACACAATCTACCTCGTCTTCTGAGGTCTGCAATAACACAGCTCCCGCTCCCACATTACTAGCATCAACCTGTAATTTGAAAATTTTATCCAGCCTTGGTGCAACCAACACTGGATACACCGTGAGGAGCAATTTTACATCCACAAATGCTCTCTGACACATCGAGGTCCATTCAAATTGGATTTTACCTCGAAGAAGGTTGGTAAGAGGAGCTGCCACAGTAGAAAAATTCCGACAGAACCCCCTATAAAAACCAACCATCCCAAGAAACCTCATTAATTCCCTTTTTGTAACAGGAACAGGAAATTGATCAATTGAGGTCACTTTAGCTCGAACAACTTTCCCAAGGTAAGGGAATTAAGGTAAGTGAGTTTGCCTTAGCAAACTCACATTTGCTCAAATTTACTGTGAGGTTAGCCGCAGCAAGACGATCAAATAAAGCTCTAATCCGACATTTATGTTCCAACCAAGTGTCACTGTAGACGACTACATCGTCTAAGTAAACTGCACAACCTTCCAAACCTGCAATAACTCTATTCATTAACCATTGGAACGTAGATGGGGCGTTTCTCAAGCCAAAACTCATAACCTTATAGGAAAATAGGCCTGAGGGAATGACAAATGCAGAGATCTCTTGAGCTCTAGATGTTAACGGCACCTGCCAATAACCTTTTAGCAAATTAAATATGCTAACATAGGTGGCAGACCCAACTTGATCAATGCAAACCTCAATTCGAGGCAAGAGGTAAGAGTCAAGTTTTGTTAATGCGTTTACCTTCCTATAGTCAGTGCAAAACCGATGAGAGCCACCAGATTGTTTTACCAATATACACGGAAAAGCCCAACTTGAAAAAGAAGGCTCAGCCAAACTATTTTCCAGCAAATACCCAATCTCAGTTTCCAACTGTCACTTTTTCTCTAAAGGAACACGATAGTAACGCTGACAAACCGGTTTAGCATCCCCCACATCAATATCATGTTCAATTAAATTCGTTTGTGTGGGAGTATCAGAAAAGAGAAGAACATAGTCATTTATTAAATCAGACATATCCAAGCGTTGAACATCAGGAAGATGCTTCAACATCATTCCTAAATTCCTAAGGGCTTCGGTATTTGCTAAACAACCTTGTGTAACTGGTTCACCAGGATCCACCCCTTCGTCATCAGAAGCAGGCATCGCAGGACCATCTTCTAAAGAGGTTTCTCCCCCTGTGCTAGCCAAGAGCACAGGTTACACTCGGTATCCTTCTGGATTCTCAACAGTTAAAACAGAATTAGGGTTTTCACAATATCACGTACAAAATAGGGTTTTAAAAGATTCACATGACAAACACATGTCTTTTTCCTCCTCTCAGGAGTTTCAATCAAATAATTCAAATCTGAAACCTGACGTAACACTGTATAAGGCCCCACAAATTTTACCTGAAAAGGAGAACCCACGACCGGCACAAAAGCAAGAACCTGATCACCAGGCTGAAAAACTCGAACTTCTGCTCGATGGTCAAATAACTGCTTCATTCTATCTTGTGAATGTCCCATTCTTCACTTTTGCCTGTTCCCAAGATTCATATAATCTCCTGCAAAAATCACTTGCGTAATTTAACAAATGTTTTGGAGGATCAATACCCTTCACATCCTCAGACAAGAGTAACATTGGACTACGCACAGAATGTCCAAACACCAGTTCATTTGGACTAAACCCTGTGCTTTCTTGAGACGCTTCTCTTGCAGCCATAAGAAGCCAGGGCAAACCCTCTTCCCAGTCGCCCTTCATTTGTGTACAATATGATCTAAACAGAGACTTCAGCGTCTTATGAAAGCGTTCTAGGGCCCCCTGACTTTGGGCATGGTAAGCACGAGCTTTCTGATGTTTAACGTGCAACTGTTTTAATATTTGAGCAAATAATTTCGAAGTAAAATTCGAGTCTTGATCAGTTTGTATAATTTTAGGAATTCCAAACAGAGCAATAAATTGTGTTAAGGCTTTTAACACAGTCTTCGTAGTAATTTAACGTAATGGATGGGCAGCTGGAAATCTAGTCGTCTGACACATTATTGTAAGCAAATACTTACTACCTGTCCTAGACTTAGGTAATGGACCAACACAATCCACAATTAAATATTAAAATGGTTGATTTACCACTGGGATTGGAAAAAGTGGTGCGGGTTTGAGGGTTTGGTTTGGCTTGCTAGTCACCTGACAGGTATGACAGGTCTTAATATATACAGACACATCTCGTTTTAGTTTAGGCCCAAAAAAACTTCTAAGAATCAACTGATATGTCTTTTTAACTCCCAAATGGCCTGAAGAATCATGCGCGGTTTTCAGGACAAGATTACGAATTATCTTTGGAACCACAATTTGAACAATTGGGTCTCCAACAAAATACTTACAATGAGGCACCCACTTTCTGACTAACATTTCTCCATCTAGATAATACCCCGAAGGTGTATCTGACAGTAATTATGGAGAAAGAATTCTGTCAAATAGGTCAACCAGCGATGTATCCTCTCGTTGTTCTTTCACCAGTTCATTACGTGAGATAGTCAGAACTGATGGTATTTCAGTCAGTATTTTACCTTCTTTCTTAACATCTGACTAAATCACAGATAAAGACTTCTTTCCAGCCCAAGTCACCACAGAAGAAACAAACACTTCTGGAAAACTCTTGGCACTTTCATCAAACCCATCTGAAACCGATAAAGAGGGACACACCACCAAAGCTGGCAAACCAACTGACCAAACCCTACTTCCAGCTAGATTGTTTCCAAGAATAATGTCAACACCTACAACTGGTAAACAGGGACGTACACCAAGTGTTACCTCTCCCTGCACCAAATCTCAAGCCAACAGCACTTTATGTAGAGGAACAGATATTACATTCAGTCCTATTCCTCTAATTAAGACATTACTACCAGTATATGATTCACTAGAAAAGGGCAGGGCATTCTCAGAAATAAACGATTCCGTTGCACCCTTATCTCTGAGGATTTTTACTTGTTTACTCTCTTTAGAGCCCACTAGTGAAACATAACCCTCTGTAATAAAAGGTGAAAAGCTAGATTTCTGATTTTTACAGTGATTTTCCACAGCTGGTTCAAGGGACGACTGCACAGACATTACCAATCCGACAGATTTCGCTCCTAAAGCAGTATTTCTTATTTTCTTGCTTTCTACTGAATATTGAGCTTTAGCTTTAAGCATTGGACATTCATTTTTCCAATGGCCTTTAGCCTGACAGTAATTGCAACTATCTGCTAAATCACTTTTCCCAGGAGAACGAAGCGATCTTGTCCTGCAGAGATCAACATTTTCCCTACTCTTATCATATGCAACCCTATACGGTTCGCGTCTACCATCTTTGACATTTTTTTGTCCAAATTGATTTTGTGCATTAAAGCAAATTCATCAGCAAGACCTGCAGCGTCATAAGCTGTATGAACTTTAGCCTCACCAACATAAGTAGCAATACGAGGTGGCACAGAATTTTTAAACTGCTCCAACATTACCAGCTCCCTTAAATCACTCAAAGTTTTAACACCAGAAGCAGTACACCAGCGATTAAAATTAGTTTGAATTTCTCTCACAAATTCCACATGTGTTTGTTTTTCAGATTTTTGCCAACCTCTAAATCGCTGTCTTATATGCTTCCGGTACCAATTAATAAGCTTTCAAAACAGCTGATTTCACGCAATCATAATTTTCTGAATTTAGAGTATTTAGAGAAGCAAAAACTTCCTGAGCTCTTCCCGTAAAGACGCACTGCAATAATAAAGTGCGCGCTGAATTTGGCCACGCTCTAACATCAGCTACCCGCTCAAACAAAGAGAAAAAGCTGTCAATATCCTTTTCATCAAATTTGGGTACAAGTCGTAAATTTGTGACCACATCAAAATCATGCCAATCATCCTCATTACCCTCAGCAGACCATCTTCTAGCTTCCTTAGATAGTTTTCCTGCCTTAATCAAATCCAATTTATAACGTTCAAGCTCTAATTTCTCTTTTTCTATTTCAAACATTGCTTCTATTTTTTTCTGTTCAATTTTTTCCTTAGATTTTGTTTCTATCAAAAGTAAATCTTTCTGCTGCTCATAAGACAAAGATTTTCTGCTAGATTGAACAGTCGACACTATCTGCTCAGCTTGAAGTACATTTTGTTCGACCAAAGCGGATATCAAAATCGATTTCAAACTCTCTTTCAATCGTTTATCCCCGACAGAAAGACCAACATCATAATGATTCGCGAGCGCTAACAATTGATCTTTCGAATATTCATTTAAAAGATTTTCCGACGGATTACTGATAAACTCTTCAATATTGGAGGTCATGATTTATATTTCTGCTACCTCAAACAAATTACCAAACAAACAAATCTGTAACTATACAAATAAACAGATTCATGTCTACATTATATATTCTTAACATTCAATCAGTATTCCATTTGTGTAACTTACCACATTCAACGTTTCAAACACGCAGCGGTAACTCAAGAGCTTACAAAGCCCTGCTTTCAAACGAAACATCTACTTTATTTCCCTAACAATCGCTACTCGAAGCCTCCCAATCTAACTAAACAGCACACGCGGAGCACTAGCTCACGGAGTCAAAGATAATGACAAAGGAGAAACCGGTGTTCTTAATTACAATGGCTGGACGAGCCCCCATATTTGTTACGGCCGGCTCGGAGCCGCGACAAATGAGGGAGACAACGAGAACGCAAAATGAATCAACATGTATTTATTTACAACATAAAGTTTACAACTCATAATAAGTAAATGTAGAAATGACACTAAGAGAAAATGAAATTAAAACTAGGTTAACACAAGATCATAATCCCAATCCAACATAATCAACAGGCCTGCAAAACATAAATCCCTAAATTAAACTAATACATAAAGCAAACAGGTAATCACAACAAAACAGCCCAACCAAACGAAAACCAAAGAGGGTCACAGAGAGGCCTTCTACAGAGGTCCAAAACCCTTTTTAAAGTTCTCTGCAGGTGTTCCCCATGATGATTACCCCCAAAGTACCGCCCCACAGCCGGCTAAAGCAGAACGGGCCCAGAGGCACGTCACAGTAGTTTGCCAAAAATGGAAAAAAAAAAATACTATGGAAGTCATTGGCTACCAGCAACTGTTTGGTTACCCACATTATTTGAAATATAATATTTTTGGTTCAACAAAAGATAGAAATCCATACATGTTTGGAACAACTTGAGGGTGAGTAAATGATGACACAATTTTCATTTTTCAGTGAACTATGACTTTAAATGTCAGAAGTTACGTATACACTTTGACCAGTGGGTGATGCTGTAACCAAACAAAAACTTTAAAGTGAAGCGACGTGTGGCTAAGTATGGTGACTCATTTTCAGAATTTGTGCTCTGTATTTACCCATCCAAGTGCACACACACAGTAGTGAACACACACCTGTCGTGGAGCAGTGGGCAGCCATGTGGGAGCGCTCAGTCGTGGTATCAGGGGCGGATCTACCAGAGTGGCACGGGATGGCAAGTGAAGAAAAAGCTGTGCCACCCCACCTGCCACACCAGAATTATCACAGAATACAATGTAAATGTAAGCAGTGTTTCGTGCTACTTTTCAGCAGCGGCGATGGCAGCATAGCGGAAAATAATGAAAAAATAAATAAAAGACAACTGCGCAAGATGGTTGCACGCAGCGCGCCCAGTGTAGTCGGCTTCATAAACAAATGACTCTTATGAACCGGTTCTTTTTAATAAAGAAATTGCAAAGCGCAGCCCATTCACTAGCGAATTGTTTTTACATTTGTTCGTGAATCAGATACTGCTTCTCAGTTTATTCCGAAGTCCTCTGAGAAATCTAATCCTGTGCTAGATTGAAATCTGAGAAATCTGATTTGTCTGAGATTCATTGTTTCAATTGTTTGGTGATCTGATTCTCGCCGCTCGCTCCCCTTTCATTATGGATATAGGCCTTTCTGCCATATCAGACGAAACAATAACAAAATGCCAATCACGAAAACTAATAGCAGAGTTGGGTAAGAATCTTGTATTGCCATTTTGTCTATTGTTAACACAATATAACTGGTTGGCCCATTTCCCCAAACCATTAATTCAGTTCTCAAAACAAAGACACATTTCTCAAAAAGTTTAACAATGAGTAAGGTAAACACTGGGTAGCAAAACTGATGACACAATCAGACTCTCTGCATCCTAGCAACGGAGAGAGGAGAGAGCTGAACAAATAATATACATGGGTTTTCTACTTGCATATTCAGTATAATTACAGTACAGTAGCATTAGATGATGGAAATTTCACTCTGAAAAAGCGCAATCTTGATAACACCATGTTGAGCAACTATAGACCAATATCAAATCTTCCTTTTATAGGTAAGATTATTGCAAAGGTAGTTTTTAATTAGCTGAACAAATACTTAAATTCAAACGGATACCTGGACAATTTTCAAACTGGTTTCCGAGCGCATCACAGCACAGAGACAGAGCTTATTAAGATATTAAATGATATTCGCCTTAATTCTGATACAGGCGAAATATATCAGTGCTGGTACTACTAGATCTTAGTGCTGCGTTTGACACTGTCGATCATAACATACTTCTACAGAGACTGGAAAACTGGAATCGGGCTTTCTGGAATGGTACACAAATGGTTCAGGTCACACTTAGAATGAGAGGTTATTATGTGAGTATAGAATAGCATACGTCTCAGTGGACGTCCATGACATGCGGAGTCCCTCAAGGCTCAATTCTTGCACCGCTCTTGTTTAGCCTGTATATGCTCCCACTAAGTCAAATAATGAGAAAGAACCAAATTACCTATCACAGCTATGCTGATAATACCCAGATTTACCTAGTCTTATCTCCAAATGACTATAGCCCCATTGACTCCCTCTGCCAATGCCTTCATGAAATGAACAGTTGGATGTGCCAGAACTTTCTTCAGCTAAACAAGGAAAAAACTGAACTTGCATTTGGAAACAAATATGAAGTTCTCAAGGTGAATGCATACCTTGACTATAGGGGTTAAACAACTAAAAATCAAGTCAAAAATCTTGGGGTGATTCTGGAGACAGACCTTAGTTTTAGTGGTCATGTCAAAGCAGTAACTAAATCAGCATACTATCATCTAAAAAACATTGCAAGAAACAAGGGGAGTCCGCTTTTAGCTATTTTGCTGCCCGCAGTTGGAACCAGCTTCCAGAAGAGATCAGATGTGCTAAAACATTAGCCACATTTAAATCCAGACTCAAAACTTATCTGTTTAGCTGTGCATTTGTTGAATAAGCACTGAGCTACGTCCCAACTGATTGCGCTATGTATAATCATTTTCTATTCTTAACTGTTTTAAATAAATTTAAAATCAATTTTTAAATCATTTTGTTTGTATTGTTATTGTTTTTTTTATTCCTTATTTGTATTATTATTTTTCATGTCTATTTCACTTCCTTTTATGTAAAGCACTTTGAATTTACCACTGTGTATGAAATGTGCTATATAAATAAACTTGCCTTGCCTTACCTTGCCAATTCTGTATGTACAGTAAACTGTAGCAAATGTTGTACACCTTCAAACGTGTGTGTCATGGTGCACAGGGGAGCCAGGAACGAGGAGACGAGGATATAACAAACAGGGTATTTAATGGATGACGAACGGAGGAGATACAGGAACACGGGGAAGGACATCCAAACAGCATGTAGACATAAACACAGTTGACATTAACAATAACAAACAGGAAACATGAGGCAGAACAGACTATATATAGGGAGACATAACTGGAAACACCTGGGACGTAAACAGGACACAGACAGAGACAAATCAACTAATGATGGTGTAGTATATCAAGGACCGAATCAGACAAATCAAGATTCGATCGAAGCATGGTTGAAACACGAGGAGCCGAATTCCACAAGACAACAGCAGGAAGACATAAATCAGACCCCCAGCCCGTCTGAATACAGCCTGCAACAGGACAAAGAATCCGGCTGAAAAGACCTGAGAATCATCTTAAAATACTTTCATTCTCATGGTTAATGAAACTAATCATTTCTATGCACAACAGCATATTATGTATGTGACCCACAAATTTGAATATCCTTGTTTTAATCATTGTGTTTGTTGTGCTTTTAATTAGTATTGAATAGCATAAGCCTTAAGGGTTAATGTCATGTTTGGTATGTATGAATTCGATAATTATAGCTTTAAACATTTCTTCAAAGTGATTTTCTATCAAATGTATCATATTCTGGTTATAGAAACCACATCCAAAAGGATACTTTGCAAGAGAATGTAAAATTCGGGCAATGTGACTGGCCATGACATGTTAATTTATTGATTGGGTGGAGCAACAAAGCAGCAGCCGCTCCAGCATAGGACCTAATTGGTCAAGACAACCATTGGGAGGTGTCAAAAAGCCGAGTTTAAATACTAGGACACCCCCTTGAAATCGCTCTCTAACTGCTCTTTTAAAAATGCCTCTCTTGAATTCACCTTCTCTCTGAAAAATGAACTCTCTGGAAAAATGCACTCTCTTGAGAATGGCATCTACTGACTCTCTCTTCAGCCATGTGCTCTGGACCACACCCAGCCAGTTGCTACCATGATGAGAAGAAAAGCCACCTAGTCTCTTTACCTCCTTTTATTCTTTGACTTTAGTTTATTTTCTTTCCGTTGAGTTCGTGTGCTAAGTTGCGTTTGCCAAAGACGACCAGCTCAAAACTCTGCAACACCAGCCAAGAACTAACACCCACTTCAACGACTCCTGAACTCTAAGCCAATCAGCGACTTTGGAGAAACCCTTTCCCGCAAAGACGGAGGACAAAGGGAATCTTTAAACACAAAAGCTGCAAGTACAAACCTTAGACTCTTGCTGTAACTGGTGTAATATTGAAAATAGATTTTAGCCTCATTGAAAAGTCAATGCGAGTGTTAAATATGTGATTGATGTTTGTTCAGGTTTATGCAATTGCACATATTGCTGTAAACGTGGGATATCAAATTCTCATTCTCTTAATCTAATCCTTTCCTCACTTTCTCTCTTTCTGCAACGCGTGAATGTGTGAATGCTTGTGTATATTAGTTTACATGTCTTAGATTTATATAAATAAAGTCTTGTTTATATTGAAAAGAGAAATATCTTGTGTTTTGTGCTCATAAGTTAATGCCTTAATCTGTCGATTTTGTTACTGTGCTATTTAATAGTGTTTTCACTATATTTCGGGATTTTAATATCCAGTGCAGAGTTTGTTATACGGCTTGTTCAGTGAATCGCCGTGAAACAGTGAGTCTGTTCAAATTCCCTATAAAATCATTAATGATTCCCTTTGAGCTAAATTGACCTGTTTCCCTTATAACAATATATATATTATATGTTATCATTACATATTGGTGGAGGAAATGCGGGCAGATTAATCTAAATTATGAGCATAAACCAAGTTATTTAATCTTTTATATTCTTACGGATGAGATCTGAGATCGAGACTGGTGTGTGTGTGCGTATGTGTGAGTGACGTCAGCAGTGCGCGCCTCCTTGAATGAATGAGCGCAGAGAAGGCTGTAACTCGAGTCAGCCTCTCCTTTGTTCAACTGCAGTAAGGGAACTCAAAGTTAACATTTGAGATCGTACAATAAGGTCGGATGTGAGCGTTTTCCTCTCTTCTTGTAATGCCTTGTTTTATAGCTGAATTAATGTCCTGCGTGTTCCAGGTCATCTAATAGCTATAATTTACTCCCAAATCTCAGTAACTGTTAGCCGCACGAAGCTAAACTGCAGTAATTAAAAGGGAAATAAATCAGTGGATAAATAATAGTTTTGAGTGTGTTCCTCAATTCTATTTATCAAAGCCTTATTATTAATAGTTTGATCGTCAGTGCGTGTTCCATTGTCAGATCAGATATGCTATGACTCCCCAGGTTAAACATTAGAGAATAATGCTTGCCTGTTTGTGTACACTGCTCACAAAATGAATTAAATCTCGCGAAACACTGCGTGTGTCCGAGTGTCACAAACTCGGTCTCTGTGGCCCTCCCCGAACACCACCGGAGGGCACCGTCACCAGAGTATTAATCCCTGAACTACATCACCCACAATGCATTGTACCTGAGACTGATTACTGAACAGGTGTTTCCCATCTCTGTGACCTATATAAGCTGCCACTCAACAGACGAACTTTGCGAAGTCTTGTTTCTGCCCCGGCCAACATTTCTGAGCGTTCTTCCTGTTACTACTGATCTTTGTGTATGACCTAGGACTGTTTACTTGACCCTGTGATTCTCTGCCGCCTGCCCTTGTGATCTGATATCTGGACTGTCTACTACTTCTCCTGTCTGCCGCCTGCCCCGACCTAAGCCTGGTAATCGTTTATGAGTTTGATCCTGTCTCCATTACCCCTGTCGCTGGTATCCGATCTTTGCCTGTTTTACGTTGTCTCTAATAAAAGCTGCAAATGGATCCCCATGTCTCAGACCCTGTGTTACAGAAGACTTCGCCAACTCAGGATCCAGCAGCTGTCTCCCAGCTCACCACTGAGGTCTCAGCCCAAGCATCTATGCTAGCAGCACATCATCATCAACTGCAACGCCTCACTTCACTCACAGAGGAGCTGAGCAAAACACTCCAGGCTCTGTGTAACATTGCAGCTCCGCCCTCTCAGACACCACCACCGGCCGCTCTAAGCCAAAGCACCAGCCCGTCTATGACCAGCCCACGTTTGTCGTTTCCTGAGAAATACGATGGCACCCCTAACAAATGTAAGGGATTTCTCCTCCAGTGCACCATATTCATGGACCAACAACCCCATCTCTACCCTACTGATGACAGTCGTGTCCCTTTTGTGTGCTCGTTACTGACGGGGAGGGCACTAGACTGGGCTACAGCCGTGTGGGAAGGAGGTAATATGGCTTTCCCTTCCTTCAGGAACTTTATGCAGCAATTTCGAGAAGTGTTTGATCATGCAGTTGATGGAAAGGAAGTTGGGGAACAACTACTAGCCTTACGACAAGGAAGCAGCACGGCGGCTGATTATGCACTCACCTTTCGTACTCTCGCTGCACAAACAGGCTGGGCTAACGATCCTCTAAAACTGTTGTTCCGCAAGGGCCTCACGACCGATCTCCAATCTGAATTGGCTTGCCGTGACGAGGGGAGAACATTGGAACAGTTTATTGAACTCACTATTCGCATTGACAATCTGATGCGCTCTAGACGCCCCTTACGCCGTTCCGGTACACCACCCTCTGCTGTCACGTGGAGAACCATGCCAGATCCTGAGCCTATGCAAGTGGGCGTGACACACCTTACGTCAGAGGAGAGAGAGCGCAGACGCCGTGAGAGTCTGTGCCTATACTGCGGTCTGCCAGGCCATATGAGGATCTCCTGCCCTACGAGACCAACCTCTAGGGATTCATCCTTGGTGAGTTCTAATCCGTCTACCTTATCCACACTCGAAGTCCCGGTAACCATAATGCTTGAAAACGCACAGGTTGATTCTCTGGCATTGATCGATTCTGGGGCTGCAGGCAATTTCATAGATATCAACTTTGCTAAAACACACTCTCTTCCCCTTATTCCATGTGAATCCGGTGTGGCAGTGGCAGCGCTAGATGGCCGTCCCTTGGGCACAGGGCACATCAAGTTCACCACCAAGGACATCACCATGAGAACTGGCTCCCTTCACACGGAAAGCATTCGCCTGTTTGCCATCGAATCACCCCAGAAACCCATAATCCTCGGTCTGCCCTGGCTGGAGCTACACAACCCTTGCATATCATGGCCCACAAGACAGATCGTTCAGTGGTCTGAGACATGCCGCAAGCACTGTCTTTTGCTTCATTCTCACTCATGTATACCACCCGAGTCTCGTAAGGAAAATCCAGCTGTTCAGGGCTTACCCATCGAATACCATGATTTATGTGAAGCCTTCAGTAAATCTAAAGCCTCGCAACTTCCTCCTCATCGTCCTAGTGATTGTGCGATCGATCTCCTTTCTGGGGCTGTACCCACCAGAGGCAGAATTTTCCCGTTAACACAACAGGAGTCTGAGGTCATGAAAACCTACATAGAGGAGGAGCTATCAAAGGGCTTCATCAGACCATCCACGTCACCAGCGTCAGCAGGCTTCTTCTTTGTAAAGAAGAAGGATGGAGGATTACGCCCCTGCATTGATTACCGCCGTCTCAATGAGATTACAGTAAAATTCCGCTACCCTCTGCCACTGGTTCCAGCCGCTCTGGAAATGCTCCGTTCTGCCAAATACTTTACCAAGCTTGACCTCCGCAACGCATACAATCTTATCCGCATCAGAGAGGGGGATGAGTGGAAAACAGCCTTTTCCACCACAAATGGGCACTATGAATATCGGGTTATGCCGTTCGGGCTAGTCAACAGTCCATCAGTCTTTCAGGCTTTCATCAACGATGTGTTCCGGGACATGTTGGGTCGGTGGGCGATTGTGTACATGGATGATATATTAGTCTACTCAGACACTCAGGACTCCCATGTGCAACATGTAAGAGCAGTATTAAAACGCCTCATTGAGCATCAGTTGTATGCCAAGATGGAGAAGTGTGAGTTTCATCAGACTCTAACATCGTTTCTGGGATATATCATTAGCGCTGATGGAGTGGCAATGGATGAGAAGAAGATCAACTCAGTCGTGAACTGGCCCACACCCAAAACCACTAAAGAGCTACAACGTTTTCTGGGGTTTGCAAACTTCTACAGACGCTTCATCCGCAATTTCAGCACCATAGCCGCACCATTGACATCCTTGCTTAAAGGGGGCAAGCCGTATCTCGCCTGGTCCACTGCAGCATCAGAGGCTTTTCAGCAACTAAAGCAGCGTTTCACCTCCGCACCGATTCTTCATCACCCTGATCCTGAACTCGAATTCACGGTTGAGGTGGACGCCTCTAACACGGGTATTGGAGCCGTCTTGTCTCAACGTCAGGGTAACTCTGCCAAGCTCTATCCGTGCGCCTATTATTCAAGGAAACTCAATGCAGCCGAGAGGAACTATGATGTTGGGGATCGAGAGCTGCTAGCCATGAAAGCAGCCTTAGAGGAGTGGAGACATTGGCTAGAGGGCGCCAAACTACCTTTCATTGTACTCACAGATCACAGAAACTTAGAATACATTAGGTCAGCCAAACGTCTCAACCCCCGCCAAGCACGATGGTCACTGTTCTTTTCCCGATTCGACTTTCATGTCACGTACCGCCCCGGATCAAAGAATGGAAAAGCTGATGCCCTCTCACGACAATACGACTTCGCAACATCCCCGGAGATCCCCAATGAACCGGTCATTCCCACATCCCTTATCCTCGCTCCTGTACAATGGGACATCATAACCGAGATTACTGAGGCACAGGCCAATGACCCCACACCACCTGACTGCCCACCTAACTTAACCTATGTTCCCGCAGATTTCCGTCAACGCATCCTTCGGATGATTCATGATTCTCCCAGTTCTGGTCATCCGGGCATCGCAGCCACAACTCATCTCATTACCAACCGGTTCTGGTGGCCTTCATTACAAAGGGATGTTATCACGTTTATCCAGCACTGTGCCACTTGCAGTATTACCAAACCATCTCATCAATGCCCAGCTGGGTTACTCCAACCTCTACCCATACCTCAACGCCCCTGGTCTCACATCGCCATTGACTTTGTAACTGATCTTCCCCGTTCAAGAAATCATACCACCATACTTACAGTCATCGATCGATTCTCGAAAGCTTGCCGCCTCATCCCTCTCACTAAGCTCCCCACAGCCTTTGAAACAGCAGAGGCATTGATGGAACAGGTGTTCAGGTTCTATGGACTACCCGAAGACATAGTCTCAGACCGTGGACCTCAGTTCACCTCCAGAGTCTGGTCTGCTTTCTGCCAACAGCTCAATATAAACGTCAGTCTAACCTCAGGCTATCACCCCGAATCCAATGGTCAAGTAGAACGACTTAATCAGGAACTAATACGATTTCTAAGATCCTACTGCCACAACAACCAAAACGACTGGAGTTTTGTCTGCTTTGGGCTGAATATGCGCAAAACTCCTTACGCAAGCCGTCCACTGGTCTTACACCGTTCCAGTGTGTCCTTGGTTTCCAACCTCCGCTATTTCCCTGGTCAGGGGAACCCTCAGATCTACCCGCTGTCAATGACTGGTTACACCGCAGTGAAGAAACCTGGAATACCGCTCACATTCATCTCCAGCATGCTGTACGCCGGGTTAGAGAACAAGCCAACCGCCATCGGAGACCAGGTCCGCCCTACGCTCCGGGCCAGTGGGTGTGGTTGTCCACCAGAGATCTTCGTCTTCGTCTCCCGTGCAAGAAGCTCAGTCCCAGGTATGTGGGTCCATTTAAAATAATCCGTCAAATTACACCCGTTTCATATCGTTTAGCACTTCCTGCCAACTACCGTATCTCACCCACTTTCCATATCTCTTTGCTCAAGCCCGCCGGTGGTCCGAGAGGGGAGGGGGACCAGGAGGAGACCGCTGAGGAGAGCACCCCTCCCATCGTGGTGGATGGCGAGGAGGCATATCGAGTCAGGGAGATCTTGGACTCACGACGCCGAGGCAGGGTGTTACAGTATCTCATAGACTGGGAGGGGTACGGACCTGAGGAAAGGTCATGGATCAATGCTCCTGACATCCTGGACTCTACGCTTACGGAAGATTTCCATCGCGACCACCCCAACAGACCCGCTCCTCGACCCCGTGGAAGGCCTCGGCGTAGACTCGCCCCTCGCTTCAGGAGCCGCTCGCTGGAGGGGGGCTCTGTCACAAACTCGGTCTCTGTGGCCCTCCCCGAACACCACCGGAGGGCACCGTCACCAGAGTATTAATCCCTGAACTACATCACCCACAATGCATTGTACCTGAGACTGATTACTGAACAGGTGTTTCCCATCTCTGTGACCTATATAAGCTGCCACTCAACAGACGAACTTTGCGAAGTCTTGTTTCTGCCCCGGCCAACATTTCTGAGCGTTCTTCCTGTTACTACTGATCTTTGTGTATGACCTAGGACTGTTTACTTGACCCTGTGATTCTCTGCCGCCTGCCCTTGTGATCTGATATCTGGACTGTCTACTACTTCTCCTGTCTGCCGCCTGCCCCGACCTAAGCCTGGTAATCGTTTATGAGTTTGATCCTGTCTCCATTACCCCTGTCGCTGGTATCC
This sequence comes from Schizopygopsis malacanthus, assembly GCA_027474115.1. Classification (NCBI taxonomy): domain Eukaryota; kingdom Metazoa; phylum Chordata; class Actinopteri; order Cypriniformes; family Cyprinidae; genus Schizopygopsis; species Schizopygopsis malacanthus. The sequence continues at coordinate 6,747,742 of CM049868.1, forward strand.
GATCTTTGCCTGTTTTACGTTGTCTCTAATAAAAGCTGCAAATGGATCCCCATGTCTCAGACCCTGTGTTACACCGAGAGTGATTTGAATGGGAGTTTTAAAAGCTTTATCAAGTAAAGTTTACCTTTGAACCAACAGCGAAGAAACCCTGTTGTGTTTATGTCCATATAAACGGACACGGGCTTGTGATACACTGATCACTGTTTGAATAAGGTTTAAGTTTAACTCTGAACGAACTGAGAGTTTAAGCGCCACATCGCAGAACAAGCGGTGTTGTTATTTGTACAGTGTTGAGATGCACCAACATTTAATGTAACATGCTTAACTGTATTTGTAATGCAACAATTAATGTGCTAGCCACTAGTTTGTTTTGGTTGCCACAGATACGATTGTGACACGAAAGTCTTAACCTACTTCCGGAGCAACTTTGAACTGCGCACGCGCAGTACATTGATGCTTTTGTAAACAAACTCCATGCTGTTGCTGACGGCACGGTTGTGTTTACATTGAAGTCTATGCTAAAGCCATTAGCCTCAAAGGTTAGAAGTTAGCATCCAATGGTTGAATAAAGTGTGTGTTTGGAAAAGCTAAAGTGGTTTAACCCTTTAAACATTTAAACTAATATACTTGTTGGTCTTTCTCTTCCTTATTTCTTCCTTTTTACCACTTATTTGTAGTTCTACTAGAAAGGAAAATACTAGTTCACAATTATTAATTGTGCCAAATTCAAATTTAATTAAAACATTAAATTTATTTGGAATCATTCTAATTTTCCCCCTCATATTGTTTAATATGATCCTTCCTTCTAGTATTCCCTTTTGGACATAATCATTTTAGGTACAAATAAGTATTGAACTTTGAAAGTTTAAGTAAACTTATTCTACCTAATTGATTTATTACCCATATAAGTAGATTCTATTCAGACTTATACTCACTCATTACTTTATTGCGTTTTACCCCTAATTCTTCCTGTTTTGGTTATAAACATAACCACTATTTTATTTACTTATTTCCTCATTTACTTAATTTCATATTTGCTTATTTTGCCTGTTTATTACTTTACAATTTTACTTTGTCTTACCATTTTCTTTCCTCTGTGTATCCTAGCTTGGGAACGACCCACCTGAGCCTTAATAGGACGCATTGTTATCCCTCACTACGAGTTCAAATAAATTAGAGAGACAAATCTCTTTTACCCAAAATTTATTTTTGTTGATAGTTGTGTAGCAACTGAAAACAACACTATACGCGTAGTCGGGCATAACTGCTTGCTAGTGGACCGATCCACTCAACTTACTGTCTCTTCCTCTTCCCTCCTGTTCTATCCTCCTTTCTTTCCTCTTCACTTTTCACATTTGTAGGGACCTGTAAGAACCATCAATCAATTCTAAGTGTATGAGATACACAATCCTGTCAAAAGGTGAATCATCCTTACGAATTTGATTGCAATCAAACCTTCTTTTGTTCTTCCTAACCTCCCTATATTTAAAACGCAATCCAAATTTTAACAACTCATGCAACGCTGAGATAAATTTTAATAGAGATAAGTGTTGAGCAACTGTCGCCTTCGCAGCCTCCCTGGTGAGCGGTCCCAACTGTAAGGTGTGCGTTGTCAATTCTGTCAGACTAAGAAAAGAGATATCAGAATTATTATTATATTCGTTTGTCTAAGACAAAGATTTAATAATATTGTTTGCCTCCTTGATAACAACATAAAAAAAAAAAAGGAATTCTCCTCATTTTGAAAAAAATAGAAAAGGAATTGTTTATTTTAATTAAATTTGTTTTTCACCTTTTTTGTCTCTTTTCCCTCTTCCTCATTAGAGTGACGAAGTCTTCACATCGCTAGTCTACCTAGATACTCTGAGACCAACACAGTGATCACCACACTTCACTAGTAATTCAAACCACTGACATAACACTTAGTTGTCGCACCACACATAAGCTTCCACTCCACACAGATCTGTGTCAGCCTCTCTTCTCCCCAGCGTGCCAACATGCCGCAGACCGCAGACCCCCTTGCCCAAGGGGAAGATGTGAACACTTGGCTGAGAGGCACGACAGACAGCCTCACCCCCAAGACGTTTGAACTGTTATTATTTTTAATAATAATCCTAGTTCTGAGAAGATTCCTGACACAAGATTCAAGCCAGAATAACAACCATGAGGAGCTAGTCAAAACCACCAGCTCCCTAAGCTATGCCTTCACGACCCAGCTGAAACTGAGCGACAAGCACATCACCCACCTTCAAGAGGAACTGACATGTGCTCAACGTCGCATAGACAAGCTGGAAGTGAAAGTTCAAGATCAACTCAAAGCACCCAACGAGAGCGAGCAGGAAACAACGAAACAAGTTAAGGAGCTCCAAGCAGCCCTGACAGCAGCTCAACTTGATCAACAACATGCAAAGGCTGCCCAGAAAGACCTGGAAAACAGACTTCAGTATGCCAACCAGCTACTAGAGAAAGCCAAGCATGACATCAGCAACAAGAATGCTGAAATAAGTGCCCTGAAAGACCACCTTGAAAGGTACAGAATTAAAATGGACAATCTGACCCAACAACTAGACGATACCAACGATCAGCTCTACATGGTCAGAAGAGGACTCAAACATGCTTATGAGCAGAAGCAAGAGCCAAAGCGAGAGAAACAACACTCAGCCTCACCACTGCTGAGCAGAGCAGAGTCCCATGTCCAAGAACTCGTATACAGCGAAAGAAGCGAAGGGCCACAACCCCAAATCTCACCTGCCTTCGCCACAGAACTCTTTCCTGTCAACGAAAGAAAACCTCCCATCCAAGCAGACCTTGAAGCTGCACCTGGGATGACCATCAAAGACCTCGACAAGCTGTCTAAAAACATCAGCAAGTTCAACCCGAACTCCACAGGGGGCCACACCATCCAGGCCCACCTTCAAGATATCGACTTCTATCTAGAAATGAGACCTCGTGTGACTGACAGAGACAGGTTATACCTCCTTAGAGCCACGTCCAGTTCCGAGGTACGAAACTTCTTAGATCGACAGCCCAGTCGAACGAAGTCAGACTACCAGCTACTTCGTGAGGTCCTGATTAAAGAGTTTACCGACCCTGACTCCGAACATGGACTGTTAACTGCCTTAGAAACCAAACAAGGTCGACAAGAGGCTCCACAAGCTTACTACAACCGACTCCGACAAGCCTACTTTGGTGCACACAACGAACCTGACCTTGAAGAGGATGTGAACTTCAAAAGCCTCTTCCTAAGAAATCTGCACCCTGGAGTCAGCCACCATCTAGGTGTCATGGCCTGTCCACGCTCCATGACCATCCAACAGTTGCGTGACCTAACAAGCAGAAGATGGCCTCAAAGAAAGGCAACAAAACATCCACACTCTTGAACTCTGTCAATAAAGACTCAAGCCTTGCACTGGACGACACCCAGATGCATCACAATACCAGAGTCCTCCATCAAGAGCACAGAGAACGTGATCCCCATGTCCACGAAAGCTATCAGCCCAACTTCTGGAAAAATCCATGGGACCAGCCACGCTTCTCAAGAAACGCAAAAGATAGCAACAACTGGAAACCTAACCAGACATCCAAAGGTAATCGCCTGACTCATCCAAGAGCATCTCGTAGGGGTAAGCGACAACGAAACCCACCTCAGCATTACTCAGACATGCACAGTGCTGAGTATGCTCCAGAACCATACAGCTTACCGTCAGAAGGCATGGAACAAGTCATGAGCCAACTGAACGAGTTCCTTCAAGATAAGCTGAACACGGATGACTACGAAATTGAGTCATGCTCGCTGTGACCAGCAACAGAACGGAAGGCCAACGATCGCATGGTACACCACCATATCCGAGATGACAAGCACCTGTTCAACAATCACACAGGACAAGCAAGTCTCTCACGGCCAACCGTTGATGAAAACTGAGGTACCAGAGAACATCACCTCACTCACCCATCACTCACTAGCAAACTGCTAAATGAACTCCAACTCCTAGAACCACATTCCTGTCTGTGCAACAGCAACCACCAAAGCACAGAAGGTCAGAAAGTCTGCCACATCCAGAAGGTAGCACAAGAGGAATGCAACAAAGGAGACAAAGTTTGCATCCCAGCTTCAACCAGCCATGCCAAACTACCTCCGACTGTCTGCTAAAGAACTTCCTGCCTTTCTGGACTGACCCCCATTAGATCATGGACATGCCCACATCCAAGCCAAGGATGAAGAGAGCCAGTCTTCATTAACATACCTGAAAAGGGGGGAGACGACACAGACTGGAACAGATCTGACCACACATACACTACACCATTAACACACACAACATTACCTACACCCAGAGGTAACCACATCTACTGATAACACATTCGACAAACATATTCTTCCCACAAGTAGAATATCCAACTTTAGCACAACACAGTTACATACACCACCATGAAGAAACATATAGCTATCCTCACAAGAGTTAGAACACCTGACACGAAGTTAAGGTACATGGCCCCCTAGCTGCACATGACATCCTAGCTCAACAGTAGTTGCAAATCATGCAAGGAAAACCCACAGCAGCTTTGTTTTGTTTTGTTCTTCTCTTACCTATCCTTTTCCTTCCCCTCTTTCTTTAGTAGGTGAAACACCTAGACACCCTGCAAGGGTCAAAGGTCTGATATTAGGATTGACTCGCTACACCTAATATCCGCAAGCCACTCTAGACTTAAGGAAAGCCAGAGAGCTCCATGCACGATAGGTCGATTAATTTTACCACAAATCGATTTACTAGAAACTAAATGTGAACATTCTTAAGTTAAGACAACTTAGAAGAAACACACAAATCTAGTCGCAAAATTTGATCGAAGAATTAAAACAATAATTTCCAAAATTAAATAACCTAATGCCCGGCACCAGTACAGTAACTGTCATGGAGGTGTTGTCTTGTTGTTTGCTGTGTTTTGTCTGCTTCTTCTGCCTTTGTTTTTCCAGTGCTCGACGATGTCTTCTGCTAAACACCTCGCCGAACGAAGGGGGGGGTGTAGTATATCAAGGACCGAATCAGACAAATCAAGATTCGATCGAAGCATGGTTGAAACATGAGGAGCCGAATTCCACAAGACAACAGCAGGAAGACATAAATCAGACCCCCAGCCCGTCTGAATACAGCCTGCAACAGGACAAAGAATCCGGCTGAAAAGACCTGAGAATCATCTTAAAATACTTTCATTCTCATGGTTAATGAAACTAATCATTTCTATGCATAACAGCATATTATGTATGTGACCCACAAATTTAAATATCCTTGTTTTAATCATTGTGTTTGTTGTGCTTTTAATTAGTATTGAATAGCATAAGCCTTAAGGGTTAATGTCATGTTTGGTATGTATGAATTCGATAATTATAGCTTTAAACATTTCTTCAAAGTGATTTTCTATCAAATGTATCATATTCTGGTTATAGAAACCACATCCAAAAGGATACTTTGCAAGAGAATGTAAAATTCGGGCAATGTGACTGGCCATGACATGTTAATTTATTGATTGGGTGGAGCAACAAAGCAGCAGCCGCTCCAGCATAGGACCTAATTGGTCAAGACAACCATTGGGAGGTGTCAAAAAGCCGAGTTTAAATACTAGGACACCCCCTTGAAATCGCTCTCTAACTGCTCTTTTAAAAATGCCTCTCTTGAATTCACCTTCTCTCTGAAAAATGAACTCTCTGGAAAAATGCACTCTCTTGAGAATGCCATCTACTGACTCTCTCTTCAGCCATGTGCTCTGGACCACACCCAGCCAGTTGCTACCATGATGAGAAGAAAAGCCACCTAGTCTCTTTACCTCCTTTTATTCTTTGACTTTAGTTTATTTTCTTTCCGTTGAGTTCGTGTGCTAAGTTGCGTTTGCCAAAGACGACCAGCCCAAAACTCTGCAACACCAGCCAAGAACTAACGCCCACTTCAACGACTCCTGAACTCTAAGCCAATCAGCGACTTTGGAGAAACCCTTTCCCGCAAAGACGGAGGACAAAGGGAATCTTTAAACACAAAAGCTGCAAGTACAAACCTTAGACTCTTGCTGTAACTGGTGTAATATTGAAAATAGATTTTAGCCTCATTGAAAAGTCAATGCGAGTGTTAAATATGTGATTGATGATTGTTCAGGTTTATGCAATTGCACATATTGCTGTAAACGTGGGATATCAAATTCTCATTCTCTTAATCTAATCCTTTCCTCACTTTCTCTCTTTCTGCAACGCGTGAATGTGTGAATGCTTGTGTATATTAGTTTACATGTCTTAGATTTATATAAATATAGTCTTGTTTATATTGAAAAGAGAAATATCTTGTGTTTTGTGCTCATAAGTTAATGCCTTAATCTGTCGATTTTGTTACTGTGCTATTTAATAGTGTTTTCATTATATTTCGGGATTTTAATATCCAGTGCAGAGTTTGTTATACGGCTTGTTCAGTGAATCGCCGTGAAACAGTGAGTCTGTTCAAATTCCCTATAAAATCATTAATGATTCCCTTTGAGCTAAATTGACCTGTTTCCCTTATAACAATATATATATTATATGTTATCATTACAATGGGGAACAGGAAGGACCATATAAGGGTGAGGAAAAAAAGGGGGACTTGGAGACTGGACAGGTGGCCTCGAGGGCGGTGCCCGTTCCGGGACCCATGGAGGATCCGGGGACTCTGGCGGCCATGGCGGATCCGGAGACTCCGGCGGCCATGGCGAATCAGGGAGCTCAGGCGGAGCAGGGAGCTTGGGATGCCTCCATGGCGGAGCAGGGAGCTTGGGATGTCGCCATGGCGGAGCAGGGAGCTTGGGATGCCTCCATGGCGGGTAGCCCCCCCCAAAGAAATGTATTGGGGTAACTCCTCATCTCAGGGGGGCGCTCAGGAGGCACGGACGCCGGGGGGCGCTCTGGAGGCGTGGTCGCTCGGGGTTCTGGGGAGCCGGACGGAACCAGCAGGGGCTCAGGAGAGCTGGACGGAAGCAGCAGGGGCTCTAGGGAGCTGGACGGAACCAGCAGGGGCTCTGGAGAGCCGGACGGAACCAGCAGGGGCTCAAGAGAGCCGGACGGGACCAGCAGGGGCTCAGGAGAGCCGGACGGGACCAGCAGGGGCTCTGGAGAGCCGGACGGGCCCAGGAGAGCCGGACGGGACCAGCAGGGGCTCTGGAGAGCCGGACGCTGGCAAGGAGCCGCCGGCACTGGAGGGAGCTCGGGAAGCGCAAACTCTCGGGGGCGCTCTAGCAGCACAAACTCTCAGGGGCGCTCTGGCAGCGCAAACTCTCGGGGGCGCTCAGGTAGCGCTGACTCTCACGGGTGCTCGGGTCGCGCAAAAGGGGCGCTGGACGGGACCAGCGGAGGCCAAGGTGAGCTGGACAGGACCAGCGAAGGCCAAGGGGAGCTGGACGGGACCAGCGGATGCACAGGTGAGCTGGACGGGACCAGCGGAGGCAAAGGTGAGCTGGACGGGACCAGCGGAGGCAAAGGTGAGCTGGACGGGACCAACTCTTGGGGGCGCTCTGGAAGCGCTCAATCTCGTGGGTGCTCGGGTGGCGCTGACTCTCGTGGGCGCTCGGGTGGCGCTGACTCTTGTGGGTGCTCGTGTGGCTCTGACTCTCGTGTGCGCTCGGGTAGCGCTGACTCTCGTGGGCACTCGGGTAGCGCTGACTCTCGTGGTTGCTGTGGAAAGCACTTGCGAGGAACAGGCACCGGAGGGCGCTGGCGAGGAGCAGGCACCGGAGGGCGCAGGCGAGGAGCAGGCACTAGAGGGCGCTGGTGAGGAGCAGGCACTAGAGGGCCCTGGTGAGGAGCAGGCTCTGGGCTCCAAACCATCCCCTCATAAACCACTAACAAGCCCAGGGGTACCAGGGGGCGCTCGGCTAGCGCGGAACAAAGGCAGAGGAAGACAAAGTCTGACAGTGTGACTGTCCAATTTTATTTGTAACCATTTTTTGTGTACTGCATGTTTGCAGGATTGAAAAATAACTGCCTAGAGATATACAGTGACTTCCGAAAGTATTCATACCCCTTAATTTTTTCACGTTTTTTTGCTGCATTACATAAAACTGCTTTAAATTACCTTTTTCTCACATCAATCTACACTCCATACACCATAATTGCAAAACAAAAACTGGTTTTTAGCATCTTTGCAAATTTATTAAAAATAAAAATATAAAATGATTCCATTGTGTAAAGACTGGTCAAAGGCAGGGGATCCAAGTGCAGTAATATATATTTATTGGACAAAGGCAGAATCACACAGGCAATGGTCAGAGGGCATAACAGGAATATCGGAGGCAGAGCAGAGACGTAAACAATACCAGGCAGGGGTCGAGGTCACAGGCACAGGTTCAGAAGTCCAAGGTCAGGCAGTCCGGGGTCACACACAGAGATAACAGATACGGGGAAGAACGCTCAGAAATGTAGCCAGGGCAAAACAAGACTTCGCAGTGAGTGAGTGTTTGTGTGCTGCTTTTATGTGAGTGAGTGAATGAGGTGCAGGTGTGGTGAGGCAATTAGGGTTGATGAGTGAATGGTGACAGCTGTGTGATTGGTGTAATGGTGGACGGGAATGTGTGAGTGCAGTGCATGATGGGAGATGTAGTCCATGGGTGATGTGCAGTTAGAGTGAGTGGTAACCAGATTCATGACAGAGCCCCCCCCAAAGAGCGGCTTCCAGACGCTTACACAACCACCCGGCACAATCCAGGAGGGCGGTGGAGCGGAGGTGGAATCGGGGGAGGGAACGGAGGGCCAGGTCCATGTGAGGTGACTCTGGCAGGTCGGCGGAGACGTGAGGTGACTCTGGCAGGTCGGCGGAGGCGTGAGGTGACTCTGGCAGGTCGGCGGAGGCGTGAGGTGACTCTGGCAGGTCGGCGGAGGCGTGAGGTGACTCTGGCAGGTCGGCGGAGGCGTGAGGTGACTCTGGCAGGTCGGCGGAGGCGTGAGGTGACTCTGGCAGGTCGGCGGAGGCGTGAGGTGACTCTGGCAGGTCGGCGGAGGCGTGAGGTGACTCTGGCAGGTCGGCGGAGGCGTGAGGTGACTCTGGCAGGTCGGCGGAGGCGTGAGGCGACTCTGGCAGGTCGGCGGAGGCGTGAGGCGACTCTGGCAGGTCGGCGGAGGCGTGAGGCGACTCTGGCAGGTCGGCGGAGGCGTGAGGCGACTCTGGCAGGTCGGCGGAGGCGTGAGGCGACTCTGGCAGGTCGGCGGAGGCGTGAGGCGACTCTGGCAGGTCGGCGGAGGCGTGAGGCGACTCTGGCAGGTCGGCGGAGGCGTGAGGCGACTCTGGCAGGTCGGCGGAGGAGGCGTGAGGCGACTCTGGCAGGTCGGCGGAGGCGTGAGGCGACTCTGGCAGGTCGGCGGAGGCGTGAGGCGACTCTGGCAGGTCGGCGGAGGCGTGAGGTGACTCTGGCAGGTCGACGGAGACGTGGAGTGACTCTGGCAGGTCGACGGAGACGTGGAGTGACTCTGGCAGGAAAGGACTTTGACTCTGGCAGGTCGACGGAGACGTGGAGTGACTCTGGCAGATCAGGCGCCCACCAGGGCGGAGCAGACGAGACAGACGCCCACCAGGGCGGAGCAGACGAGACAGACGCCCACCAGGGCGGAGCAGACGTGACAGGCGCCCTCCAGGGAGGAACAGACGAGACAGACGCCCTCCAGGGCGGAGCAGAGATCCCTGGCCGAGACTGGACCTAGAGGAAACGGAGACACAAGAGGCAGAGAGAGCACATTTGGTTTCAGAACCGAGGCAGGGAGTTTAAGCGGCCAATGGTAGATCCGGGACTCGGGCAGCCATGATGGATCAGGGGACCTCATGGGCCATGGCGGGTCCGGGTCTCCGTGAGCAATGGAAGGGGAGCTCCCTCCACGAAAGTTCTTGGTGAACTCCACCACCTCGAGGGGGCACTCTGGAAGCGCTGAATCTCGGTGGCGCTCAAAGCGGCTCTGACTCTCTTGGGCACTCAGGTGGCTCTGACTCTCTTGGGCGCTCGGTAGAACTGGACGGAGCCAGCGGAGGCATCGATGAGCTGGGCGGGACCAGCGGAGACGTAGGAGAAGCTGGGCGGGACCAGCGGCGAAGGCGAGCTGGGCGGGACCAGCGGAGACGAAGGAGAGCTGGGCGGGACCAGCGGAGACGAAGGAGAGCTGGGCGGGACCAGCGGAGACGAAGGAGAGCTGGGCGGGACCAGCGGAGACGAAGGAGAACCGGACTCTGTGAGCTCCTGGATCGGGAACGGCCTCTGGAGCGAACTCTGCGAGCTCCTGGATCGGAGCGGCCTCTGGAGCGAACTCTGCGAGCTCCTGGGGAGCGGGCTCTGGAGCGGACTCTGCGAGCTCCTGGGACGGAGCGGACTCTGCGAGCTCTGGACGGAGCGGGCTCTGGACTCTGCGAGCTCCTGGGACGGAGCGGGCTCTGGAGCGACTCTGCGAGCTCCTGGGACGGAGCGGGCTCTGGAGCGGACTCTGCGAGCTCCTGGGACGACGAGCTTTCTCTGAGCGGACTCTGCGAGCTCCTGGGACGGAGCGGGCTCTGGAGCGGACTCTGCGAGCTCCTGGGCGGGAGCGGGCTTTCTCTGGAGCGGACTCTGCGAGCTCCTGGGACGGAGCGGGCTCTGGGCGGCTCTGGAGCGGACTCTGCGAGCTCCTGGACGAGCGGGCTCTGGAGCGAGCTCCTGGGAGCGAGACTCTGCGAGCTCCTGGGACGGAGCGGGCTCTGAGCGGACTCTGCGAGCTCCTGGGACGGAGCGGGCTCTGGAGCGGACTCTGCGAGCTCCTGGGACGGAGCGGGCTCTGGAGCGGACTCTGCGAGCTCCTGGATCGGAGCGGGCTCTGGAGCGGACTCTGTGAGCTCCTGGATCGGAGCGGGCTCTGTGAGCTCCTGGGACGGAGCGGGCTCTAGAATACCCACCGTGAAGGAAGAGCCAGCACACGATAAAGCGTAGTCCAAAAGGCCCCTCAAACTCCCATGATACACTCCTCCAGAAAACAAAGATTTGTTAAACCTGGCCTTGACCTGACTAGTGAGTCCGAAATAAAACAAGTCCTTGAACAGATACTCGTCGTACAACGGTACCTGGTAAGACAGCTCACAAAACTGGTGAACATACTCTTCCATAGTCAGGCCTCCCTGGCGAAGATGTAGGAGTAGGCTTATGCTGTCCATAGTTGAGCTGGGTAGGGGAGATGATGCTGCTGGATCTGAGGTGGCGAAGTCTTCTGTAAAGACTGGTCAAAGGCAGGGGATCCAAGTGCAGTAATATATATTTATTGGACAAAGGCAGAATCACACAGGCAATGGTCAGAGGGCATAACAGGAATATCGGAGGCAGAGCAGAGACGTAAACAATACCAGGCAGGGGTCGAGGTCACAGGCACAGTTCAGAAGTCCAAGGTCAGGCAGTCCGGGGTCACACACAGAGATAACAGATACGGGGAAGAACGCTCAGAAATGTAGCCAGGGCAAAACAAGACTTCGCAGTGAGTGAGTGTTTGTGTGCTGCTTTTATGTGAGTGAGTGAATGAGGTGCAGGTGTGGTGAGGCAATTAGGGTTGATGAGTGAATGGTGACAGCTGTGTGATTGGTGTAATGGTGGACGGGAATGTGTGAGTGCAGTGCATGATGGGAGATGTAGTCCATGGGTGATGTGCAGTTAGAGTGAGTGGTAACCAGATTCATGACACATTGCATAAGTATTCATACAGTACATATCGGAGACCTTTGAAATTTAGTTCTGGAGCATTCCTATTGCTTGTAGATGTTACTAGACTTCAAGTGAAGTTAACAGCTGAAAATGCATATCAGAGCAAAAACCAAGCCCTGAGGTCAAAACAACAGCCTGTAGAGATCAGAAACAGGTTTCGTCAAGCCACACATCTGGGGAAGCGTTCAGAAAAAAATTCTGCTTCATTGAAGGTTCACAGAATCATGTAGTCTCTGTTACCCTTAATTAAAAAAAGATTGAAACAACCAGGATTCTTCCTAGAGCTGGCCTCCTGGCCAAACTGAGCAACTGATGGAGAAGGGCCTTGGTTAGAGGGGTGATGAAGAAGCTGATGGTCACACTAGTTGAGCTCATGATCATATGTGCAGATGGAAGAAACCTACAGAAAGACAAACATCACTGCAACACTCCACCGATCTGGGCTTTATGCTGGTGTGGCTAAACTCAATCCTCTCCTCAGTGTAGACACAGGAAAACATACTTTGCCTTTGCAGAAAAGCACCTAAAGGACTCTGAAAAACAAGTATCTGGTCTGATGAGCCTTAATTCAAAGCATCAGGAACCAGCTCTTCTCATCACCTGCAGAGAACTACACTTCACAACAGGTCTGAAGGTGTTACCAACAGGAGATCAGACCAAAAATATGATGTTTTTATTTTTCTTCCTGAGAATGATTGATATGTAAAGAAGGTTAGAAGCAGCAGTTATCCGTGTTACGAGAGGACGTACAAGGAGAGGGGTTGAAACTGAGGGATTTTTTACATACTTAAAGAATGAATCTTTCAGAAAGAAAGAAAGAATCTTTCAAAAAGAAAGAAATAATCTTTCAGAAAGAAAGAAAGAATCCTTCAAAAAGAAAGAAAGAAAGAATCTTTCAAAAAGAAAGAAAGAAAGAATCTTTCAAAAAGAAAGAAAGAATCTTTCAAAAAGAAAGAAAGAATCTTTCAGAAAGAAAGAAAGAATCTTTCAAAAAGAAAGAAAGAATATTTCAAAAAGAAAGAAAGAATCTTTCAGAAAGAAAGAAAGAAAGAAAGAAGAAAGGGAAAGGGAAGAGGGAAAGGAAAGGGGAGAGGAGGAAAGAAAGAAGAAAGAAAGAATGGAAGGGAAAGAAAGAAAGGGAGAAGAGAAAGAAAGAATCTTTCAGAAAGAAAGAAAGAAAGAAAGGAAAGGAATCTTTCAAAAAGAAAGAAAGAAAAAAAGAAAGAAAGAATCTTTCAAAAAGAAAGAAAGAATCTTTCAAAAAGAAAGAAAGAATCTTTCAGAAAGAAAGAAAGAATCTTTCAGAAAGAAAGAAAGAATCTTTCAAAAAGAAAGAAAGAATCTTTCAGAAAGAAAGAAAGAATCTTTCAAAAAGAAAGAAAGAATCTTTCAAAAAGAAAGAAAGAATCTTTCGGAAAGAAAGAAATAATCTTTCAAAAAGAAAGAAAGAATCTTTCAAAAAGAAAGAAAGAATCTTTCGGAAAGAAAGAAAGAATATTTCAAAAAGAAAGAAAGAATATTTCAAAAAGAAAGAAAGAATCTTTCAGAAAGAAAGAAAGAATCTTTCAAAAAGAAAGACAGAATCTTTCAAACAGAAAGAAAGAATCTTTCAAAAAGAAAGAAAGAATCTTTCAAAAAGAAAGAAAGAATCTTTCAGAAAGAAAGAAAGAATCTTTCAAAAAGAAAGAAAGAATCTTTCAGAAAGAAAGAAAGAATCTTTCAAAAAGAAAGAAAGAATCTTTCAAAAAGAAAGAAAGAATCTCAAAAAGACAAAAAGAATCTTTTCAAGAAAGAAAGAAAGAATCTTTCAGAAAGAAAGAAAGAATCTTTCAGAAAAGAAAGAAAGAATCTTTCAAAAGAAGAAAGAATCTTTCAAACAGAAAGAAAGAATCTTTCAAAAAGAAAGAAAGAATCTTTCGAGAAAGAAAGAAAGAATCTTTCGGAAAGAAAGAAAGAATCTTTCAAAAAGAAATATAGAATCTTTCAGAAAGAAAGAAAGAATCTTTCAAAAAGAAAGAAAGAATCTTTCAGAAAGAAAGAAAGAATCTTTCAAAAAGAAAGAAAGAATCTTTCAGAAAGAAAGAAAGAATCTTTCAGAAAGAAAGAAAGAAAGAATCTTTCAAAAAGAAAGAAAGAATCTTTCAAAAAGAAAGAAAGAATCTTTCAGAAAGAAAAAAAGAATCTTTCAGAAAGAAAGAAAGAATCTTTCAAAAAGAAAGAAAGAATCTTTCAAACAGAAAGAAAGAATCTTTCAAACAGAAAGAAAGAATCTTTCAAAAAGAAAGAAAGAATCTTTCGGAAAGAAAGAAAGAATCTTTCAAAAAGAAATATAGAATCTTTCAGAAAGAAAGAAAGAATCTTTCAAAAAGAAAGAAAGAATCTTTCAGAAAGAAAGAAATAATCTTTCAAAAAGAAAGAAAGAATCTTTCAAACAGAAAGAAAGAATCTTTCAAAAAGAAAGAAAGAATCTTTCGGAAAGAAAGAAAGAATCTTTCGGAAAGAAAGAAAGAATCTTTCAAAATGAAAGAAAGAATCTTTCAAACAGAAAGAAAGAATCTTTCAAACAGAAAGAAAGAATCTTTCAAACAGAAAGAAAGAAAGAAAGAAATATAAATATAAAATATTTCTTTTTGAAAGATTCTTTCTTTCTTTCTGAAAGATTATTTCTTTCTTTTTGAAAGATTCTTTCTTTCTTTTTGAAAGATTCTTTCTTTCTTTCTAAAAGATTCTATATTTCTTTTTGAAAGATTCTTTCTTTCTTTCTGAAAGATTCTTTCTTTCTTTTTGAAAGATTCTTTCTTTCTTTTTGAAATATTCTTTCTTTCTTCTTTTATTTTTTTCTTCTTTCTTTTTCTTTCTTTCTTTTCAAGACTTCTTTCTTTCTTCTCTCTTTCTTTTTTTTTCTTTCTTTTCTCTTTTTTTTTTTCTCTTTTCCGAATTCTTTTTCTTTCTTCTTTGAATTCTCTTTCTTTTGTTTTTCCTTTTTTTTTTGATTTCTTTTTTTCCTCTTCTCTTTTTTTCTTTCTTTTGAAAGATTTTCCTTTTTTTTCTTTCTTTCTGAAAGATTCTTCTTTCTTTTTAAAAGATTTTTTCTCTTTCTGAAAGAAAGATCTTTTCTTTCTTCTTTCTTTCTTTTTTTAAAGATTCTTTCTTTCTTTTTGAAAGATTCTTTCTTTCTTTCCCTTTCTGAAAGAAATTTCTTTCCTCTTTCTTCTTTTTTGATTTTCTTTCTTTCTTTTCTTTCTTTTTCTGAAAGATTCTTTCTTTCTTTCTGAAAGATTCTTTCTTTCTTTCTTTTTAAAAAAGATTCTTTCTTTCTTTTTGAAAGATTTTTCTTTCTTCTGAAAGATTCTTTCTTTCTTTTTGAAAGAGATTCTTTCTTTTCTTTTTGAAAGATTCTTTCCGAGATTCTTTCTTTCTTTCTGAAAACATTTCTTCTCTATTCTTTCTTTCTTTTTTCTCTTTTGATTCTTTCTTTCCGATTTTTTGAAAGATTCTTTCTTCTTTTTGAAGTTTCTTTCTCTTTCTGAAAGATTCTTTCTTTCTTTTTGAAAGATTCTTTCTTTCATCTTTTTGAAAGATTCTTTCTTTCTTTTTGAAAGATTCTTTCTTTCTTCTTTTTTCTTTCTTTCTGAAAGATTATTCTTTATCTTTTCTCTTATTCTTTCTTTTCTGAAAGATTATTCTTTCTTTTCTTTTGGTCTTTCTTTCTTTTGAAAGATTCTTTTTCAAAACTTTCTTTCTTTCTGAAGAAACATCTTTTTTTCTTTTTGACTTCTTTTGAAAGATTGATTTCTTTCTTCTTCTTTCTTTTGAGATTACATTCTTTCTTTCTTTTAAGAAAGGATTTTTTTAAAAGATTCTTTCTTTCTTTTTGGATCTATTCTTTCTTTCTTTCTTTTTGGATTTCCTTTCTTTCTTTCTTTTTGAAAGATTCTTTCTTTCTTTCTGAAAGATTCTTCTTTCTTTTGAAAGATTTTCTTTTTTGAAAGATTCTTTCTTTCTTTTTGAAAAGATTCTTTCTTTCTTTTTGAAAGATTCTTTCTTTCTTTTTGAAAGATTCTTTCTTTCTTTTTGAAAGATTCTTTCTTTCTTTTCTTCTTTCTTTTTTGAAAGATAGATTTCTTTCCTTTTGTTCTTTTTGAAAGATTCTTTCTTTCTCTTTTGTTTTGAAAGATTCTTTCTTTCTTTCTGAAAGATTCTTTCTTTCAAATTCTTTCTTTCTTTCTTGAAAGATTCTTTCTTTCTTTTTGAAAGATTCTTTCTTTCTTTTTGAAAGATTCTTTCTTTCTTTTTGAAATTCTTTCTTTCTTTTAAAAGATTCTTTCTTTCTTTTGAAAGATTCTTTCTTTCTTTTTTTTGAAAGATTCTTTCTTTTCTCTCTTTTTTTTGAAAGATTTTTTTTTCTTCGAACTTTCTTTCTTTTCTGAAAGAAATCTTTCTTTCTTTCTTTTCCTTCTCTTTCTTTCCCTGATTTGAAAAAAGCTTTCTTTTTGAAAGATTCTTTCTTTCTTTTTTTTCTTTCTTTTCTTTTTGAAAAAGAATTCTTTCTGAAAGATTCTTTCTTTCTTGAAAGATTCTTTCTTTCTTCCCTTTTTTCTGAAAGATTCATTTCTTTCTTTTTGAAAGATTCTTTCTCTTTCTCTTTTTGAAAGATTCTTTCTTTTTTTTATTCTTTTCATTTGAAAAGATTCTTTCTTTCTTTTTGAAGATTCTCTTTTCTTTCTTTTTGGAAAAAAAAGATTCTATTCTTTCTTTCTGGAAAGATTCTTTCTTTTTCTTTTGATTTCGTTTCTTTTTATTCTTTTTAATTTGAAAGATTCTTTTATTTGTTTTCTATCTTTTTCTTCTTTCTTTTCTTTCTTTCTGAATATTGTAAAGATTTCTTTCTTTCTTTTTTGAAAGATTTTCTTTCTTCTTATAAAGTAAGTTCTTTCTTTCGAAATTCTTTACTTTAACTATTTTAAAGATTCCTCTCTTTTTGAAAGATTCTTTCTTTCTTTCTGAAAGATTCTTTCTTTCATTCTGCGAAAGGATTCTTTCTTTCTCTTTTGAAAGATTTTTTTTCTTTCTATCTTTATTTTTTTGAAAGATTCTTTCTTTCTTTTTGAAAGATTCTTTCTTTTTAGAATTTCAATTTGGAAAGATTCCCTTTCTTTCGATCTTCTTTCCTTCTTTCTTTCTTATTTGATAGAAAGATTCTTTCTTTTTTGAAAGATTCTTTCTTTCTTTTTGAAAGTAAAAAAAGAATTCTTTCTTTCTTTTTATAGATTCTTCTCTCTTCATTTCTGAGAATTCTTTCTTTTTGAAAGATTCTTTCTTCATTTCTGAAAGATTCTTTTCTTTCTTTTTCCCCTTCCCTTTTTCTTTCTTTTCATTTTTCTTTATTTTTGATTCTTCTCCACTCTTTCTGAAAGATTCTTTCTTTCTTTCTGAAAAGATTCTTTCTTTCTTTTCTTTTCTTTCCTTTTTCCTTTTTCCCTGAAAAAGATTCTTTTTTTTCTTTTTTATTTTTTTGATTTTTTTTTTTTTCTTTTTTTTTGATTTTTTAATTTCTTTCTTTCTTTCTTTCTTTCTTTCCTTTTCTGAAAGTAATTCTTCTTTCTTGAAAGATTTTTTTTCTTTATTTTTGATTTTTCTTTTCTTCTTTCTGAAAATTTGATTCTTTCTTTCTGAAAATTCTTTCTTCTTTTTTGAAAGATTCTTTTTTTCTTTTTATTCTTTCTTTCTCTTTTTTTTCTGAAAGATTCTTTCAAATTTCTGAAAGATTCCTTTCTTTCTGATTTTTTAATTTTTTTTCTTCTTTTTGAAAGATTTCTTTTTTTATTTCTTCTTTTTTTTAAAGATATCTTTCATTTTTTGAAGATTATTATTCTTTCTTTCCATTTTCTTTTTTCTTTTTGAAAGATATCTATTCTTTCTCTTTTTTTTTTTTTCCTAGATTCTTTCTTTTTTTTGAACATTCTTTCCTTCTTAAAATTCCTTACTTTCTTTTTGAAAGATTCTTTCTTTTCTTTAAATATGATTCTCTTTGAAAGAGAATCCTTTCTTTTCCCTTTCTTTCTTTGAAAGATTCTTTCTTTCTTTTTGAAAGATTCTTTCTTCTTTCTTTTCTTTTTGGAAAGATTCTTTCTTTTTCTTTCTTTCTTTCTTTCTTTCTTTCTTTCTTTCTTTTCAAAGATTCTTTCAAAGATTCTTTTCTTTTCTCTTTTCTTTGATTCTTTCTTTCTTTTTGAAAGATTCTTTCTTTCTTTTTTGAAAGATTCTTTCTTCTTTTTTAAAGATTCTTTCTCTCTTTTCTTTAAGATTCTTTCTTTCTTTTTAAAGATTTATTTTTTCCAAAGATTCTTTCTTTCTTTTTGAGAATCTTTTCTTTTCTTGAAAGATTATTCTTTTCTCCTTGTTCTTATTCCATCTTTTCTTTTTTTCCTTCTTCTCCTTTTTTTTATTTTTTCTTTTTGATTTTCTTTCCCTTTTTCCTTTTTTTTTCTTCCTTTCTTCTTTCTTTCTTCTTGTTTTCTTTCTTTTCTTTTTTCTTTCTTTCTGAAAGATTCTTTTTTTTGTTTGAAAGATTCTTTCTTTCTGTTTGAAAGATTCTTTTATTAAATTATTGTTCTCTTTCTTTCTTCTTTCTTTTTTTTTTGAAAGATTTTTCTTTTTGAAAGATTCTTTCTTTCTTTTCTTTTATGAAATATTCTTTCTTTCTTCCGGAAAATTTTTCTTTAAGATTCTTTCTTTCTTTCTGAAAGATATCTTTCTTTCTTTTGAAAAACTTTCTTTCTTTTAAGAAATTCTTTCTTTTTTTGAAAGATTCTTTCTTTGAAAATTATACATTTAACATTCTTTTAAAAGTTTTAAAACTTTTTGAAAAAAGATTTTTAAAATTTTGAAAGATTTTTTCTATCTTTTGAAAGATTCATTCTCTCTTTTAAAAAGATTCTTTCTTACTTTTGAAAGATTTTTCTTTCTTTTTGAAAATCTTTCTTTCTTTTTCCCCACTTTCTTTCTTTTTGAAAGATTCTTTCCTTTCTTTTGAAAAATTCGATTTTTTCTTTTTTAAGATGAACAGTTTTTTGTTTCTTTCTTTTGAAAGATTCTTTCTTTCTATTCTGATTATTCATTCTTTTTGAAAGAATTTCTTTCTTTTTTCTTTTCTCTTTCTTTCTTTTTGAAAGAATCTTTCTTTCATTTAAAAAAAAAGTCTTTTAAAATCTGAAAGAAATTCTTTCTTCTTTTTATTTCTTTTTTTGAGAAGATTCTTTCTTCATTTTGAAAGATTTTTTTTTTTTCTTTAAGAGACTTTTTTATTCTTTCTTTCTTTCTATAGAGATCTTTTTTATATTTGAAAGATTCTTTATTTCTTTGAAATTCTTTTCTTTCTTTCATAATTTTTCTTTCTGTTTGATGGTTCTTTTTTTTTTTTGAAAGATTCTTCCTTTTAATATTAATCCCCTGATCTTTCTTTCTTTTGAAAGATTCTTTCTTCTTTTTTGAAAGATTCTTTCTTTCTTTTTGAAAGATTCTTTCTTTCTTTTAAAGATTCTTTTTCCTTTTCAAAATTCTTTCTTTCTTTCTGAAAGATTCTTCATTCTTTCTTTTTCTTTCTTTTTGAAAGATTCTTTCTTTCTTTTTGAAAGAATCCTTTTCTTTATTATTGCTTCATTCTCCTGAAAGATTTTTCATTTTTTTTTTTTTTTTTTGATTTTTTTTTTTTTTGAAAGATTTTCTTTCTTTTTGAAAGATTCTTTATTTCTTTGATTTTTCTTTTTTTTGAAATTTTTATTTCTTTTTCTATTTTATTTTTCTTTCTTTCTTTCCAAAATTCCTTTCTTTCTTTGTGAAAGATTCTCTTTCTACCTGAAAAGATTTTCTTTTATTTGATTTTTCTTTTTTTTCAAATTTCTTTTTCTTTTTCTTTACTTTCTGAAAGATTCTTTCTTGAAAATTATTCTATTCTTTAAAGATTCCCTTTTATGAAAGATATTTCTTTCTTATTAAAAATTCTTTCTTTCTTTTGGAAGATTCTTTTTTTTTGAATTTTTCTTTCTTTTTGAAATTCTAATTTTTTTTCTTTCTTTCTTTTCCCCAGAAAGATTAATCTTTCTTTTTGAATTTCTTTTTACTTTCTTGAAAAGATTCTTTCTTTCTTTTTGAAAGATTCTTTTTT